>JBAJFG010000379.1:0-285943 GCA_037903475.1 Ancylostoma caninum | reverse complement strand
AGGTATATAGAGCAACCTACATGTGTGACTGCGGGGTTTCCGCGGCGACGCCTCTGATCCTCAGTCTATGTGATAGAGAATACTCGGGCCTCATGAAATTCTATGAACTTATGCAAAACTATGGGCGCCAGTACATACACGTAGTCATACGTGACGGATAATAATGACGGCAGTGGAATGTTTGAAATGCGGGGAGTTTTGCTGAAATTTTGGAAGTATTCTGGAGAGCCATGTTACTGTAGATAGCAGACATACCAGGAAGGAGACTTAGATTTGAAAGAAGGGTTGTAAAGCACTAGGGAAGAAACTTCTACGTATGTCTTCGGATATGTTAAGTAGAGGACCGTAGAGGTTGTTTACCAGGATAATAACAGGAAGCAAGCATTAAGAGAGGAAGTCTCATCGAAAACATCTATGGTCGAATCGCTCATCGATTTCTGTTAAAATGGAAGTGCTAGTGTTACAGCTAGGTCCAGCAAGCTGCCAGAATTTTCAGTGTTTTCAATTTAGAAGCAGAACCAGTCAGAAATCCTTGTCAAACGACTCCACAGAAGCTTTCCGTGTTCTAGTTGTCGCAGCTCCCCTCGTGCAGTCTTTCCATTTGGACGAACTTGAAAATAGTTTTCGCTCTTTCCTGGATCGGCATCACACGCTAAGTGTTGCATAATCAGTAAAATGTCCAGGATTGACTTTTTCCACGGCTGAAACTCTTGAGAAGCAACGGGAGGGGCAGGAGCGGTGCGATAAGACAGCTAGACATGCAGTACTGATTTCACAGCTATTTGCCAAACACAAATGTTTACAGATAATTTGGTTCGAACCGAAAGGGGCCATGCAGAACGTCTCCAGGTAGATCTCTGCTACGAGTGGAATATGAAAGTGATTTATTTGGGTTCTGATTTTAGTTGCGCCTTTTCCACTACTTGATGTGATGTTTCACATTTTTTGAAGGTAAACCACAACTTTCATAATATCACTAGAGTAATTACGGCTGCTGGAGCATTTTGTTTTGTCATGCAACATTTTATTGGGAAAAATCCCGCTCACGGTCTTATCTGTTGGTTATATGTCCTGTTAGAAGCAACTTAAGAGGATTATAAATCGTGTCTCCAGGAGAAGACTCATGAGTTCCCGAGCGGCGCAGCCTGCTGTCACACCATATTATCGTATACCATGGAAAGCATGCCCTACATTATTCAAGTTCGCTTTTAAAGATCTTTGAGATGTTTCCAACTCTCGAAATTACTAGGAAGGCATGGTATTCGGTTAAAGTCAGTTCTATAATTTTCTCCAGTAAACCAGTGAATTGTTGAGGGTTGAATGTAATTTTTAGAGCAGCGTGACTCGAGTAGTGTGATTGGTTGATCAGCACTTTTTCCATGTAGAATGCTGGAGATGTTTAGCTGTACTCCGCAGATGTTAGCTTCGAGGTGTTATTCATGACCTTTTTGGCGCAGGACTGGGCTACAACAGCTGGATATAATTCCTATCTTTCATCAGGAGGAAGGACTTCCAAGAACTAGAACGTGTTTTTGAATATTCCCCTTTCGCGAACAAAAAAAAAGAATATGGCACATTCACAAGCACTGTAAACGTCATTAAAAAAACAGGGACTGAGGGCTACAGTCATTCAAGGAATGTTCATTCCACCTCGGGCAACAAGGAATCTCCAGCGTTTCCGAATTTTCCACTTTCTACAAACCAATTTGTGTTCATCGGGCTGATAATGGCCGTATATCTACGAAATAAATTCCCCTCCTGTTCGCTTCATGAAAATGTTTCCACTTTTATGTCCTTCCTTCGACTTGTGGAGGACTGAGCAAGGTGTCCCTAAATGCATGAACGTCACGTGATGCGGGCTTTCAGGAGGGAAGGGATGTGAGCGGGAAGATGGCTGTGTGCTGCATTTTTCTCGTAATTGACACATTCCCCACTTGTGTTGTCATTTCTACTATCTTCTCTGCTTGTATTACACGTCACCAAGCTTTGAGATAACCACTGGAATCCTAGAGTATTCGGATTGCTCCATTACAACAGCCACTGCTTCTAACATCAAACGAAGTGTGGATAAAATGCGAAGAATTTAAATCCACACTACCCTCAGCAATCAATGTATATTCACTCTAAATGTGCTGTTGAAATTCGGCCGTAAACCAGATTTTTTCATACTTATTACAGCCCATCCCTTCGCCCACCGTTGATAGCAACAACATTCACTCGAGAACGCACCCATCATAGAGATGGGAGTTTTCCTGAAAGAAGTGCAAAGCAAACATGGAAACGTGTACTGTGTGTCAAACTGCAGTTATCAAGGTGTATGCGGTGCTATCAGACGACGATAAATCAAACTAACACCGCCTCGGCCTCTGCAAAACAGTAAGACACTCACCCGCAATGGGTCGTAAAGCTTCCTTAGCAACCAGATTCGACACCTTTTGGGGCTCTCGTAAAGTTCCATTCAATACGATTCAATATTAAACTAGATCTGCTTGAACAGTATATGCCCAACTTACTATATTTATGGAAAAAAATTGAGGTATTCTTTCGCCCACTTCAGAATTGGAGATCGTTGGTGGATATTTCTTTCAAACTCGAGTTTCTTGTTCGAATTTCCCAGAACATTATTATTGATAGGCAATGTAATCATCGAGTAACTGTGGGCAGATCGCGAAGTCTGAAGTGAAGAAGAGAACCAGCTCAGACAAAAATGCAGAAAGACTGCCAGGAGAAGCCAAACGCAGAGGGGAACGCAGCAGAGAACATTCCGGTTGCTGCCAATTGTCGGTTTTCTACTGCTGCCCTTCTTCATCTGATTATCCCTGACGGTACGTTAGTAGGTTTATCTGAGTATAAATCAAATATGTGTACATGTGCAGTGGCGACCACATATGTAGTGCACCCAATTTCGAACGACAGATTCTTCCATAAATTGTAGCCCAGGGATGATCCACCGGAACCAAGTTCAGTAAATCTTGATGTCTCATTGAACTTTCTTTTTGTTGTTTTCCTCAGGCATAGAGTACGTTAAAAATGGCAAATAAAATCAAACGTGCTACACTTTCGTTATTTTTTTTTCGTCGGTTCCCAAGAAATTTAGGTAGAACTTTTATATCCCCCTCTGGTGTAGAAGTGCTTATTCAAATTAGGCACGTTCCTGCTAGACATGTTTTCTCTGATCGGTAGTATCGCCATCTCTGTACCACTTAGAGCTAAGGCCTGGAGCGAGTCGCCGAATCTGGGAAACCCACTCGATTGAGTCTCGGGAATAATGCAAGCCTCATTTCACTGTGTCTGAATGCCTATTACTAACACAAGTCTGAGAAAATGTGCAGCCAAACTCCATGCCTTATTCCATTCACTAATCACCACGGACCTTTTTCTCGCTATCTTTAGGTCTGCTGACAATTTTTTTTTTGCTTTTTCCTGAGGTGAACAACTACGCAAAAGGACTACTCAGACAAATTTTTTGAAGGACCAACAGAAAACCGGAAGAACAGACAGGTGAAATGCGGTTCTTACAGTTATTCGCTGCGGTCCTTCCAAATAGCTGCTTCGGTCCTCCAAAATACTTGCTGCACTTCTTCCGAATGGCTATGGGGGTGTGCGCGCCAGTTTTGCGGAAATACCACCTGCCTACTTTCGCAGGGCCACCACACGGTGATGCCCACACGAAAAATGGCGACATCGATGACGGTCAGTGGTTTTACAGTCGGAAATAATGAAACCACCTAATTTTTGTTGCTCGCAACAAAACTGAGCTCCATATACAAGGTGGGCCAAAATTATGGGTACCATAACTTCCTGAACGAAGAAGCTATAATACTGGAGAGGTCCATAAGGGGGAGCGTTAGGTGCTTTCACATTAATAATAGCCTACATTTGATGTTGAACTTTATCAGTGTCCAGATAGGGCCTTCAGACTTACCAGGTAAATGTTGTCTGCGGCACGCAAGTAGTGGTCATTATTATTCTCAAGTTTTTGTGAAAACCATTCCAAGCCCGCCCACGTAGTTCCTAGCATGCATTTGGTCTAGGAATAGAGCAATCCGGTGAGCGGAGGTCGAAGAAGTTGGTACGCCACCGACTGAAGATGACGATTTGAAAAAGTTTTGCTTACGGCATTCACGGGCCTTCTCGTGGGCTCCACGACCGGGTGGTAATTGTTTTCATTAAGGAAGCCCTTCTTTAAATATTTACTTACAGTTGTTCGCATCAATCGCTCGATAGTGTTAATTTTACAAGAGATTTGAAGGGAACAGCACATTGCCATGCGCCGGCCACACAGTTTTTTCGCAATACTGGCACAAATGTTTGAGGAACGGTCTCTTCCGCGGGTGGAACTAATGTGTCCTTTTTACCATGGCTTTGAGTTCGTGCACATTTTTGAAGGGCTTCAACTCTTGTGTGTCTAAACTAAAATTGGACAACGGTTGAAAGCTACAGATGAAATGAAATGAGCAGAAAGTAGAAGATTTGTATTATAGGAGAATTTCAGAAATCTCGGAAGGGTCCTGAAGCATGCCAATACTTGAGCAAATTCACAGCGCTTGGGCAGTGCCCAATTTTAGCCCACCCTGTATAAGAAAGATACGATAACGCTCACTCTCTCTCCTGCATTCTGCTGCGGTCCTTCTGCACGCGGAGCAACTGCAACAGAAAATGGGAAGGACCACAGCAGAAAACATTTTGCTGCGGTTTTTTATCTCTTAATCTTTGATCTTTTAATCTCTTTGTCCATCTTTTCTCAAAGGCAGTGTTCAGGCACAATCTTCACTATTAGTACCCAAAGCCGACTCAGTGCCTGCTCCGCCCCTTCGGAGATCTGGTGAAAACACATTAAATCTTGTCTAAGATTGTCAATACAAGTTTTACTGTCTAATAGCCTGCTTGTTCTCCATTCTATTGCGCTGTGGGCGCACTCACACCAATGCGCATCAACTTGTTGGACAGGTATCCTTAAAATGATGCGAGTGTTTTAATCGATACTGGGCCAAAAATTCGACCCGAATTTCGAAATATCGGTAGAAATAGCTAGAAATAGCTACGAAAAAAGCAGAAAGGAATTGCTATTGTTCCTTAGGATGATCTATAGCAATAACTGACTGATTTGCCTGAAATACAAGAGTCGGAGAAGCCTCATTGCCTTATTTTCATTTTGCACCAGCCAACTCGTCCAGATCGTAACTTTCAACTTTCTGAAAACCACAATTTTCACTGTTTTCAGTAAGACCTATACACTTGCAACCAGCTCGTCGAGAGGAGTGAGAGGATGGCAGAATTGAAATGTTAACATTTTTGCCTGAACACTACATCTAACCACATGATCGAGATCACTTTCTACTGCGGTGCTTCCGACAGTTTGTCTGAGTGTTACAGCAAAATGGCAACCATGTAAGAATTACAAACAGATTCTCCTTGATTTAATAAAGTGGCATGGAGCAGGCGCTCAATTCTGGCGTGGCCGCTCCCAGCCACCTTTGGCTGGCCAGGATAGGCACCGACGCGTCCCTTCATTTTTATATCGTTACGGGATGTACACTGTAGATACGGTATCTCACTGAACTCACTCAAATTTCGCAGATAGGGTTTTTTGACGTGTTGAACACAAATATCGGATTCATCTTGTACCATACCCTCGTTTTGTGAAGTTACGGTGGGTGGTACAAGACGTAATTTCCAGCACCATATAACCAGCCTGCAACGGCCACGGAAGGCGGCCACATTTGGACGCCTTTGGAAATGCGGCCAAATGTGACCGAAATCTTCAGAAAAAAATTGGCTGAAACTTTGCATAGAGGGAGGGATTTTATTTCAGGTGTTGTACACTAAAGCCACATCCATTTCGTATAATAACCCCATTTTAATGGAATTACGGTAAGTACAGGGTGGGCCATAAACACGGTAACACAGAAACGTGTACATCAAAAAAGAATTTACATGTAATTTGAAACATATTTGTAGGATTTATATTTACTAGGTCATATTTAACACAAGGCAACCCTTTTCATCGGAACACCCTCTGTCAGCTAGGACACAGCACCCAAGATGCTGAGTGAGGTCGTTGCCGACGGCGCGCAAGTGGTTGTGGTTCAACTGATCCAATATTTTTTCGAGTGCTTTCCCAACCAATCCAAATTCCGGAAAGGTTATGAAGAAGTTCTGGTCTCGGGTATCACCGCAGCCTACTAACCCTGCTGATTGACGCTTAAGTAAATGGGTGGTCACTCAATGAATCCAATAGGACCTAAAATATATTTTTGCCTGAGTTCTGAATCAAACACTCGTGGACCCGAGCACTGTCCTGGTAAAACGTTACGGAATGACATCCCAACTGAGTTCAACTTCAAGGTAAAACAATTTTCTTCAGAGGAGAAGCGAGCGTTAATACCGTATTTTTGGCCCACCCTGTATTCGGTAGATATGGAACAGAACTTTCTGAAACTGTGCATAAGCGGCTATTTGAGGTGCTAAACACGACTGTCAATGTCATTCTGTATGATATTTCCGTTTTACTGCTGAAATCAGCATGTTCTTCCGACTTCAGGCCGGCCAAAGCTGGTTGGACAGGGCCAGGCCTGAATTCGGCCTCAGAAACAATAGTGCTTATTAAATAGTGCTTATTAAATTATCACTTCATTTTGAGCTTTGAATGCAGTAATCCGTTCAGGAACGCTTTTGGAGGGGAAGAGTTGTGGGAAGAAAAAGAACATCATAAATCATCACATACATGCTTTAGCATCGTCCTAGTAACTCATTTCAAGTATGAGATCTGGACTTTTTTCATAATTTGATCGGTCAAAATTGGCCGCACACTGCTTCTTGATAGAAAAAAAAAACAAGAACAAATTACGTATGAAAACGCCTAAAATAAAAAATTTCGGGTTCGCTAGATATTCTCTTATAGAGGGTGGATTATAGCTCTCGGACGCTCAACGTATGCGTCTGCTCTGGGGCGAACGTAACGTCCAACAGAGGACGATCTTCAACGATGAGGTTCACGTTCGAGGAGATCCACAATCCCGAGGATCATGGTGTAGTACATCAAATAAGTTGTACGTGAATAAACTTAAGCATTTGGACCAGGGATGAGCGGATTATCCGTGTCCGGTTATCCGTTTTGCCGTTATCTGTATGTCTTGACCTATCCGTTATCCACACCGTTATCCGGGCTTCTGGCACCGGATGACGGTGCGAAAGGCCAAAAATAGTAGCTTTATTTCGAAAGTTCTCAACAGAGGATAGTCTGCCGAAAAATAAATGCTATTGTCCATGTTTTCTGGGTCGTCACACAAAAGTCAGGTACCAGTTACGTATCTGGCCCCTACTTACTTGTAAAACTATCGACAAGGTTGCCTAATGTTTGGCCATTAACAACGTTGAAATTGGTGCCCTCGCAGCTCACCGATGTGCGGTGCCTATTCTTCGCAAGGTTCATTTCGACTATTCTTTGATACCCTGTTTCTAGTAATTTTTGAGTGCATTGATTGAATAACCTTCGAAAGCTAACAAGGGAAGTGCAACAGGCCAGACTCGCAAATCGGAATGAAACCTATCTGGCTTGAATCTTTGTTGGAGAGGGTGTTACAGTATATATTTCATTATTGCCCTCGATTCCAAAAAACAAAAATCCCACCACAGTACCATATGCGCTGCAGCACTCGTCCGTCAGCGACGATGTGGCCGAGTGGGGAGGATGCTGCACTGTCAGCTCGAGAGTTTGAACCCCGTCATGCGCACCTACCTGTTTTGCTCTCTCATTTTTTTATTCCCCCTGTGTTGTTGAAATCAAATTTAAAAGGTTAGAAGATAATACTTATCCTTACTGACGCACTAGGCACGGAATAACTACGTTATATAAAACCTGCTTTTCTCCCTCGATTAGCTATAAAGTAGCAGTCACTTTTCACGACTGTAACTCAAAATCTTTCCCACTCGGTTCACGTTATTGTGCACAACATTGACTTTGTTGTCTCAAAGAGAGACAACATTTTAAAAATTCTTTCTGTTGTATATTGGACATTCCGTGCTCCCCGTTTCCGCGCTATGCTTCGTTACCCTTGGAAGGCGGCAGGGTATACTGATTTAGATCCAGGCTCTTTCCTCACTCCAGTGGAAGCCTGCTTCCCCTCTGATCTCTGCAGTGAATGCGACTGTAATGATTGTAGCAGAATTTCTTTCATTGTCTGCGCGTATTGTTCTCACCGCTTTTGCTTTGAACACTTCATTGTCTGTGTGCACCGTTGCTGCCAGTAAATGCTTTCTCATTGACCATCCTTTTTTGTTTTGAATGAAAATTTTACAATTTTCTAGCGACTCGAGGGAAAGCTGTACGATCACTAAACTACGTTCATAGCATAGTAGTTATTCTATAGCTAGTACGTCAGTAAAGACAAGTGTTGTCTTCTAGACCTCCAAAATTGATTTCAATAACATAGGAGGAATAAAAAACAAAAATGCAAAACGAGTGTCAATGACGGGATCCAAACCCTCGACCTCCTGCCTATCAGTCCGCATCCTCTCCACTCGGCCACCTCGTCGCTGACGGCTAGTGCTGCAACGCATATAGTACTGTGGTGGGATTTTTGTTTTTTGGAATCGAGGGCAATAATGAAATATATACTGTAACACCCTCTCCAACAAAGATTCAAGCCAGATAGGTTTCATCCCGATTTTCGAATATGGCCTCTTGCACTTCCCTTGTAAGCTTTGAATACCTCACCTTTGTACTGACAAGACACGGGCACGTATCACCTCATGCAACTAATGTGCCAATCGAGTTAATAAGTATCCAAATGTCACTGGAAACTGTTTTATGGCAAACTCTAGTTACTACACTTACACCTCTTCATAACGACGTCATGCTCAGCGTCGTGTTCAGAATGGAGGATTTTGATGACTAACAAGATGAAGAATTTGTGCTAATTCTTCTCCACAATATTCATATCGTATCTCATTTCTATCATTATTAATATTGTATTATGTGTAGAATGTGGAGTTTTGTAGCATCTGGATGACTTATTCGTTATCCGTTATCCGGTCGTTTTGGCCCATCCGTTATCGGCATCGTTATCCAAGTCGTGGTATCCGCTCATCCCTGATTTGGACCGGTACCTCGCGCAGTCCTTGCTTAGGATATGTCGGAGATTTTCGCAGGGACTGCGGAGACAATGAGAACTTTTTTCCTTCTCGTAGCATAGACGTGGTAATCGACAAGTGGTTGTCTCAGGATATAATAAGGGATCACCTGTTCCAACGACCTAGTACGTACCCAGCGCTATGAAAACAACTACTGACTTCTAAGGATGGATAGCGTTCCCCTACCCCCGCCCCCACCCCCCCTCCACCAGAATCAAAACTTCCCAGTATTAATGCCTTTTTAACCTGTGGGGCCTCACGTAGGCCTCGAGCGTCTGAGGGCTGTGATCAGCGCCAAACCAGAGAATATTGAGTAAATACGTTGTTTTTTTTTGCTTCATGATAGCAAATTGTTTCTAAAAAAAGTAGTCAGCAAATCTGGGTTTACGTGTTTCTTTGTGCGCTTGTTATGTGCTTAGGCATAGTAATTGTACTGTGGTTTATTTCGGTGCAACAGTTCTATGCTTCCATTGCACTATATTTTATTGGATAGAACCAAATTTATTCTACCTACTCTAATTACAGACACATCCTACAACATGTGACATAAAGAAAAAATTGTAGCGTTCACCTTGAGCGCTGATTTTCAGTGGCACCAAGTGAACTGACCTAGTCCGCAATTTCCTGTTGTTGAAGTGAAACGAAGTTTTTTTTTTACGTTTTGCAAGACAGAGCATCGTCTTGCATTTGTGAGATGATCACTCAAGTTCGGTACAAAATCGTTGCTTGTTAGAGCAAGGTAATGAGACGGTTCTAAAAAGATTACGGTTTGTGTCTGTAAACTCCTTCATTCAGAGGGTCACAGCTGGTCCACTCTCGAGCCAACCTTTGCCTGAGAAGGATGTCCTGTATAGTTTATTCATTCGAATGGTGCACTCTCTTGGCGTACCGGTCACCACCGCGGCTACATTCTCAACGGAGCGATGTGATACGTCTACCACATTCATTTTCCGCCAGCGAATTCAAAGCTCGCCCTATTGTGTCATCGTGTGGTGGGCCTTTAGATAGATTGAGGTGGCTCCTAATGCAGCTGCCTTCACCCTTGCTTCAGTTTATTGGAGCACATAAGTGAACGTGGAGGGATTTTTATCTTCAGTTTCGGAACGTCACGTGCCATCTACTGCAGCTTACGCCAGCTTTGATGTGGTGCCAGTGTACATCAACGTCGGTAACAGTAGTGCGATCGTGTCCGTGATTTCGAAGAACACCGAAGTCAAATATTAACTATGAGTTTTGGCGCAAACAGCGTCAAAAAGCATGATAAATGCAGTGCTAGCCTGTAATTTCTCCCGCTTTGAAGGCCGATTTTTCGAGCAGAGGCAAGGTTTGTCAAGATGGAGCCGTATCGCACCCATACTGGCCATAATATTTTTGGACCACTTTGAACGAGCATCGCTGACTTCTGGGATTCTTCTCTACAAAAGGCATTTTGATGATGCCTTCGTGATAGGCACGACCGAAGTGGAGGTTGAAGCCAGTTCGCAGATTGAATGCTTTTGATCCGCATGTATCATTTACGATTGAGAGACCCGACAACAATGGTTATCTACCATTCTTCAACACGAAGGTCAGACTTGTCAGTGAACAAAAGGAATACATATGGCATAAGAAGACTGCATCAGCCAACATTTTAGTACATGCTAGGAGCGCCCATCCAAGCTTCATCAAAGCGAATGTTGTACGGAATCCTATGAAAACGAAGGAGAGGTTGTGTACAGCTATGGATTCAGGAGTCGAAAGGAAGATAGCTTGTACATGGGAGGAGAACAGATATAAAGAGACTCCTGCCACAAGCGTTATTTGGTTCCCACACTCAACGTCGGATGGGATACCACTTATCCTACCCTATGTCGGGGACCGACCAGCACATGCAGTCAACGAAATAGTGAAACAAGCGGGTTTGTTTGAAACTTGTGTTTTTTTTTCTTGTTTGAGACTTGTGTTTCGCCCGTTACCAACATTAAAACACCTGACCTCCATACAAATCTACGAAGTCAAATGCACCGAGCCTGACTGCCAGTATTGTAACGAAGACAAAACCTGTCAGCTCCGGGGTACTGTCTATCTCATCAGATGTGATGGGTGTGGAGACCGATATGTGGGGGAGCCGACGAGATCGCTGCGGAGAAGATTGGACGGACATCGCAGAGCGTTAAGAAACTCTACTTCCTGCCTGTCGGAGAACTTTTCAAGGCACCTTGAAACATACCACTGAGTGTCCGACCTTCACGGTGCCCGTCCTCCACCGATACCTAACTCGAACCATGGAGAGAAAAATAATGGGCGCGGTTGAAATATAGAGACACAACCCGGAAACTAACAACGGAGAGGAGCTGCGGGAACTGTTACTGTTGATCTCATGATTAGAATGTGTAAATGGTCCTCCTCCTTTACAAACCCGTAATTGTCTCATTGTATACTTGTCATCGTAGGGATGAGGTTGTCAGCTGTCTCATGTTTGGTTGCGTTACATGTGAACTAAGTTGTCGAAATCCAGGTCACTATCACTATTGTGCCTCGGAGTTGAGAAACTTGCTGGCCATCTGGCAACTGGAACTGTCATTGTTTTACATGTTTGTAAGCAAAAATAAGGATGTCATTTATTCAAGGGTTGACAAAGGCGTTATCGCTGAAAGCTAGCCAATAAACATATACAACAGAGGAACCCTCAGAACGCCACATAAAACAATTGAAAAAAAAAACATTCGCTTTCATTGCTCCTAGTGGTTGATAAACCTATCATCTCGCTCCAATGCTAACTTAGGCGCGTGGTTGACCGGTACATGGAGTGCACCGTCTCAATGAACAGAATATATTTGTTAGTTAGCGTTATAGTCGCTATCGTGTGCCAACGGCTCAAACAATTTCGCTACTCCAGGAGTCAAGGAGGCAGCACTCGACCGAGTCGTATGTATTTTCCCCTTGGCTTTATTGGAACCCAGGAATCTACTACCATCTTCCAAGAAGGTATTGTTTTTTTTTGTTGTAACAGTTCCTGGCGCCCAATGCTGTCAATCGGAGGGACAGTCGAGGGCTGCTCTGCAATCCTATTGCTGCGAAATGTTCTAATTTCTCGTCAGGTTTCTCCTGAATTTAATACTTCCTGGGTAACTCTATCAATCCGGACTTCTTAGCGCTCACTACACGAATCGAGCCGTAGCACTCTGGTTGTCCGAGGATACGAACGATTCGTAATAAGCTTGTTATCGTCCTCGACCAATACTGTAGTGTCGAACCCTTTTTAAGGGACTGCATCAGATACTTTCTTACACACCAACATTTGGTTAACTTTATTTAATGCCATATGTACTTTTCATTAAAAAAAACATTCATAACTCTCAACTAAAGCATCAGTGGATACGGTCCCGAGCTGAGCATTTCAAAACCGTGAGTGAAGAGGACTAGCTCACGTTATTTCTTTTTGAGCGGAGTTCGCATCCTTAACCTACACAACCCCGTTATAGCAAACCATATTGACATCTGAGTGGATATTACTGCTACAAAAGGGATGAGATTGCCAGCAGTTCACCTTGGTTCTTCTTTAGTAAAATTTATGAAAATCTCGAAAGCAGGAGCCAGATTAACACAAAATGCTGTTTCCTTTCTTTGCTCCTGCTCTCGCCCTCCACCCCCGCCCCCGAGAATGGGTCGCCAAATTTTTGAAGTTATTTTACAATACAGTCAAAAAACTTGTATTAGTTTATTTTTAATAGCATATTTTTATCATTATTTTCAATATAATTTTTATTAATTGTTTACAATTGTAATTAATATTTTTATCAATTTTATTTTCCGTCTTGGACGGAGACCCCAGTTTTTCCGCACGCTCCCCCTTCCCGCCCACCTTCTGCGTCCGCCACTGCCTAGTGCTATGAATTTTTTTCTGAGGACATGAATCTCTTTACCCTGACAATGCCTGCAAGATCGCAGTCGTTCACTCCTGTGAAAGCACACGAACCTATCCTGTCCCCCCCCCCCCTTCCACGTTTATAACATCCAATCGGATAACGTTCTCCTTTTCCAAGTCATCAGCAGCTAGGATTCACACAAACTTGAAGGAAGGAATTCTGGCTTACTAGCTATCAAATTATCAATCGGCTCCATAAGTAAGCGCTCGATTTTAGCCCATTTCTCTCCTTCATATCGGATATGTGACAAACCTAGATTCACCAACAATTACTTGAGGATTGGATTCTAGATTTTTACAAATGCATGTGTACTAGTCATACTTTTATTACTGCTCCCTAGAAAGTTTCCCCGTACATAACTTCAAGGAAGAGTGAATTTTTATTTATTTATTCACCAAATAATGCAATAATTAAACTACTAAGTAATGCAGTAATGGAAGAGTAATAATGAATGGTGATGCTTCTTTATTGTGCGTGAAAAATAGATAAAAATAGTCTCATAAAGAGTTCATTGGTGGGCTCGCAAAGGTTCTTTAGATTATTGAGGCGTGTCAAATGTTACGAGCACCAATGTATGAGCTAGTATACGAAAAATGGCTTGAACTACCGATAATTTGTGGTTCTCGAACATCCGACAATCTGTACCTTTTTCTGAATACTTCGCTAGAGCTGCGGTCTCGTTGTGTTGCCTTGATATCTAGTTCTGTAGATCCTTTGCATCAAAGAGTTCAACATCTACAACACTAATCCCAAATGATTTTTCGTTTTTCTCAGTGAACCCTCGAGTAGTGCACGGAGTCATCATGAATTATCCGTGAAGCCGTTGCCGAAAATAGTTTATGAACCAGGATTAGTGTGCGTATAACACGGGCAAGGAGCACATCTGATGTGGTGTGACTGAAAAGAATAACATTTGAACATGTTCACCAACAAACAACAGTTGTCTTTCATCCTCGTAAACCTTGCTGAAGAAAAATAAATCATAATCATAACGAGTATCCGCATCCTCGCTATATGTGAAAGATAAACTGGAACATATCGTGACATCAGTTGACAAAGCTACCCAACGTTTGCCTGAATGTGCAAATCACACTGAACTAAAGAGCGACGAAATGAATAGAATTAATGTCAAGAAGATATGACCGCTTGTGAAAGTTCCATGCGCGGTTTCACAGCGTCACGGCCGCCGATTCGTGGCGGGACCTACCCGAGCCTCTCGATTAGAACATACTCTTACCGCATCTTTTCGCCGCGATGTCGCCATAGAGTCCGTCTGTTCTCGGGCAGGACAGTAGCATTACTCAACACCTCTACGGTGGGGACCTCCACGCCTCGCTGGAGCTGGTGGCTAATCTAGATGTGAAGGCGACGTTAAAGGCAGTGTCTCAACTTACTATCATCGGCCGAGAATTTGGCCAAATTCTCGGTCGGAGTACGATGCGTCTCTCGCCTGAGGCGCAGTTTTCAGTAATGATCAGCTGAGGTGTATGACAAGACGGGCAGTTTCCGTGCCGAGCAACTCGTCCACATCAAGTTGGATTGGTTCTTCAGGAACGGGTTTTTGATGGTTTCATTAGAAATTAAGTACATTATTGGACTCGACTAGGTTTAGATTCTGGTAGTACCCCAGAATAGAAAATGAGGTGAGACACTGCCTTTAAGGTGACGTTGTGCTGGAAAGCATCCCGTGGGCGAAATCTTATAACTCTACAATTTTCGAAAATAATTTGGAAACTATATGGTATAGCTTTGTCGAGCCGACACAAGGTTCTTACAGGGTCTTTGCTACGGCGCCGCGGCGAAATCGCCTTCTTCAGAGTCTGAAAGTTCAATATCGAGCAACTACTCGGTCAAAGGCCTCTTCAACTTCACACAAACTCACCACTTTGGATAAATATCAGGACTCCCAAAATGAACCGCAAAGAGGAATGCACTTCTATCACACGGGGACTAGCACCCTATCTACAAATTCTCTTTTGATCTGTGATGGGTCTCCAATAGCGCCCTTACTGGCTCTGTAGCGGTCCTGTCCACCATCAGCACCTGTGGATCGTGGTGTAGGTACGGCATTATATCTTCTCCTGTCGGTTGTGCTATTATGGGAGTAGTCAAGAATTTGTGTGAAGTTGAAGAGGCGTTTGACCGCATAGATTGTTCGATATTAACCTTTTAGGCCCCGAAGAAGGCGATTTCGCCGAAACGCATCAACCTAATAAAGACCTTTAACAATCTCGCGTGGGCTCAACGCGCCAAATAGTACAGTATAGTTACAAGATGCCGAGGTTCAATGGTAGTCGAACGTGGCAGCTTGGAAACTATTCAGAATCGCTGAGCCATTTTTGATAAAGATTACTTCAAAACTTTTTTCTGGATTATTTCCAGTACCAGACTAGAACGTGAATTGTTAGACGGCCAATTCCGTCGATATTCTTCCTTACGTTCTTAATTACCTGTCATTTGAGGATCTTTTTTTTTGCATAAAACTGGTGGTCGGGAAGATTCGTAGCACTACAATTTTCAAGCACAATTCAATGTGTTCGCTTCGAATCTGATACACATTCAGTTATTGTGACGACTTTACTATCTTTATACACAAAAGAGAAAGTTTGTTTGTGTGTGTTTGTGTGTGTGTGTTTGTGTGTTCCTTATAGAAATCGCGGAGGATGAACCGATCGGGACCAAGTTTTGTATGTAGGTTCCTCAGGGGCCGGCGGAGGTTATAGGCTACTTTGCACCTGGGATTATCGATTGATTTATAGATTGTATCGATTTTATCGATTTTTCGCAATTTTTGCACGTAGGTCGGTGAGGTCATGTCATGGTTCCTCGATACGCTGAATGCGAATATGACAACCATTTTGCACGAAATATCGATTTATCGATTTTATTGATTTTCGGATCCTCTCTCCAATGAAGCAGTGAGGTCATGTCTCCTGGGGTTCCTCAATACGCTGAGCACGAACATGGCAACAATTTCGCACGAAATATTGATTTATTGATTTCATCGATTTTTGGCTCCTCTGCCCAATGCAGCGGTGAAGACATGTCTCCGGGGGTTCCTCGATACGCTGAGTATGAGTATGACAACCACTTTGTACGAATACATCGATTCAATGTCACCGAAATAACTTTGCAAGTTGATGGGAAAGGGTCACCTGGGCTTTGCTAACATGCTGGTCAACAAAATTATGGAGATGTTAATGAATTTATCGGTGATAGTAATTGGCCTCAGCAGTGTGATGTACCCAAGGTAGTAAAACACCCGAGCGAAGCCGGGTACGGAGCTAGTAATGTTTTCGTTCGAGCCTCCTTCAACAATGTACCTATCCACTCAAAGACACGTAAACAAGAGGAGGTTCATATTCATACGAAAAAAAGTCGTTTCGGCTTGTTTGACAGCTGTTGACGAAAGGTGCAGTACACTGACTTCCCTGCCCCAAATTTTCAAAGCAATTTCTTTTCTTCGCTTGGAATCTGTCCAGAGGGTTACTTGACATGGTGAGATGATCTCTGAGCCATTTTGCACAGTAGAGTCATCTTTGTTTTGCCACGCTATGTTTGCGGCAGAAATCTTACACAATCTTCCGAAAATTTGCGTAGATAGTACTTTCAGACTCTGACCACGTTGACGAGCACTACTTTTACCCATATGATACACATACAGCAGGCCGAGGAAAACCAGCAACAGGGGCAGGTTGATTAAAACCAACTCCACATATATTACCGGATCAACAACTCTACATCACAGAACATCCGACAGCCACATAGCCGAGCTGGTCTGCCGCGCCGCACTACCAATACGTCGCGGCAGACCGATGTGTAGCTCTCTAGTGTTTATGTGACGTAAGCATTTCGGAACGAAAACAACGACACGAGGAGAACGGGTGAAAACATGAGCAAAACATCAACAAATTGGAGGGGGGGGGGGGACTAGAATGGGTCGATAACTTGACCGGTCTTGCATGTCCTGACTTTTTAGTTTACATGTCGCAACGTTTGTCTTGCTAATCGACAATTCTCACTTTTAGCATCCAATAATCACCTAAAATGAGTAACTTTATTTTTTTTTCGTCAAAGCTGAACTTCCTTTTGTTGACATCCTTTTGCTTAAACATTGGATAGCATTTGAAAAGAAGGTAGGACTGAACAGGGTGCAGTCTGTTGGCTCAGAGGTGGCACCTGGGTCAATTCCGTCTGGAATTACGATCTCATCACGAAATCGGCCAAATAATCTAATTTTCACACTTTTTTATATGTATATGGTGTGATTGCCCCATTTTGATATTTCGCTAGTGCCACTGAGTAAAATCTCCTTCCAGACGCATCCTTCGGCCAAAGTCGTAACTGCAGACAAAGTCGTTTCGTGTTTCCTCTCCGAGCAGCGGACCATAGTTGGACTACGATATGAACAGGACCATCCCTCAGTAAATTTCGAAACATGCACCACCAGTCACGTTATCGGCCAATGTTAGGTGACCTCACAGCCAACTCCATCTTCCCTATCAATAACGCCCGACAAGCGCACTGCCTAGCTGGTACGCAGCGCCGCGTAAGTGGTGCGGCGCGGACGACCAGGTGGGCGGTATTCTGTGATGCAAAAATGATTGACCAGCACTGGTTATCATTACCGCCGTCGCTAGCAAAGGCTGCGCATTGTCAATACCTCACGTGGAGTATGGCGTCAACCCATATTACAGGAGCTGATAATGCTGAAGAGAAGAATCACACAACAAACAACAGTGCACGAACAAGAATCAGCCTACGTATTAAAGTCTGCCATGATAGCTCTGACAAGGTACAGTGAGCGTCGATGAAAGTGCGCTTCTCGCGGACTCAGGAAACAAGCCACGCGACTGCGTCGCTCGCGCTGCAATCGTCGCCGTGATAGCAAACCATAGGGTTTTCTCGCGTGTCTCTCGACTCGGCGGATAACGCAATTCCTTCGACGCCCCTGTCGTTTCTACAGACTATGGTAGAAGAGAGAAACATGAACAAATGATTCTGAGTGGTCTATCACTCTAATTTCCTCCATTGCCACGCCCTGCAAATGCGACGAGGTGCGTAAAAACTTTACGAGACGTGCGTGCGCGTTTTTATGCAGACAACCGTACCAAGGAGTCTCTAAGTTTACACTATGATCTAAGAATTGGGAACAAACTCAACCATCAGAACTTTGATCACAACGAAGCACACCTGCGCGATATTAAGTAGACTTTTTATGCGATAAGTTATGCTTCCACTGTGGCTGACCGCTACTGCTTGTTCTAGCACACAATTTATGGAAGAAAAGGTTGAACATTCATTGGTTATTTCAGAACATGAGCTGGATCGCAAAACTGTATCGATGTTTGGGGTGGATAACATGTACATTTACCTAGGCATAACTAGAAAACCCGCACAACAAATCACTTTGAAACGGGACGAAAAATTCAAGTCAAACTCTTCTAAAAAGTTCAAGGTGGAGATGAAACCTTTTAGAATGCTCCATAGATGAACAGACCTCACTCGAAAACTACATGAGCTGTCTTTTCGAGTGTAAATTTCTCACATTTTAGGCTACTAGAAGAATTTCTTTGCTCGTTGTTGGCAACATCACACAGATGCTAATGCTTTTGAATTTCAATTAAATAGTTTATTTTGGGCCGAGTCATGGTGTTTTAAAATGTTGGTTGCAACTGCCCTGAAACTTTTCCACCCATCCAATATTATAGAGCAGAAATATTTCTACAAGTAGGAGCATTTATCACACAGATAATTGGATATTATGCGCTACCAAATATAAAATAACTAAATATGAACTAATAATATGAATGAGCATGAGTAGAGAGTAACCGTGTCTAGTAGGCAAAAACTTTTCCTTTTATGCGGAAACTGCTAGGAGGAAGGGACATTTCCGTAGGCTCTTGAAAAATGAAAAATCTTAAAATTCAACGCAAATTGAAGTGTGTAAGTAAGCAGTAGTAAGTAGAGGTGCCGGCGTTATATGGTTTATTCTACCTCTAACACTTGCCTCATTCAGTGTTCACGACTCTTCCTACTTTGCAGTCTACAATATGCTTCCCTAAACTCTGTTGCCAACGGATGAATTCCATAATGAGGTTCTGGCTCGCATGTTGTTAGGACTGCACCAAGGAGTCAGTAGTTTTTGGTGGTCTCCGAGGTCATGCAGGTTGTATTCATTGTGCGAATGTTTTGTAGTTTTAAAATAACATGAAACTTGGTTCAGTACGTTGTGCCAGCAAGCAAATTCATCTTACTACTTTTCTATTTTCTGCACTGCCTTGGTTCTCACCATGATCATGCTGATTTAATACCGTATTCTTGAATAGCATTTTTACTAACGAGTCACCATATTCTGTGAGCTGTAAGAAGCGCTTAACGTAATGAAAATAACAGCAGTTCATGCATGAGAGCCGCTAAGCTCTCATATTGTGAAGACAATGACTAAAACTAGTGAAAACGGTTTATGTATAACTGCAGGAGCTAAAATCACTGGCTTCCAGTCAAAGTTATAGCCAATTCATGGATTGAAAACACAACAGTTAAGCTAAGGATAGAATTTCGTCTATCGCTGGCAATTTTTTTCTCTCCAGCAACATTTGATGTAAAAACATCCGCCAGTGTTGGACAGTCATTGACTTCCTAGAAAAATCTCTCTAGAAAAATATGGAATGGAGTCAAAAATCCATTTCCACTAATCTCTACCTGTCATGTGTTGTGTTTAGTTGTATCCTGGCTTCAGTGAAGGGCGAAGGAGGAAGGAATGGGTTGCCGAAGCTTTAAAAAAGCATTATTAAATTCAAGGACTTTGCATCCGCTCATTTTTCGATTTCTTGTCATTGTCATGTTGATCCGTAAGTTTCCTTCCCAAGCAACATTTGTTTCGAAATTATGTGTCGTAATCAATGATATGGTGTATAAATTATCATATGCTGTCGGTTAGACATCTCATCGGCTCCACAGCTCTGGAAAAAGATGCGATCATTTTCGACTTGAAAACTTCGATATACCGTTGGTTATGCGTGGATACATCCAGGGAATTTTTTTCCCAAAAATTTTTTTTAACATAAGTAGGGGTAGCCTGATCGGGCAATGTTAAGGAAGATTTTGCTGTTCAAGCACAACTCTTCATCGCGTTTTTTTTATGAGATTGGTTGGGTACCTAGTACCATTATCTTTAAATGTTTGTTTTTAATTATTTCATGCAGAACTTGGTGTTTTTAGGATTTGTATTTTTGAAACTTTGGACACCAGGGCCCCCAAAATCGTGGGCACCCCGATTGTTTCCCGCTCGCCCTTCTCTCCCCCTGCCTGCTCCAATCTGCGTCCGCCACAACCTGGCCCAAAGCGGAGAAGGAAAATATTAAGCACTACTGTCACACACTCAGCTTCACGTGTTATCAATTTTTGGTGAAGGATTTGTTGCGGTAAGTGTAGAGGAATGTGATCACTCCCAATATGTTTTTGCCGGAGATGATCATAATGACCGCTTCGCCCGGCATAACTAAAGTCCTTTTCTGTTGCAAGATTTTCACAGCAGATGCATCTCTGCACTTTTGCTTTCAATCAAGCGGTGCTAACTCCTTACATGAAATTCTTCTAGGGATCACGTTCAGGACAAGGAATAAGCAAAAATGTGATTGCAAATGAGGAGAACGACAAGTGTGGTGGACATGGTGTGTGGTGACACCGTCGCTGCTCAAGACATAGTGTAACAAATTCCTAAATGGACTACTATTTATATTATATCTGCCACTTCCTCAACACCTCGCAATGCCAAAAGCTTTCCGGTGAGATCTCCGAGGTTCCTATATCGTACTCCTTTCAAAAAAAAAAACACCGTTCATTTTTCTATCGTAGTTGATTTTTTCACCTAACTTTACACTGTCCATCACCATTATTCATTCTGATGCTACATCGCAGTCAGACCTTACTAGAGCAGTCCCGTTGGCAGGTGTTGAAAAATTATTGTTCAAATTCGCTTGAGCATCGCGACTGACCGCCTTCTTCCACAATGTTGTACTGAGATTTACGTCGCCCAAGTTCAAAATTTTTGGATTTCACTTTGCTTATTATTGAGCAACGTTCTCATCGGTAGCTTGCATAGCTAGAAAATAAGCTTTAAAAATCAGAAATTAAAAAGATGTCTTCGAAAATGTTAGGAGCGTAGAGATAAGAAAGAAGCTAATTGGAAGATGCCATCATCACTGCAAATCTCAGATTTTTCCACCATCGGCCGATTTAAAACCAATCCGGAGAGCTTGTTTACAATTAGATTGGTACTCTCCAGTTTGAAACCAGAGTTGTATGTACTATTCACCATTCGAATAGAACATATTTCGCTAAGAAGGAGATAGTTTCCCTTGTGTTGGAATAATGCTGAACCTCACCCTTTGCCTTGCAACTACGCCAACTAAACTCCGAATGGAAATTCTTCTTAGGCTAGGCACAGTCTGCAGATTCCTAATGTAGCTAAAGAATCACTCGAGGAAGGAGTGAAGACTAATTCGTTTTTATGGCTTTCTTATATGTCCGATATGGTAAGGACTACGATGAGTCTTCGAATGGTTGTTCACTTAACATGCTAAGTAATGGTAGATTTTGAAACAGATAGAAGTGAAATATTCAACTGGGTATAACGGTAGAGACTGATCTTCGGAGCTGGGCTATGTACAAATAGCAAACGTCTCCCTGCTTCAGCTATTCTTTTTTCATTCCGATATTCCTGGCTAATCAAAACGGTCCTACTGCATTTATGTCGGACCGTAGAAATTCAAGGAACTATAAGTATAGTATATTGTAACAATATAAAAGATAATTAGTAAGAAAGGAAACGCAGCCGATAATATTTGTAGAATTTTCTGAGCGAGACCATAAGGGCTGAACGAAAACTCGGACTAAGCTATTCTAAAAGTAGCATCCAGGAATTGAAACCAACGTTAGGAGGGTGGATGCAACATGCGAGATTCAGATCTGCATTGAGCACTGACATAGAGGACTTCAAATACAATAGAGATTGATGGCTTGAGTGTGTGAGTTCTGGACATGATCACTTGGATACTGAGAATAAACTCGAGAACTTTGTTAGCTCATATGTGTAATCGGCGCTACAACTGAGCTATTTCCAAGCTTTATGAAGAAGATATATAGCGACCATCACGGTTCTGGGAGCCACAGTTTTGATGGGCATCATGCAAAGGTAAGCAGCGACATGGGCAACACCTCATAGCAGCTGTTCCACACACAGAAACTGGAATTCATAGTTACATGTGTTTTAGTCATTTTTTTTAGCTACTATTCAACTGTTGTCATTCCAAGAGACTGGTGTCATCACGAATTCCATACCTGTTTTTCTGTTTTCCTTCTTGACCGATGTCAGATCTTTGTAAGGCGTCTCAATTTCTAAAGGTGACCTTGTGGATCTCAACTTCGAGTAAATTAACTCGTTAAGATCTCAGATATGGAATATTTGGATGTTCGACAGAAACCACTGAGAAAGGGTTCCGTAGATCCTCTTGAGTTTTCAATTTTCAGATTTTATCATTATTTCGTTTGCGATCCTCTTTCCATCGTTTTTTTTTCTCACAACTGGGAATGCTCTTTATCATTCTTCGCTCCAGCACGGCTTAGCGCGTGAATGTAGATATGTTTTCGAATATCAAAACATTCTCGCTGCTTCGATGTCGCGTTCACCTCCGGTGGCTGTCTCTTTCAAACCCAACTACCAGCCTTCAGATGCAAAACTTATATTACCGGTTTGCTCAGCTCGGAAATTTTCTAGTGTTTTCTGGAATTTTTCTCACATTATGACAGACGCTCAGCCATAATGCATACAGTTCTTCACACAAGGTACATTATGTGAATCTTCCCCATCAAAAGAAACTGCTGAGAAATTTTTTTGTATACAAATTTTTTCGAAGACTAGATGGATCTTCAAATGAAACCTTTGCCAAATTCGTCACTCGTGGAAGCTTCCTGAAAAATGTGAACAAACTCGGATCTTTGAGACAAGTGCTTGACCTTTTGTGCAATAGCCACGCGCAAATAAAACTAACTTCGATTCCCAAGTATAAGTAGAGTAGTCAGGGCGAATAGATGTTTTTCCTGGAATTCAAAAGTTGCGAAGTTATGGAACATCACTTGACTGGAATCGTTAAGAGCTTTATTGATATGTTATGGATATGTATGTCCGCGTAGGATTTCTTTTATTTGAAAGTAGGGACCAATTGAAAGCTCCATCTAAAGTAGTGTATTAGTCTCAGATAGGCAAATGACTTACAAGAAGATGGAATTTTTCAATTTGCTCCTTTGAAGGGGGGGGGGGAAGAAGCTCTATGAAGCTCTGCTCATCTTTCTTTGTTTGGCCGCCTTTTCAAAATACTAGCGATCACAAGTTATCCTTGTGGAATAGAATCAACATGCCCCTTTTATGATACACAGATTTAGTGCTTTCAGTGTGGCAGAAAAGAAGAAGAGTTGCTCGAAGTATTTCATTTAGTTCTTCACGTCACTAGTCTTCGAGGATCGTTTTAGCACAAACTCAAGAAAGATTTAAATTTGTGGACATGTGAGGAATCGCGAGTCTCTAAACAAAGAGAGAGAGAGAGCACTAGAACTTGTCTGTTAGAGAAAAAGAGAAACCATTTGTTGGGAGGCTATTTCAACTTTGATTCTCTAGAAACGACTGTTTGGGGATGTTGGGTTAATTTCTTGATTCGATTGCCTTGCCCATAGATAGTATCGTGGCTCCAGAGGGTCTTGAAGTTTGAACTGCCAGGTAGTAAGGAAGGATTCAACACTGAACAGTTTTAGTTCAGTTTTGGCCCCATCGTGAAGCTCCACATTGGCATGCGATTTTTTAATCATTTATAGAGAGCGTGTAGGCGTGAGGTGTGCGCCTGTTTAAACTGTTGTTCATCCTTGGCCTGTTCCTGGCAGGAGAACAGGCAGAGAGTCCCAGGACGCATACCGAAAAAAACAACGTCGTAGTGGGGGGTGTTGTGAACGGGTACAGTACCCAAAGTAGGCGGAGCCAGCAGGAGACAGGATAGCACGCGCAAGCAGTCGCGGCTGCACACGAGTCCGACAACTGCCTGCAACCGAAGAGACTCGATCCCAACTATGGCGCAGCTACCCTCCATTGCTATACTTGATCCAGATTCGAAAACATTGCTCAACAGACTGAATATTCGACTGAATGAGATCGATTTAAAGCTCAGTATTGTTCTGGAATTGCTCGCCACAAGGTTACCCGATCAGAGGTGAGCAGCCTGTAAAACCAGCTTTTTACTCCCGATTCACGTGAGCTCTCTCTTCTCGTTTCAATTTTTCCGGCTGTTTCTTTGCTCCTGATGTTCCATTACTCCTGTTGCTGTTTTCTTCGTCTACCCATTGGAATCTCCTCTATTTGCTTTTGACTCCATATTTTTAAAAATTAAAATGAATTATTTCATCCTGTATTCGTTGGTTTTCTTCCAGGCTCACTAGTATATTGGCTTCTCCACCGCAGACACTCATATCAGAAGCTTCTCCGCAAAGTTTTACACCTCTGGCGGGAAACTCAGCCTCCGACAAAACTGCTTCGCCTAAGGTTCTCTCCACTGCAAAGGAATCGAAAATCCACGAGAACGAATCAATTATTTTTAAGATGGAGTGCAAAGATGATTCAGATGGGGATCTTGACATGGAGGGAGACAATGAAAACGATGCGGAGGAGGATTTCTGTGAACAAGATCAGACACCAAACGCTGCGTCCAGAGAGGTATTCTGACCAGAGAACCTTGCGTTGTTAATGTTCTCATCCTACTATTTCTGAAAGTTTAAGTGTAGTTTTGCTCTAACTTTTAGCAGGATGTCAAGGCGACTTTCTCCGATGGCCCATTCCCGGAAGGGGCAGTTAAAAGAGCAGCGGAAAAGGCTGCCAGGAGCTTTCAGAGCACGCAACCTAAGGTGAATGTGGTTTCTTCTTATATAACTATGACGTTTTCTTTTCTTGTGTGCGTTCCTCAACTCCCTCAACTCTTTTTCCATTGATCCAGATATTCCTTTCTGATCTATCCTCTCTTATTTCTCACCTTCCTCTGTGATGGGGAAAAACGAGAAGAGAAGGACTAGGTAGAGCATCAGACTCAGCATAGACTAGGTATCTTAAGCAAATTTACCTGCTCCACAAACTACCTGAACGGACAGTACCTGCAAGCACTTTGAGAACTAGCGATAAGACCTGCTGCTACCTGACTTTTCGCAGCCTTCCGGTAGAGGTCGATGCACTTTACCAACGACTGATTGTCCTCCATAGCCGTGGATCGGCGAACAGACAACCACTCAAACTGCTCACACAGTCGTAAACATTCCACTTTTCAGTCCTGATTTCATACCCAGGAAACAGGTGGATTTTCCGCACTTTTCTGCAGAACCGCCATTGCAAATCGCTGGAAGTCTTTTGTTCAGATTACTTTATATCTACCAGTATTTGCTTAAGCATCAAGATTTCCACATAGATTTCAAATCCATGTCATTTATTAATAGAAGCGTTATTAGAGACTAGTAGTTCATAGCCTGACTTCATGCATCTTTGCTTCTCAATATGTAGGTGAACGTAAAAGCAGAAGTCACCCTGGTTTTTCCCTTGTTTTTGTAGCCAAGCGACGACTGGTTAGCAAAAGTCACAAACAGTCCTCTTGCGCTGGGCGAAACTGGTGTACGCCGAATATTTAGAAGGATGACAAACAAAACTAACTGCGATGACGGCGATACACACGAATCAGGCGACGCTGAGTAACTTCCTTCGATACCGTACTGTTCCTGTACTTTCGGCCGTCTAAATTCCGTCCAAGCGTTTCTTGAACCACCGCCTCTCGTGCCGTAGCCTCAATCTTGCATAACAAAAGGGCAAACATTGGAACTACAGTGAATCAAGTGACTATTCACGATACCAGGCTCGAGAAACTCTTTTGGTCCGAAACGGCGAACGCGCGACGTACGTGCGTGTTCGTTCTGTTGCTGATGCCGTTCGCTTCCTTGTTACCGTAGGGCTGCCCACGTCTATTATGGTGATGTTCGTCTCGTTTTCGGACGTTCCCATGACTTTTTGTCGATTTCTCACGCTCGCTGCACATATGAAACGCAAACACTGCTGAGTGGACCGTAAACCGGTACAGAGCCTCCGCCTGATCGTCCCCCATGTGGACCAGCGCCATTACTCCTTCAAAAATCAATCCGCTTATCCACAGTTTTTCGATCTAATGCGAGGATTTAGAGCAGAAGGCAATTTTTTTAGTTCTGTTACTTTTGGAGAATTTCGGATCAATTTTTGCATTTTTCAACCAGGCGCAGTTGTACAACGACGCAAGGATCACTTCACAATAGTCAGGTTGAAGTGAGTATCCAAACAGACTCCTAGCCGTGTTTTCGGTTTCCGGCTGACACCTCTCCCACACCATGTTCCTGTTTTTAGCGAGTCTACCCAAATATTTTGGACGATCCGGTATGTGGGCCACCGTCATGTTATGCCTTGCCTCCCGTTCAGCTGACATTCGCTGGCGATTCCCATCGCACACCTATGAAGAAAAACACCGTTGATATCCCCGCAGTTGATATTCACAGTCAAAAAAAGCGAAAAGACGCAAACAGCGCCCGATGTTACTCTGTAGTTGTGATTTCGTATTCTAAGTTGCATACTCCTGGTAAATAGTTGGAGACCATGCACGATGTTTTGCGCTTTCGCCCAACGCACCCTAACCAGTTCTTACCATAACTTTTTGTTATGCAACAATTCCGGCGTTTCAAAACCGGGTGCAGGTTGGAGCAACAACTGAAACAGAATAACAGCATTGAAGGCGACGGGGAGTCGAACATATAAAGGAGAGCGTTGGGTGATACATTGTTGAGGATTTCTTCCTGGATTTTCACCAATGAATATTACAGGAAATGGAATTGCTCACAAGGAAGGAGTGTATAACACAGGTGTCAATTTTCTCTTGTAGGTTTTCGCGTGGCAGATCCTTCGCGAATCAGTGACAGATGAAGAATTACGCAATGTACAAATCAGTCTGCGTACTTTCCATGGAGAGACGGCCTCCCATCTTCTAACCAGACAGCTGCCGAAGGTTCGACCTTTCCCTTTCCTACAAGGTAGACATGAACTTGTAAAATCGATTTGAAATGCATTTGTTCTGCTTTCCTCGTTCCTGGCGAAACTCTGAAAGACACCACCTAGGATGGACATATGCTGGTGCACTACCGTAATGTACTTATCTCATTGTTCGTTAGTTCTTCTTAATGGGGAAGGTCATTCGATCCCGAACAGTTTTTTGGTGAAACCAACCAGCAGGAAAGTGCAAACCTGGGGGTCGCCGTCAAACGACCATTATAAAATCATTTTGTGTGCGGGTGTGGACTCGATTTTGAGTGTAGGACTTTGTTTGCATCCAATTGCTTCACATATCTTCTTTAAGTCTTGAGAGGCACAGTGCTGTCATTTCAGATTCGACTTGTGGTGGAAGCCACGATGAAGTATTTCAAGTGGGACTCCCTTCCAGAGGAAAGCCAATTGAGCAAGGCAAAGCTCATACTTAGTCATCTGAAAAACAACGCCAAAGTTCGCAACTGGACGCTGCGTGAGGGCAGACCGAATAGGTGAACCACTCAACGGCCAATATGTGTTTCAAAATAGTGAAGTCTTCATAGTACCTAGAGAATCTCAAGAGATGTAGAAGATTGTCTTGTTAAAAAATAGGAGGGAAGAAAATACTTCACAGAGATGAATTCTTGAATAATTCTTCCAGAAAGACTGAGATAGAGTAAGTACATAGAGAAGCTGAGTATGAGAACAAAGTTCTCTGTTTTGAGCCAGTCTCCAGTTTTGTTGTAGTCATCACAGTGACATTGAATTAGTTAGTTTTCTGCACAAGAAAAAGGCGGATCCCTGGTTATGTGTATCTATGGGTATTCTTTTCGCTTCTCTTGCGCTTATTTACCTGTTCTGATTTTCTTTGTGAAAAACTCTGAGTGCTTGAAAATGACATTAATAAGCTAGTCAACCTGTGTGTCGCACGGATTTTAACTCTTTCTTTGTTTGTTACTCATGTAGCTCCCAAATGGAGAGTAAATGGATAGAGAAATAGATAGTTTGCACCTGATTCCTTCTACTTCCAGAGTGGCCACCACCACAGCGAATATGGATGTGATGTGGAAGAGGTATGCCACCCTGCTCGGTCCAGGAGGACTTGCTGCTGCCGGCCTTCTGCCTGTTCTTCCAACACTGGGTGCGCAACATTTGTGAATTATACAAAGCCTTTCGGAGAAGCAAGAGCTAGATATTCCTGCACACTTCTGACCGACCACCACTCGGTCGAACAACCTCTATTGCCAAATTACATATGCAACCGGTTCTTCATATAACCACATGACTTTTACTACCTTTCCATTTCCTACTCCTATGGAGTTAGTAGTTGAACATCTTCGTTTCTTACTTACAACACCTTCTGTTTCATTGACAGTCTCATGACTTTTGCTGCCATTAGTTGTTAAATGCGAAATGACAGTGCATAGCGAATCTCGTCCACCATGTACCCACTTTCTTCTGACCATCATCGTGCTACTCATCAGTCCACGGCAATAGCCACAGGGTATTCTGATCAACCTCTGCTAACATGTATAAACCGCATGATCATGAACAGTACCTGATGCAAGAGTATTTCTTGAATTTCATACTCACTTAAACCGGCTTGGTCAATGATTCCTAACTAACCATTATTCTTGTATGCTACAGAAACATAGTTGTTGCAAGTGATCCGTGGGATGTCACGTGACATCTACCTCTGTCAGCCTACTGTTGTATTTCTGTTGTAAACATGGAGTAATTATCATAAAATTTGTCACCTTCTTTCGCAGCAAACCACTAAACACCTTGTCAGCCAAGGGAAACGCTGACCTCAAAAGGTTTAACACTGAACGGACATGAGGCAGTGTTTGGCAAATAGGCTCGCCGCCGACCGTCGTGGATAATGTGTAATGCCAATAGAATAGCTAAGCACGTTTCGTGACATAATAATCGCTTCTCTCGCGCACAAACAACATGCACCGTAGCCATGAACCAAAACATCTAGGCAGACCGACGGAGAGATAACTCCACTGTTTACACTCTCAAGCTGCTTTGAGCAGCGCCGTGCATGAGCAAAATTCAACGGACAGTCTGTACGGGGAGTTCCAGATGACTCAGCTGGCTGCAGCTTGGAAACTGACCAGCCTTCCCCATTTCGAAGTGCGCCAACTGAGAGTTAGGTACAAGTAAGTGACCCATGAGAGGAGTAGCATGACTTGTTCCTGTACTATTTCTAGGGCATATTCTATGTACAATAGTAAGGTAGACGAATCTCTTCCATTTTCATAGCGTGATCGAGTACCAGTGTATTAGTGTCCCAACGTCAGAGCGCGACCGGTCACAATGCTCCTGACTGGAACTCGTCAAAATCCGATGCGCTAGGAAATGGGTTTCCCGACACTCACTAGCCAATGAACCCCTAACAGCTTACACTTAAATTCTATAGTTTGATCAATTGGAAATGAGATGGCTGTAGACAGCTAGGAAACATTATTGCGACCTTCTTAAAAGGTTAATTGCAGAATTTTCACATAGTTACCTGTTTCTTGTCACTTGAAAATAGACTTGGGATCAAGTAACGTACTAAGTGCATGGAAATTCAAATTTTTAAATAAATTTTGAGTAGGTGGAATAAGGTTGAACACACGGTTTTGAGAAAGTTGTAAATTTGGATGTTAGAGCAAGAAACCGCTGCACAGCTCTGGAGGAAACATGAGGAAGGCCGTGGGTTTTCCTCTTTTTCAAATATTCGGATGTTCGAGCTGAATCCTGAGTTTGAATGTTGAGTTAAGTGAATCGGTCGTCTTCTATTCGGTCCTTACTTGAAGAACATATTCTTCCACCTAGTGGTGGGGGAGTAAATCCTCATTCTTCCACCTAGTGGTGGGGGAGTAGATCCTCCATGCACTGTCCAAATTATACGCCTTTTGTTAGATTATATGCTAAAATCCACTATGGAGAGTTATTCCATGAAATGGCGAAGGTAATGTGCACAGAAACATTACCTGAACACAATATTTTTTGATTTTTCCATTTTGGGTTAGCTTTTTTAGGAACCATAATCATAATAATGGTATAGAACCCAGTACTAATTGACTCGAAACTGATGAAACTGGTTTGAAAGGAGTTTGAAATTTTCATCCTCGTATAATAACCAATGTACTTTGTAAAAGTGCATTTTTTGCAACTTGTAACTTCTTCACGCGACTCTTAAGGCCCTCATCCCACCTTTAGCAGTCGGATATTTCATTAAAATGTCCAAGTATGTCATGTACTCCATTCCACGATACGATAATTACTTACGCCATTTAACTGGTGTTCCACGTCCGCTGGTGCGAATACGGTAAAATCGACACAACGCGTAAATTGCACCATACCATAATTGACCGTCCAAAAAAACAACATTGGAGACAGTTGAAGCGGAAACACGGCAAAAAGGCAGCTCATAGAGGGCGGAGGCGCAGAGTGGCCGGCCAGGGAAACAGGTTCAGATGGATAGAGGCGCGTGAAGACCATTATAACATCATAATAATACTAGACAGGAGAGTCAAACTACTTGGGACCAGATCGAGTGCGGGTGTGTGTTTGGAAGCGTTGAAAGGGCAAAACAGAAATGAGCTGCGCGACAGGTGACACCGAAAATGTTGCATATCAACTGAGCTGTCACGAAATATACGTGGTTCTACGATAGTTTCTATCATTTTAAACATTACTTTACCTTAGTGATACATTGGGTCGAGCTAAATGAGTGCGTGATGCTGAAAAAAACCTAGGAATGATGAGTAAACGAGATGGAAGGGTAACTAGGAAGTGGAAAAGAGGAGGGTATAAGAAAAATTTGGGCTTCCAACATCAGAACACAAATGAAGAAAAACGCATTTAGATCCTCCAGATATCACTATTCTAGACAAACTAAGAAAATTATTGCTGCTGAAAGCAACAAAGTTGTTTTATTAGCACCTTATTCCCCTCACCACCAAAATATTACTACCTTTTAAGCAAGTGACTTTTGGCGTTTTTTATGCTTAGTTTGGTTGACCCGCTCCTATTTCCATCTAATTTGGTATATGATATTGCAATGCACACTAATACGCGTACAAATCAGCAGAGAAAGACCAAATCAACTGGTTCAATGCCTAGTTTCCTAACACTAAATGGGCACATGGTATAAAAGCAAGAAATTTCACCATTTCCCGAAGTAACATAGCTTGAGAGAAGAACCTTCCTCTTCCAAAATGATGAACCCTGTCATTGAAATAAAGTACAAGAGCAATTCACTCCAGATCATTCTAATAAATGCAATGGATTCAAAATTTTATCCGTATCTATAACTGTTGCGCACAATATAAGCAACCATAGTTCCTGTAGTGAATACGAATACGACACGATCAAAACAAGGAAAAAAAAACTATTCGATGATCGGCTGGGGAAGGAGAAATGACGGAAAGAAGTAAGTATAACTAAAGTAAAATGGCAGCCCTTTTCTCCATTTTTCAGGGAGCAGTAGCCTTTATCGGAACGCAAACAAGAAATCCAGGACCTGACAAAAGCCAGCATCACCTAATTTTTAGCTCCTCTTCAAATCCTTATGTGTTAGGCGAACGACTACTGAGAACTGATGCCTGCTCGGCAGAAAATACTCTTCTTGTGTCACGCCACAACGCTAGAGCACCTTCGTGCATGGCGATTTCAACCTAAGCTACCAAATGCAAAGACACAGCAATCCAGTCTAGAATGTGAACGTCAGCTCCAGGATCTGACCCTCCAGCAAGGCTGAATTATACGTGGTAGGTAACCTAAGATGCCTTTTTGAATGAGCTTTGAAGATGCTTTGAACACGCGAAGTGGAAGTTCAAGACAAAACGTTTTGTTTGGTTTTTTTGTTTTGTTGCCAAAACCTCTAAAACAACCAAGTTTGCCCTAGGACTCAGTTACTTATGGTGGAAAATACGCCTCTAGCGCAGAAACACATAAATTCGCCCAACACCATTTTTGTGACAGAAAAATGAACATGGGGGATTCGGGGAGACTAGAGAAAAAAAACGCAAGTGCTGTTGTGTTTTGCAGGTTCAAAAGGAGAACCTGAAGTTGCAACATATTCCTGGAAACGTCTCAGCTAAAGTGCGCTGAGCTCACATGTTGAATTGTCCAGCAGAAGAGAACGGAACCGAAAATCGAGTTCCTACGTGTGGACCAAATGTGTCACAGCTAATCCACTGGGAACTCATCGCATTTCAGCCGGGCAGGGTAAGACATACATATACCTATATGACATAGTCCGCAGTGGCTATCACTTGCTCCCACACTGTTGTTTTCTGAAGAACAGACGCATATTTGACCTGTGGTCGTAATGGTGCACACTAACCAACTCCTCATTGAGCACTATTTATTTCATTTTGTCGACATACTGGGAAGAAATATCGGAGAGAAATGACCATAGCTCTATCTGCTCTCGATCACTCTGTCCTTAAAAAATAATTTTGACAAGAAGGAAGAAAATGGGTTGTGAAGTGAAAAGCAATCCAACACAGGGTGACAAGAAGCCATAATCTCATTGTCAAACCTTCTCGCTACTCACACTGATACGAAGGTATGATCATAGGTAGGTCTCAGTGGGGCGATTATGTTCTTTTAAACCTTGTCATCTCTGCTGCAATTATGACTGTGATATTCGATTGAGCGCGCAACGAAAACCACCAGCATCAGTGGTCCACTTCCCTCACCAGTTTGGGGAGAGGAGAGGTTACTGCAAGTCACATCCAGAAAATAACAAGCACGATTCAAAACCACCGATTCAGGTTGATGTTCAAAGCAGCCAATGCCGACGTATTGTAGACGTACATATTGGATGCATGAAAGTTCAAAATCATGTAAACCTTCTATGGAGAGGTAGCAGATAGTTGTTCATCTGTCCTAGGTTAGGGCAAGAATGTGAAAGTGAACGAGCGCTACTAAGCACAAACGTATTGCACAGAGATAGTGCTCGCCACAGTTGTTTGCCTTCAGAGATGCTCAAGGTCAAGTACGGCACTTTGTGTAGGACTGCTGGTTTGCATTTCCTGCTGTTAGTAACAGTCTGATGATAAAGGTTAGAAATGAGAAATCTCTCAAGGTGCTGTACATACTCTACTAAATGCAGAAATAGTACAAAAAACTTGACAGACGTTTGCAACAGCCTGTTTGTCTATTCTAGATAGAATTCTCGCTAGTGCATACTTGACTTTCCAGTAAATTTACCAAGCATTCCACTAATTGCCGGGGTCTGGCATTCAATTTGTAACCTGCTTACGATCACAGTTCACCTTTTCACGTGTTACTCTTAGATCGTAGGCAGAACTCGCGCAGGAGGTCCTGAAGACATCCGTGGCAAATGTGCACGAAATATGCATTGATCGTTGCTGGATTCAGCAGCATTCGTTCGGAACTGGGACAGCGTCCATGCATGGTGTCCCGAGTAATTACTCTTGCACTGAGTGCGCAATGAAACTGAGTGCGCAATGCACTATGTACGAGTGGAGCTGACTGCGCACGCCAACGCGCAGAACTACGTCGCCACCACACAAACCGCTGACTCAGGCCAACCCGACGTTCTGCACGAGTTTTCCGGCCCCTGAATCTATGGTGCACTTGATGAGAGCTTACCGGAACATGTAGGACAACGTTATCGGCGCGGCAACGAATTCATTGCTTCTGTAGTAAGAAACAGTTTGCTCACACAGAATTTGTTGCTGCTGGCATTGCTCACTTTATTTTTTTTGGAAATGACGCAGGGTACGGATGACTCAAACCAGGTGTTGGGTTCTATAGCGAGTTACATATCGACATCATAATATGATTATTCATTTGGAGGCGCTCGGATATTGACTATAAGAGATTCAGTGGAACCCAAATTGATATGAGCGTTGTATTGTTACGGTCTTGATGTGTTTAGTTCATGAACTTTATTTATAAATCGTCCAGTTCTCCTCGTACGGAGCACCTTGAATGCATTCAATAAATAAATAAACAAATGAATAAATAAGATGTGGTGTGTATTTCAGAACTGGGCAAGTTGATCGCCCCCTCAGTAACCTCCAGTGCCCGCAGCAGCGAGCACAAGATAGTGTGCATAGCTATTTTTAAATTGTTCTCATCCATAAAAGAAGGCAAAGTTGTTCAAATGCAGACGCCTCCCAAACAAAAATCCTTCGAATTCGCCCATGCACATTCAACTGAACACTGCTCTTTCAATACTTAGAATGACGAGAACATCATATAATTTCGAAATATTGTCTACTGGTGCTCTTGAGCGCTCCTAACCTGACTTCGGCAATAATTGAGCTCAGTGCTAGCAGTGAGGATGGGTGAGCAAAAAGAGCTTCGACATTGGACCGATGGCGCAGCTATGGATACACATTGTAAAAATGCCTAGTGGATTCAGTAGCCAGTGTTACTCACAGAGATGAAGTTTACTACAGCAGAGCTAGCCGAATGAAGGTTTGTTTTAGTTGATCTCGGGAAGAATCCCTGATAACGATGCGCCACAGCATTGCCTCTATAACTGATATTAATATCCAGAAAAAAAATGAAAGTCCTTTGCACTACTTTGTGTTCCACCTAAGCCTCGCTTTTTGTAAACGTTCTTTTGACCGGTAACAAATCCTTGCGCTTTTATTCAGCTGTAGTTTTCTTCGCCAATTTGCGTACTACTGTTATCTTCGAGATATTAGCCACATACGAGTTGAAAGAGCTATCCATACTCTTCAAAAAGGCTTTCGGTGTGATGTGCCGCGCGAAACACGGGCGGACCCTTAAACACGTGTTGTGCTCAACCGGTTGTGCACGCGGTCCTACGCGTCGCCCCACGCGTGTCCACCGGTTAAGCACATTGCCGCGAGTTTGTCAAAAGCGAAAGGTCACGGAAATTGTTCAGACGACTTGTACTAATCATGGAAGGAACGTCACGCTCAAAACAGTTGCTCACAGGCGAATTTTCAATTCAAAGAAGACAAATTTGGTCTTGGTGACACCAATCACTTCGATGAACCAATGATGATCCCTTGTATGAAGGCTTGGGAAGTGATCGAGAGGAACTCTATGGGCTGGATGGACACCGTATTTCTCAAAATCTCCTTTAAATTAGGTAATTCAGCTGAGAGAAACCAGTCGCAAGGGTCTACCTGATGATAACGTGGGACCCCATGCTGCCAACACTATAGGACCAGTGTCAAGCATGATGAAGATAGAAAGTCGACCCCCATACGACCCCCCTCCCCCTTAGCCGCCAAAAATACGACCCCCCCCCCTCCCTCTTTCGTGCACAAATTTCAAATGAGATGAGCTATGACAGACACTACTCGACTCCAAATCCAAACGTAATAGTAGCAGCGCGGATAGCCACCGCGTACATCGTCAAGGGTTTGATCCCCTATCCAGATTTTTTGCAAAAGATTGAAATGCACACGGGTGGTGAATCTCACTCTGGAAGCGTGAGTTCAGACTTATTCATGCGATTTGCTTCAAATTTGTCATGAAAAACATCGATATACGTCATCCATGTACATAATCAAGGGTTCAATCCCCTCGGAGGCTAAAATTTTTGCACGTCATAAAATAACGTGCGCTTGTAGTGGGCTCGAGATAATCAAACGTACTGGACGGGAAGACACTTTATCGAGATGCAGGACTGAGCACGACGAGCAGTACGAACGTGCAAGAACGTCCACCCTAATTTTTGGCTCACTCAGAGGCATGGTTGTAATCGGACACCATAGCAAAAGATCTGGCCCGTTATGGTACCGATTTTTTTCCAGTTTTAAGTAGTCGAAGGTTTGCGCTTTCACGATATCTGGCTCCTTTTTCCGCAGTTGTCACCAGCCTCCACCGCGATTCAACTCCGTCGATAAAAACATGTAAAAAAGCCCGTTTTTATCGACGAAACCTCATCTCTGTGATTCTCGTGCTGAATCTTTTCTCTTGAACCTGGCGACCTTAAACGCAGAGGCAGCGCACAGTTGGGTGGGTTCCACAAAACGGCTCTTTGCCGGCTCGCAGTACTTGGAAGGGCTGCCAGTACAAACGTGCAAATATTTTCACTTGAAATTTTGGTTTGCTCGAAGGCATGATTGTAGTTGGACATGGATAGAGCAGGAGATGTAGCCGGTTGAGGTTCCGATTTTTTCATAGTCTTAATTAGTAGGAGTTTTGTGCTCTCAGACAGTGTAGTTCCCCATTCCGCAATTGTCATCCTTCCTGCTTCGATCGATCGGTAAAAATGTAAAAAAGGCCATTTTTATCAACTAAACATAATTTCCGTAATTCCTGTGCTGAATCTTTTCTATTGCTGGAGAGCTGAAACTTGAAGGCGAGGTACAGCTGTGTTATCTTCTTTTTTCTTCGCAAGACTTTTCTTCGGCTTCCAGTGATGAGCAGGACTGGCAGTACATACGAACAAAAATGACTGTTCGAAATTCACCCTCATTGCGAGGCATGGCTTCACTACTAATAAAAGGAATACACGAATTTTCCTCCACAACCACGGTCCTCCCTTTATCCGCCCACCATACTACCCTCCCCCGTCGATAATTTATCAACACACGCTTGACCCTGTATAGGACTGATTTCCGAAGAGCTCGACTGATAGTGTTCTCTCATGTTCATATTCCAGCAAGATGACGCGTTCAAGCAGGATCGGATGCCTTTGGTCTCTTTTGAATATTGGACATTGGGAGGGAGTGGTTTTCTTCTTTAAGCTGACACCTCAATTTCTAAGCCTAAAAATCAAACAAATCAACATTTTTTCCCTCTCCGACATTTTTTTCAAGTGCGCTTCTTCCTTGTATCTTCACTGACACACATTTTTCATGTATCGCTTCATTTTGGGGAGGTTCTAGGGATAAATTCGCGCGGTTTTTCATGGGCATAGAAACCGATACCTCCCATGAACAATGCCACTCACACTGAATGGTCGCAAGGCTTCTTATCCCTTCTATTAATGCTGCCACCGACAAGGCAGCTTCTCAGCTCCATGTCCACGAAAAATTGCGTTGTTTGAGATGACTTAATTTGTGGCCAGCACCCGCAACTCTCGCATGAAAGTATATGAAATGAATAAGGAGCTTAACAAAATAAGCGGCATATGACTGCATTAAACCGGTGGAGTCAGCAATAGTGAAAATCCCCACATTCAAATTTCCTACTAGTCATTTTGGTGAAATTTGCACCAAGAAATTGAGTATAAGCTATGTGAACGATAACGTATTGAGTATTTTAGGGTTTTGCACGGAATGCGTAAACTAAACTTACATACTGTTAGGAGTTAACATTAGTAGTGATTCTCCATTTCCAACAAACTAGAAATCCAGAACGAAAAGCAACTCCAGAGCGAAAATGCCCTGTCCAAAGCGAACACGCCACTTCTGTGGTGTCCTTTCAGCAGTAGAGATTCCTGTTTAGACGTCATTGCTATCGCGGAACGCTTGGCGTTGAGCCACATTTGATCCACGATTAAAGTCGAATGGTAGTTGGTTGCGGGAATGTTGAATTTTGTCGACATGGAGTCACAACCCATGGTGGTAGAAGAAATGTTTTGTTGCCGGTATAGAGCACATCAAAAGCGTCAAAATACATCATAACGGCGAATCAAGCTAAGTGCAAATCATCGCAAAAAGAAAACAAATTGAAAAAACCGCACGAACTAATTCCCCAACCCAACAGACATATGGAAGAAGGCAATTGTAACTGCAGTCACCAAAGTTTCTAAATAGCATCTGGTTTCTCATTTTCGCCCTATCTCTCCAACGTGTTAATGTCATGGAGAAAGTAGCCAGCGATTTCTTTCCTGGTTAAATGGGTTCCACGTAATTCCTTTTTGGCTCTATTGATGGTCGTCCACCGCTACCAATCTTATTAACTGCGTCAACGAATAGAGCAATGCACTAGACTTGGGTAAGTTAGGTTATGTCAATTACATGGATCCTTCTAAAGAGTTCGATAGAGTACCTCATTTTTAACCAGTGGCTGAACTCAAGTACATAGGAGCATCTTGCAACCTTCTCAGCTAATTTAAATCATACTATGACTCGAGGGGTTTTCTAGTAGTCGTCGCTCAGGGAGTATTTTATCTTCTCTTCTTTTTCTAATCTACACTGATTTAGTCATTTACCTCGAGACATCTCTCGATTTCGCAGTTCAACTATACGCCGATGAAATAAAGATCCATAATGCGTACAGGAGTGATAATCGCTTAGTAGTTCAGTCCGCGCTCCAAATGCAATAGCACATATGGTGCAGTGGGTTTCAACTTGGGACTTTGTTGTTAATTTGAGGAAGTGTTTAGTCTTGTATTTAGGCGATGCTGAACCATACGGCTATGTACATAGCTGAAGGAGTTATTTTGAAGTCATCTAACGTGATCAGGGTTAAGCATGACGACAGGAAAAACTGACACTCATTACGAACCCCCCCCCCACCTTCCTCTGCTCCCGCGTGTTTTCTCTGTACACTGAGCAGTTAGAGGGGGAAGACACAGAAGAAACACATTAAAAACCCAAAAATTGGAACTAAAACAACCTCGAAGTCGATATGTGTCCGATCGGATCAGACTGCCAGCAAGAACGATCACGTCATTACGTGTCAAAACAGTACGTTGACATTTGCTCGCCCACGGGTTCGATTTCGGGCGCCTCCAAGAAATTTTTGCACGGGTCGGAACCGCTTCAGAATTTAGTTAGGGAGGACGAGAAATTTGGAAAATGAAGTGAGGGAAGATAAATCGATCGATTACACATCCGAGAAATCACCTGCTGGCTCGTCAGTTTGTGGAAAACCACTCCTGTTTTAGCACGTAATGACGTGATCGTTTTTCCTGGCAAGGGACCGTCATCTGTCATAATGTCGTGAAACAATCATGAATTTACATTCAATAGTCAAGCCACCCCTCTACTTACCCCCTCCCCCCCCCTCACCTCTCCAACACGCCCGCCCCCCCCCCCTTTCTCAGCCCTCTCCCGTACGACCCCCTCATGGGAAATTCCCATCGGACGCAACACGACCGCCCCCCCCCCTTTCTCAGCCCTCTCCCGTACGACCCCCTCATGGGAAATTCCCATCGGACGCTTTGCGCTGAACGCGGTAAAGCATCTTGCTGTTATGGTTGATTTTGAGCCAAGCTTTTCTAGTCACAGAGTCACTTCGAATAAATTCGAAGTTCGTTTATTTGGAAAAAAAGTCAAAATTTGAATAAATTTAAAATTCGAAATCCAGTTATTTAAAAAAGTGAAAAATCGAGTAAATTCGGAATTCGATTATGCGAGAAAAAAATTTGAATATTCCGAAATATAGTATGTAGGTGCCGAAGAATAATGATTGAAATGATAACTGGTATTACCAATTCATTATGGGCAATGGAATTTAGTTTTGGGAAAAACGCCTTTATCGGTATAAATGATGAGGCAAAAAAATGAGTTAGTGTATCAGCTTTCCTGTGGCCAGAGAAAAATAAACTCAAGTCATTGCAAACAACATACTCACGGACACACAGCTTGTTTTCTGTTTGATAGAAGGGACCATTTCCTTCATAGTTTTTGAACGATGGGAGAATTTGCTTCATGTGAAAGGGCCCTTTATATTGGAATTCTAGCTCATTGGAAATATGATTGCATAACATTGTCTTGGCTGGGGCAGGTATGCTGCATAACAACCGCCGTTTTGCTCAAAAATATAAGGGAAATGCGACAGGCCACATTCGCAGATCTGAATAAAATCTATACGGCTTGCATCTTTATCTGACAAGACAATACGGCACATATTTCATTTCTGTCCCAAGCTCCAGAAAGCAGTTTTTGGAGGGATTTCACTACACTGCTGCACGTACAAGGCATTCACCCCGGAATACTAGAATGGATCAAATTCTCAGTTGAAAGGCTACATTTTTAGCGGCTCGCACGTAGCATTTGTACTGGGTTCGCAATTGCACCGATGTTCACTCCGTGACAAATGCCATATATTGCCCTGGCCTAGTGGCCAGCAGCGAAGTGGGCGGGTGAGTTACTGGACTATTGGGGTGCGAGATAGAGTTTTTGGATCCCGCCGCTAACATCCACCTTGCATTTTCGCTTTTTGGGCGTTTTACCTTATCAGAAGATGTTTGAAATGTTGGAATAGGCTAACTGCTCACATTAATGTACAAGCCACGGAATAACTGCGCTGCATCTGAAACTAAGTCATTGAGTGCTGAAATGTTTTCTTGTGTCCCTATAGCATGGTCATTCCTTCACTATAACATTGTAACATGAATGATCCCTCACTCGCAACAAGAAGCGGACAGTTATTCTGAGAACCGTGTGCTGACAGCAGCCAAGTGCAGTTCGCTCGTCGGATGAAGTATTGGCTCTCATCACTATTCAAGATTTTCAGTTGTAAGGAATAACGACAAATTGAAATCCAGCCAAACACATCAACACGACACAGCTATGTATAAGTCCCCTTTTTGTTCTAAGTGAAACAATGGTCATGTTATGGTGACATCAGTTGGCGCTGCGCCGATCAGTGACGTACGGTCGATATAGTGCAGTCATTCCGTAACAGGTCCATTAAAGCGAAAACGTAATGTGCTCTTACCTTCTATCCGTCTTTTAATAAGATGGAAGTGCTAAAAAACAAAAATGCAAAAAGAGTGCCTGCGGCAGAAATCAAACTCTCTGACTTCTGTCTTACAGTGTAGTGTGTTCCCCACTCGATTACACCGCCATTGGCTCGTAAGGGCCTGCAACTCATATAACAGTGCAAATTGAAGTCGTTTTTAGAATCTGGGGCAGATATTAAATTTATGCTGTAGCGTCTTGCCCAGCAAAGGTTCAAGAGAGATAGGTTTCAATTCGATCTGCGAGTCTGGCCTCTTGCAGTTCCCTTGTTAATATGTGTTAAGGATGCGCTGCATGCGTTGGATATTTCTTTATAGAACAGGAAACAAATTTCTCGATAACGACTCGTGCGATCTTGGCAAACAGATAATATACGTCATCAGTGTAGTGTTGAAGAAATGCCAACCAATCAATGCTTGAAGAAATGCCAACCAATCAATGGAGTACCGTACCTCAGGAATTGTAGGAATATTTGCCCGTTTACAGCAACGAAATCGCAGATTTTGATGCTCGTATTGGAACTGTATTGTGGACGAACGTTCCCAGGTGAGGATACATACCGGCTTTCAAAACGAGATGGGGCAGCCAGTTGAGGTTCGTGTAAAGCTTCACACCTGCGAAGTCTTCAGAACGTTAACAGAAACTGCAGAAGTAATGGTTAATTCTGCTCAAATACAATCCTTCCTGTTTCCTCCTGATGCCAGACTTGCAGATTGTTCATCACACATTTACATGTGGATTTACTTTCCGAAGTACTTAATGATACATCCATTCGTTTGTTATCACCTCATTTCTCACACGCCTCTGGACGCACCATGACCGGCCACTCCTAACTCTGCGCAGAAATGTCCCCTATATGACTCTAGTATTGTGAGCAATTTGCTGCTATCGACCTAATGCAAATAATCGGGATTTTTCAAGTGAGGTTGTTGTCGGGATGAAGGTGTGCTTTGACATTTAAGAGGAAGTAGATGTTACTGGGTGCTAGAGTTGTTTCCCTTTTTGAACAGACCCTTCGGGTGGTTCAGTGATAATGAATAAAAGACACAGAAAGATTACGGAAGCTTTTATTGCTGCGTGACGACTTCTCACCGTCGGTGCTAAGATGAAATGAGCAGCCAAGAAAATCATGCATTGACCAAGTCCCGCGATCACCGAGAGCCGGTGGGCCGGTAGTAAACCCCCCATGTCGCGAAAGCCACGATGCGAGCGCGTTGGCACCAGGTTCGCGACATCTGCGAACACCTCATGAGAATCTCGCGACATCGAAGAGCGTCTCTTGAATCAATATGTCTCTGCTGAACCCTTCGGCAGGCAAAACACGTGCTCATGACACAGCAGTGCTCATGGCAAGCGTGATTGCTGATAAAAGGCACTACTGTGTTAGCCGGGTTCGATCCCAGTTTATTTCAAACCTTTTGCAAAATCATAGCAGTAGGTATATTCCCTATATTCACTTTATGACAAATTTGGATGTGGAACTAGCTTTGCTTATGCCTTTTCATTGAATGGAAAACCGTCACAGGTGAGCTTCGAGAAGGTCTGAGGCCTTCTCGCCATGCATTTCTAGCTAGGTGCATAAGTTTGGTGCGGTTTTTCAGACAGTTACAGTACAATCTTCTCTTCTCTTCCACTGCAAATTTTGAACCATCCTAGGAAGTCTGGATTTCACGGGTGTTTTTAATCTTTCCTAAGTACGCAAAATTCCTTTTTTGAAACTCGTGCCGCGACACGCGAATCAAGCAGTACTGAACAGGTCCCACGTGTCAGTTGTATGTGAAACTTCAGCTCTGCATGTTTCGTGTTCTCTTTGTGATTTCTCGCTCATTGTTGTCGCATGGCCGCTACATAGTTGTCCTATGGGCTGAAAAAAGGATATCCTTGTCGATAATCCATAAAGATCACTTTTTTGTGGATTTTTTACGGCTTGTTTATCATCTACTTCGCAGATCTTCTCAAAAGATCAAAGGGTGCCCAATATGGTTTGAATATCTGGAAATCAAGTCAATTTGCGTCTTCATATCGAACTGTATGTCGAGCTTGTAACTGGACAAAACAAACGATGTGGGCGAAGGATTGAGAGCTGCGTGAATCCGAACTGTTTCGAAGAAACTTCGTTTTAATCTTGACCAGGGGTCTGTGCCGATGCTTGACCGTTGTCAACGAACTGGACGTCCACGAACTCCGTTCGGGTTCGCGACATCGCATCTCGTTGAAGCGCACACTATTTCCCCTAACTTTGGCTGTCTGCGCCTCATGACCATGAGGTCATGAACGTGGATCGCGACCACGTTCGTGAGAAAGTCATTGAACTGAGCTGCCAACTATGTCGCGACATCAGCGAGAACACATGTTTTATCACGGGAAGTTCATGAACATCTCGCGACAGATGTGAGCGAGAATGTCACGACATGTTGGCAGCTGAGAGTTCACGACATCAGGGGGTTTACTACCAGCCGTGATGTTGCGGCGAAAACAAACAATGGATACATTCGATCATGATGAGTTAAATCTTTTCAAATCTACCATTCAAACACGTTGTATCTATCACATCAGAGCCTTCGCTGGACGGGCAATCGACAGACAAAGCAGGAACGTGACGGCTACAGCTCGGGCGTGGCGAGAACGTTGCGGCTGCAGCTCGAACGTTAACTCACTTCCTTTCCAGCACAAAAGTACACCAATTTCTCATCTTCTAAGTGAGGCGTCAGGAGTATTTATTTATCTATTTCAGTACACCAAAAATGGTGCACCATAAAGTCAGTAGCATGATCACTTCAAATACACGGATTTTACATCATCAGCAAAGATCTGGTAGACACGTAAACACTAAAACAGTTAAAGTTTACTACTCCAAATGACACTAACCAACGAGTAGCAAGAACAATGATGGGAAAAAATGCCGCAACCTACATGTACCTAGAACTTTAGATGAATAACTAGCCATTATATAAGAAAGAGTAGGTTCCACCATGTACCAGCCAGCAACGTACAATCCGTCAAATAGCCTTCAGAACAAGTTGGAACTTCGGAACGCAGGTATAGCGGTTGAGATCTCTGGAACCAACATGATGAGTAGCCAGTAAGCTTCTGTGACATAGGAAACCGTGACTATAAGAGGCTAGAAAACCTGGAATAAGTGTGAAACTGGTGGGTACAGATGTGACTGGGAGCGAGTAGTTCATTGTTGGGTAACCAGAGTTTACAAGTGATAGGTTAGTGGATTGAAACAAGACTTAAAGGCAGCACTCACGGAAATTTTCACTTCTGAAATGAGGCACTTACCATGTAGCCGGCCGCTGAACAATAGCAACATTAAGTTGAACACTTTGAATGGCCGCCTACCTGCGAAGATACTGCCGTGGACTCGTCCGCCGCTCTGAACATTAGGGTTCCGTCGCCCCAAATAACGCCGTTGACAGGGTGTGCGCATGTGGTTCAGCGGGGGCGTGTTTATGAAATTCGTACCATATGCAGGGTTCCATGGCGGGACCCATCGCGGAACACTCGTCCGCGCTATGGACACACATGGAATACGCCATCATTTTCTCTATTTTTCGCATGTTTCACGCTACTTCATCGTTGTCAATGAGTTCATCCTTCCAAAAACCCCGATACACCGCGAAATCTTCGACCCAAAAATTTCCGTGAATGCTGCCTTTAACTAGGCAGCACAAAGAACGAATAAAACGAACAAGCTGCGCCGTTAGTAAGGTCAGTAAAAACGAGTGAAATTAAGAATATGGGAAGGATGGAGCTGATTTCAACTGGTAAAATCGGTGGATAGATCAAGTGAGTATAGAAAAACGCCGATTCCCGACATGCTGAGTAAGCCAGTATTGTCATGAGGTTAAACACGACGCGTCTCATACCTCAGCACAGAGCTGTCCGGGTGTAGTCACAAAATGATGGTGGAGATTAGGTGAGAAGCAAGCTGAGAAGAAGAATATTGGTGTATGTTAGTGACCGCTGATGTTGAGCAAATGCAACAGGTTCAATTTTTTCATGAACCTTTAACCAAATTGGGCTTTTGTCACACTATTTGGTAAGCATCGGAACCATTTTGCTACCCCGTAAAAAACGTTGTTGAACATGCACGAAGAATTTGTGGGTTTGGTCTTGAAATAATGTAGGTTGAAACCTCCGGTTCTTCTACTGAAAGGCTTGAATATCAAATATTTGCTGGCTTGCGACTCAAGTTCTTTTCTAAGTATAGAGAAGCAGAAGACCAGGTCACTTAGTGTTCTACGGAAAGTCAGGTTTTTGATATTAAACTTCTTCAGTCGCTCATTATAATCAGGCATAGCAACATAGCGTGAGCACCGCCTGAATAGAGCTTGTGTGAAAACTTGTTGCACTTTCTCGATCTTGAGCACATCGTTTTTTAAATAATGATTCCATACCAAGCAACAAAATTCAGGATGTGGGAGGACGAAAGATTTGTGTAGGCAAAGCAGAATGAGGGGACTTCTAGTTTTACTATTGCGGAGAAGCAAAAGGAGAGTCGGAGAGCACATCGATAGTCAAAACGAGCTTTTGCTACAAAACTATCGATGTGCTCCGAAAACGTAAGGTTGGTGTCTACCAGAGCTCTTGGATCTTTGATTGAGCTGCAAGATTTCAATGAAGCTCCACTCACTCTGACAACTGGATAAGGCAAATACAGCAGAACGTGCCAAGTCACACCCTCAAGAAGGCAGCCATTGCTGAATTAGGAAGAACTGCTGCATTCTGACTGGTGCGAGCAGCACACCCCGTGTTTCGGCTGCGTTGAGGGGGCTACCTGCTGTCCGACTGATTCTGGTATCGTTCAGCTTGCGTTCCGCCCCTCATGTTCTGCGTTCTACCTGCTCCTTGCCACGTGGCGACCCGCCCCCAGAGAGGTGTATATAAGCCGGTGGTTGAGCATCAAAGCTCAGTCGTGTCTCCACTCCGGTGGAGACCAATCGAGCTCTGCGAGACTCGTCAGGCCGGCTGAGACCTGGGTAAAGCCGTGGCCCAGTGCAACAATAGGTCAGACGAGATGCGTGCGATGTGAACGCGTGCGGGAGGGGCGCGGATCCGAACTCCGTGGACCACTGCGTCGCTGCCGCGAGAAGCGCAGACGCGTTCGGGACTATTTTTGGATGAGCTTGGGTAAACATTCGCTTACCCAAGTCTGCAGGAGGAACACATCCCTGTGCCCAGATTGAGCTGCCATCCTAGGTTTGAGGCATGCAAACCAAATCACCGCCCCTCCCCCAATCACAGCACTTCAGGGGCAAACGCAGCTCGTGGGGCGACAGAATAAGCTTTGACCTCGTGGTTTAACTGCTGTTGAAACTTGCTCTGCCTGTGTTCGTCGTCCCGGAATCTCTGAGCACATTATACTGAGTAGTCCAACCAAGGCCGAGATGCATAACTGAACTCTTATCAAAATTTATTGTTTGGCTACATGTGGAAGCCCATTTCTCTAAGTTAGTAAGTGAGGTCTGGTGCGCAGAGCACAGCTCTGTGTAGTTTTCTGTGGAGTAAATACTGTAGACTTCAATATCATCAGCATACATCTTAATTTTTACGTGGGGTGATGTTCTGAGAATATCTGGCTAGTCGTTAGTACAAATCAGAAAGGCAAAGGGAAGAGTACACCATGGGGAACACCGCTTGTACAGCAGAATTTGTCAGAGTACTGGTTCCCAACTGTTATGGAGGGAGGAAGTCAACCAGCTTAACGGAGCCTCTTAACAAAGCACCGTGAGGGCGCCATTGACGGAATTCTCTTAACAAAGCACCGTGAGAGCGCCACTGAGGGAAAAATGGATACAGTCTCCAATGATGAAAGCGAGAGGTTTAGACAGTGCTTTGAGGGTTTCGTGGCGGGACCCTACTCTAGCGGTCTCGAACCCTCTGGGCGAGAGAGTGTCTGCAATGACTTGGCATTGCGTAACAGCAGTATACGGAGCAGAAGAGCCCCTCTGTTGACGCTGTGGTATTCCCACGGAATCACGGTGCACTGGAAATGGTACACTTCGAATGGATGGGTGAGCATCCTGAGAGGTCGCGCTCGGTCCTTGCCTTGAGGATGTGCCTTTGGCGCACTTAATCACGGGGCCCGCAGAGATTAGGGAGTCCTAGGGTCTGTGTGTGTTTCTAAGAAGGACAGTACAATCCAATAACCAGAAGAATGGATGAGGAACGGGTCATCCTAAGCTGTTGTGACATTTTCTGAAAGCACATGCAATTGACCAAGCTCTGAATATTTCCTAACTTTCTTCCATTATTCTCGAGATTTACAAGTAGTGCGGGTGCACTGATGACGGGCAAATGTGCCGAGGCTCCGAAAAAGGGCTCAGAAAAAAAACAAAGGAACACCAGGATAGGAATCCACCGATCGAGAAAGGGTCCGCCGTGCCCCAATAATGGGGTAAACGCCAACATATGGGTCCACGGATGGTGAGTGGGTCTGCTGTGGACCAGTAGTGGGAAAAACCCAGTCCACGATGACAAATAAACCCGTCGTGGCCAATAGCAGAGAAAACACCAGGATATGGGTGCACAGAAGGAGAACGGGTCTGCCGTGGCCAATAGCAGGGAAAACGCCACGATATGGGTCCACGGTTGGAGAATAGGTACGACGTGGACCAGTAGTTGGGGAAACGCCAGTATGCGGGTCCATGATGAAGAATGAACCCGTCGGGGCCAAAGGTAGGAAAAACGCCAGGATATGGGTCCACGGTTAGTAAATAGGTACGCCGTGGACCAGTAGTGGGGGAAACGTCAGAATACGGGTCCTAGATGGAGAATGGGTCTGCCTGAGGTCAGTAGTCGGGAAAACGCCAGCAGATAGGTGCACGGATGGGGAATAGGTACTCCGTGGCCCTGTAGTGGGGAAGACGCATAAGGGTCTACGGATTGAGAATGGGTCTGTCTTGGCCCACAGTGGAAATACCTCAGGATAGGAGCCCACAGATGGATCGGGTCCGCCGTGGACAATAGTAGGGAAAACACTAGGATAACGGTCTGCAGTGGCCCCGTAGTGTGAAAAAGATGATTATTCGCACTACGTTGGTTATGCTGAGTTGTACACAGGTTCTTAAGCCATCTGGAAGATACTCCTGTGCAGAGTTGGGGATGGCTGGTCATGACAGGTCCGTAGGCATTGAATGAATGCACTAACAAAAAAAACCAGTAGGTAGTACCATTGCATCGGAAAATAGTTTTACGTGTAGATGTATGATTAAGAATCTGGAAGAAGGCAAGGACCACGAAAAGCGTGGAAGCCCAACGTTGGTGAGGTGGCCAGACTGATAGAATATACGCAATCCATAAATAGGGTTCCGTGTTTGAGCTCAGTTGATGATTAGTCTTGCTTTTTTGTTAATTCTCTAAGCATTTCACATGTGTGAAGCTTTTCTACCTGCCTCTAGTGGCTGCCCCACCCCACTTCCTAGCGTCCCGAAGGGGCGCTAGTTATCACAAATCCCAAGAGCTTTTGATTTCATTAGAAGTTTAGCGTGTCCAATCCTGTCAAATGTCTTTGACAAATAGACGTAATTCATCATCAGCCTTAACCTGATTAATAGCAAAACTCCAATCAAAAATGCTGTTAGCAGATTGGTGGCCGTCGAAGCCCCACTGAGAAACCCGTGCTGTTCTTTGGGAATCAAGTGTAATCTGTTAAGCCATGACGATAAATTCTCCCCGACAACTTCCTCCATCGTGTGAGAAGCAAACTAATTGGACGAAAGTCACCCACAAAATTAGCCCCATAAGCTTTAGGTAAGGCTTTGACTACTTCTTTGTTCCAAATTTCAGGGACCACACCCAAAGGGATCGGGATACTGGAAATGTGTGCAAGTGGGATGGACAAAGAAGAAGCACATTTTAGGAAGACTATATGAGATATGCCATTGTAGGCTCCTGTTAGCGAAGGCTTGACACACCTCAAGATCTTTAGTACATCGGAGGGATGGAAACAAAGAAATCGGAGGCTATGGTGAATTCGAAATTTGTCATCACAGGTGACTAGCAAAATGGGAAGCTAGAGCGTTAGCCTCATCGGCATCGCTAACAAAGACGTACCACATGAATCTTCAAAAGTGGATAAGTAGGAATTAAGCTTAATTTTGCGGTTTACATAGGCGTAAAACCGTTTAGATGAGGAACTAGCCGCCAACCGTCGCTCGTAGTTAGCCAAATATTTTCTCACGTGGTGGCCGATGTCAGAATACATTCTTCCCTAGAGTAGGTTCCCTAAGAGGTTCGACAAATTTCGAAGTAGGCGTTGTTTTCGGAGAACTAACGCCTCAATGTGAAGAGAAATGTTAGGTTCATTAGTGTATGAAACTTTAAATGACACAAATTTTCTTAAAGGCAGCAGGAGCTGAAATCCTCGGCTCCAAGCTGAGCTGTGGGTGATGAAGTACAGACTCAGCACATCATAAATGTGAGACGAACACAGACAATGATGGCTTACCTGTAGAGAAAATGGAACATTCGTCGCGAACACGCCTGGCCGTGTTCGCGCGCGGACGAGTTTTCCACGGCGCAAGAGCCATTGCGGTGCGTGGTTTGGCGCAAAGGGAAAACGAAATGCATTCCAATTCACAGGGTTTCATGGCGGGACTCGGCCAAAACCACGCGCCGCAATGGCTTTCGCGCCGGGGAAAACTCGTCCGCGCACGAACACGGCCAGGCGTGTTCGCGACGAATGTTCCATTTTCTCTGCAGGTAAGCCATCATTGTCTGTGTTCGTTTCACATTTATGATGTGCTGAGTCTGTACTTCACCACCCGCAGCTCAGCTCAGAGTCGAGAATTTCAGCTCCTGCTGCCTTTAAGGCCTTATATACAGCGTTACAGAAGCGGTAATAAACGTCTGAGCATGATGTGTATTGGTCGAATAGCGAAAGCCAGTCAATCCTTGATAGGTAAGCACTAAGGGAGGAATAGTCGACCTCTCAAAAATCTTGTAAAGGTAGAACTACATTCAAGAAATCATACTTCTTCTTAATTGGCAGTTCATGTGTGTGTGTGCACGAGAACCAGCCATCGAAAACGGAAAATACCTACACCATTGTGTTCAGCGCATCGAGTTATGTACGAAAACGTGGTAAATTTTGATTTTTACCTTGATTTAAGGGTGTTTCGGGCCACTTTTGTCATGTTCAGACATGTTAATGGCCGGCAGTTGTTTTCACCACGGTCGGAATGAATGAGATAAGTTTATGATCACAGGACCGTATAAAAGGAAGGAGAGGGTTAGTATGCCTTTATAACGAGGACGATGAACCAGAGGAGTGACAAGGATGGGGATTGCAGTATAGAGTATGTTAGAGGTGGGCTAGCGGATTGATCGGCGTCCAAAATAGGGGGAACGCCTGGAGACGGGTCCAAAGGCGTGAAAAGGGTGCGCCGGCGTCCGAAAGTGGGGAAACGCGTGGAGTCCAAAGGTGTGATAAGGGTGCGCCGGCGTACGAAAGTGGGAGAACACCTGGAGTCGGGTCCAACGGCGTGATAAGGGCGCGCCGGCGTCTAAAAGTGGGGAAACGCGTGGAGTTGGGTCCAACGGCGTGATAAGGGTGCGCCGGCGTCTAAAAATGGGGAAACGCGTGGAGTTGGGTCCAACGGCGTGACAAGTGTGCGCCGGCGTTCAAAACGGGAGAAACTTTTGGAGGCAGGTTCTAACGGTGAGATAAGGGTGCACCGGTGTTCAGGTCCAATCCCAGTTTGCACTTACTCGGTCAATTTTTACTATTTACTTCCACCGAAATGCGGCACCACAAATTGTTGGAAAGGAGCTGTCCATAGTGGGTCAATGGTTCCATGATGGTTCCATGAACCGCGGTAAAGAATGCTTCTCTGTGGATAGTGTCTGTTCATCCACCTGCACTAATCTTATCTGAGGACAATGAAAATATGCGAGCGAAGCGAGCACGAAAAGGAGCCTGAGAGTCCGGCTTTAGCCGGACGATCAGGCTGGTTTTTACTTATTTCGAAGCAAATGATGTTATGATTAAATGATCTAAGCGCTGGGAACATGGCAATACTAGAAACTATATCAAAACAGGAATGAACAACGTCAACAACGTTGTTGAAATGTAAGTAAGGTGACATTCTGGTGAAAGCCACAATCACGAAAGAGAGAGACGGACATTAGGGAAATGAGCAGACATTGGTCAAGGCAGTTCGCCAGAAAAATTTAGAAGGATGAACCACTTTTACCAGGCGGGATCGTGGAGGATTCAACTTACCCATGCGGGATATCTCGACCGGCCGGCATTCAATTTTCAAAGCTCCCAGGACATCGGTTACCTTGTTTTCCAAATGGGCGCGGAGATCTTGGTGGCCGACGTTACATTTGGCTTCGGCAAGCCCACTGATCACAATACTTCGTGAACGTTTGTCAGCCTCCAGGTCAGCTATCTTAGGAATTCTATCGTCAAAAATTGGAAGCATGTGGCCTACAACAGGGTCGCTGTTCAGCTCCACAATGCAGCAAACTGACCCTAACATCGGTATACTCAATAAGTCAGAATCTGACGTCTGACTACTAGCGGCCACACTCCTGCCAATGTTTGAAGAGCCCTGAACATTCCTGGCTTTTGAACTGCCTGTGTTTTTAGCTGGCAAAATTATGATCAATTTCTGACGTACAGTAGCGATGGCAAAACACCTCAAGGAACGTCCATTAGAGGGCAGAAAAAACAGGAAAATAAGGAAAATTAAAATAAACTGCTCACTACATGGAAAATGCCACAGGGATATGTGAGATAAGGGTTAATGTGTTAGTGGTAAAAAAATATCCGGAGCAAATACAATAGGGTAAGGAATGATGAAGAAAAGGTGTCGAACAGTAATTTGCAAACGCAGCCTCTCGTGATGAACAATGCTGGAAGAAGGAGCTTCACCTTATAAGAACTCGTTTGCAACGAAAACCCACAAATTCGATAAGCAACCTCGATATGAGTTAGAAAGCACATCGTACACATGCTTCACAAATGTCAATGTCAACATACAAACCACCGTTTTCATGTCTGCATGTGTTTTTCTTCAATAACTGCTCACCAGCTAAAGGCTTTAACAAGATTTGATCGGCGCCTTTATATACTATCTACTTGTAAATCAATGTGTATGATCCTCACGCTTAAACAGATCTCGACGTTTATATGGTGTCGAGATCTCGTCGAGTTAACAGCCAGCTACTATAAGGAGCCACGTCAGCATTGCCACCAAGAGTTTGCTTTTTACAACCCACTGCCACATAACGACCATCATCTGGTCTTTTATACGAAGGATATCCACCGTCGGAGATTTCTCTTGTATTACGAAACTGCTTGGGATACCGCTTCTGACGAAACTTACAATTTCTTTGCTGAATGCCAAATCCTCACGGCCTACACAAGGTCCATGTGTCATAAACTTCGACACATACTCATGATAGTCTTTTTTTTGCATCATAAACCTTCACTGAAAATGGAGGAATCGTAGCAAATATATACTTGTCTACTTCTTCGGCAGTCGTCATTTTGTCCGCAAGGGTTACACGAATATGAGAATGTGGCATTTCACGCTTCTGAAGCTCAACTGAGCTTGATACGTAAGAACCTCACCCTCTCAAAAATTGTCGTCGCCTCATATGGAAGACTCGAAGACACTGAAAGACATAAAAATGGATCTGTGATCCAGCCGTCAAATTTCCCGGAAAGGCTCTTTGTTTCAGGTCACTCGCTACTTCCTGTGAACGTGAGGATTAAGTCCGGTTTCCTCAACCTTTGTGCAATAGCCATTCTCGGATACTGTTTTTGACACCATCTTCTGCTACCGACGTAATTTGACGCCATTGTCATTAACCTGCCTAGTTTATATCCCTTTTCTAGTAATTTTTCATCTGCATATTTGTGAAGCGTACTTGTCGTTGCGGATCCTAAGTCAGAGCAGCCTCCTCTTATTGCAACCATTCTATGTGCCTCATTTCTTGAATACTGATGAAAGATATATCGCGAACACAATTTGATTGTGCCCAAGAATCTGTACCTTCGCACGTTTTTTTTTCGTTTCGTCTAAAGAACAAACTCTCGTCTAGACAGGAACTGTCGTCGCTGCTTATTTCGTCCCACTGACAGAATCCTTTTCGTCTTCGCCCCATTTCGTTTCTCATCGTTTTCTACATACTCTTCACAACTCTTCACTTTGAGAGTTTTCCTAATTATCACATTCAATTTTCCTTGCCAACATTCACAGCGAGTTCATTATCAGATGATGATTCGACATTCTTTTCAACATATGCGACGTTCTCCTCATCATCTTGACCCTTACTAGATGATTTCCAATGCTCTCTTTTCTGACTAACCATCGTCGACCTCGAAAGCTAGTCTTTAACAAAAGTGTGTTCCCCCGTGGGAAACCAAAACATGGCCATACACCTATATTATAACTATAGTGAGGAATGGTGCCACCAGTACCACGGTGATACACAACAATTCCTTCATCAACCTCCTCATGAGTTGGCATTCCATCGTATTTACACAAAAAATTGACGCTATTCGATTATTAAATACGGAAGGATTAAGTATTCCAAGATGTGTATTCTCTGTTATTTTTAAGGTATATCTCGTCTCTGATGTTCATTACAACTTGCGGCACACTTGCTACACCCATCTCCCTGAATTTTGGACTAGCCATTTCATAAACTTCAAACATTACCGATATCCACCTTCACAGCCCAACTCTTCATACTATCTTCGGTCGCGTTCTGCACTTCATCATCACTGACAATGGGGAAAACATAGCTTTTTACTTTCTTTTGGGTTCAAGTGACAGATACTCATTTGACACTTGCCTTGCAAAACTAAAGGAGCTCATCCACAACGTGTCTCTAGTTCCCTCAACTTGATGTTAATTCCAGCAACAGGCAACATATTATTTATGGGACGAATCATTTGCAACAAATGCTCATTGTTCAAGGCTATATCCCAGAACCATGACAGCAGCTCATCTTGTTCACAACTGAACAACGCTTCTGGAACAATGTTTATTACTCCTCTGCGGCAAAGACTACGCTCTCGTTTGAAATGCAAGGCATTGCAGTATTGCAGACGCATTCCGCTTCACAAGTGCTGGAAGATATCCATTCTTTCGTGCTGCACTTATAAGCCAGCTCAGTTCGGAATTACACTTTCTTCCATCCTTACCACACTTTTTCACTATATTTCCTTGGCTTCGCTGTTGAAAAACAGAGTTTATTCTTTCCTCCTCAAGATCTTTTTCTGATGATAACGCTATGATTTTTTTCTTAGAAATGTCTTTGTATTACAATTCCTAACACAAACACTCACCAGCAGCAAGATATTGAACAATGTGGCATGCGGAGAAGACTGTATTTTCTTCCTTTTCCTCCAGCTCGTCTGATTTTTCGTGCTGCCCAAAAGAAGACGTTTTAAATCCATGCGCTCTCACATGTAGATTTCCAAACAAAGTCCCGTCGTTAAGCCAGTTATTCCCTTCCAAACACTCCAAATCGGTACCTAGCAATGAGCATTTCCTTATCAATATCATCTCAAGGGTGAAAGATTTATAATCAATGGATGTGAAAGAGAAAGAACGCTGCACAATGAACCCAGTCCTGAGGTCTTGGACAGGAAAAAATGATCCGGTAATGGCAGTATGACAATCACCGCCCAGTGAGCTGTGAAGCCACAAGGATGCATTACGAAACCGTATGAGTTTGGAAGGGTTGCGTAACATGTGGGTCACGTGTAGAAAACTCCATGCATACAGTGCTCCTCCGTTATGACATCCAATTCTCCAACATTCATGCATTTTTTTATTATGACAACGACTTTTCCATCATGACACCAATTTTTCCAACACCATCTCTCAGCACTCCTGCATTTTTTCCTTCACGACACCGTTCTTTCTAAGCAAACGTTTCCAAGCACTTCTGAATTTTTTCCCATCACAGCACCACTTTCTCCAACATCTATCTTTCCCGACTTTCCCGGATTCGTTTCTACACTGGCTTTTTCATCGTAGCACCGGTTTTTTCCAAAATTTTTGGAACATTTTCCATAGTTCTTGCACCTTTATCATGAGAGGTCATATTCTTAACATACCTCGGTTCATTTGTAGTTCACAGGCAAAATTACTGGCTTACTCGTCTTGAATTTACTCTCTCGTCACCTAAGGATACAGCTCTAGCAGTGTAGGAAAATCTTCTGGCAGAACTACAAAAACAAAGAGTCCCTAACAAATTTTCGTGATACCGCCTCAAAATCTCTGTGTACACTACGAAACCAGTCAATACTAAACTAGATTGGGTAGGTAGAAAAGACGCTTCTCAATAGCAAAACTAAGTGACAGCGATCGTTCTTTTAATTCATCGAAATCGGCCAATTTGTGCGGATTGCAAAAGTGAGACTGACAAACCAAGTCCAAAGAGATGATCATGCATAGGAAAACCTGAAAAGCTAGAATGAGTGAAAAATGAGGCTTTGAGAGTAAGAATCTAGGATGAAAAATAAGACTTCAAGAGCAACGTCTCGAAATACTGCAAAGGTATCAGCTATAGAATGAGATGGGAACGTGTTAACCTTACAGAAAACATTGTTTGTTTTTGTTCTCACTTTTTTAGCCGTTCTGTTTAGAAAGAAAAAAGAAAATGATCCTCATATTCTATGGTTTCGCACATTATCATGCTTTCATATCTTCATTTACACGTGCCATTATCCTTGAATTGAAGATTTCGGTGTTATTCGTATTGTACTCGTCCTGTTTTGAAGCTATTAACTGACCGGAAAATGGAAGCAATATTCCAGATACTTTCGCAGAAAATGGATACCATCGTTACGGAGTTCGACAGGAATTTCGAGCTGCTACTGGAAGCGCAGTCCAATGCTGTCGTACAACTGAAGCCGAAGCAGTCTAACCCAGAGGACCAGCCAGGACCTTCACACAGAGGTGAAAAGAGAAAAGAGCGACGTCATGAAGGAAAGTTGGACCGAAGGCCGATAAGAGCACCGATTCCGGAAGTTGTACGGGCCAAAAAAAGCTGCACTACCTCGCTAGGTGTGAAAAGAGAAGCTTCGGTAATGCTGCGATATTACTGGTAAAAGACAGACGTGCGGTGATGTGTGCCTTTTGCGAAGGTGTGGGAAAACAAGAAGATCAGTGAACTTCAGGACTGTGCAGTCGAGACGCATTGTGGTTAGCAGGCAAGATCTATCCCTGCTCCAGAAGGAAGCAGTGCAGGTAATGTAGGAGTCAGGCTCACCATATGAGCATTTGTCCACTGCATGAGGAAAGAGCGGAGCTGGAAGCCATCATTGAGGAGCGGGCAGCCAATCAAGGGCCGGCACCGGAGTGTGCGCAAGGTGCGAGATCAAGATCAAAAGAAGGGCGGGAAATTTTTCCCGCGGGAAGAGGGGCGGCGCTTCAAAAAGAGGAGTCCTGTCCCATCTCATTTTTCTCAACCAATCGTGCGAGTTCTATCACTCATTTTGCCCTAGGCAGTCCAATTTTTGAAATCGTCTCTGTGCATTGTTTTTACCCCTCCAAGCCAATCCCTTCGAAACCAAAAAACGATTGCGCGTGGTTTCTTTTCAGTTTTTTGTTCTCCTACGGAAAACATTGTTTTTGTGTTTTGTACTCTCCTATTTAGCTGTTCTGTTCAGGAAGAAGAAGAAAATTATCCTCATATTTTATGGTTTTGCATATTCTCATGTTTTCATATCCTCATGTACACGTGCCATTATCCTTGAATTGAAGATTTCGGTGTTATTCGTATTGTACTCGTCCTGTTTTGAAGCTATTAACTGGTTAATAAAGTTTTAGTTACCTAAGTTTGAGCTGGTGTCGGCGATTTAGGCTGTGGTACACCTGGACTTAATCTCGGCTATTGTTTTGTGTGTGTTATTTTCTTGGGACAACTTTATTCGAGCTCTCCTCATCACGTCCTGAAAAGATTCAGAAGAACCGAAGAAAGAAGAATGCCCGGAACGATTAGACGTAGTTAAAGGAGCCACGACCGGATAGAAAGTAGGATTTTGTAAATATTGTTCCTGCTTTATTCATTTTAAAGGTTTTTTTGCTTCATTTCATTGTGGACCCGGCTTTTTTTTTCTTGGTGCCTCCTCCGGCCCATCGGGGAAACGTTACTGAACCACCGCCAACATCTAAAACCCCCCTTTGATACTACACAGCGCTGCTGTTTCGATGTGACTCTGCACCCGACCATACTCAGCAGTAGCTCACACCTCCAAGGACTCATACTCACTTATTCGATTACTTGAATCGGAAAACTTTGAGTTTGCCCAGAAGTTCAAAGACACACTTGACCCTCATACCCTTGTTCGCCTAGATGAAGTAATGTGGAGCATTTTGACTCAGCAGACTGAGGAAACCAACTGTTTACAATTCAAGCGCTATCAGTGATTCAGAGCACAGGGAAGCAAACATTAATTGGCATGTGGTTTTCCAGACGTTGCCTTTCAGTTGTGCTTTCGGAACTTTCCAATTCAGCACAAATGCGGTTTTCAAACACGGTTTATAGTGAAGCACATCATCTTAGATGAAGTAATGTGGAGCATTTTGAAAAAAAAAACCTATCAAAATATGGCGTCACAGTTCAAGAATGAGAACGTCCTCGACATTCTCATTGCACATTCTTTTATGAGCTTTGGTTTTTTGTACGCTGGCAATAAACCAGAACAGTGTTCACTGCTGGAGATGAGTTTCTATCGGTTCATATTTCTCGCCCAGCCTTGCGAGCTTGAAGACAGGTTATCAATCCCTCAGTAGCGCGTTCATAGTCGTTCCTCATAATCCAAATTAGGTCAGCAGTAGATCTCACGATAACAAGTTATTAGGTTGGTGCAAAAATAATGCGCGTTTTTCGTTGCTTCATCTTTGATGCACAGAACTTCCGGTTTTTATCACCAACGTTATGAGAGGTTGCACCTAATTCTTTAGAACATTTCATGGCCTTTCCAAATATTTCATGCATTTTGAATGAAATTCGCGTTTTTGATGAATTTTTAGTTCCGGAACGGAAGGCTCTAAAACAATTTTTTGTCAAACTCACTTCAGCAAGCTAAAACTCGGTGACATTGCACCAGGAACCGCTCGGAATACCATAATAGTTTTAACAAAGAATGTGTGAGCGAATACATTCCGCCAAGCTGCTTCCGAATTTTTCTACTCGGTTTGCCTTGGTTTGAAAGTGAAGAATGTCGCACAGGTCTTCCTTGGGTTCGCGACCCCCAGCTGATGACAATAATCAAAGAGCCCCCATTCAAAATAACAACAACACAGATCCTCGCCGGTAACTGTTGTCGAAGCATCCCTTCTTTCAGTAAAAATGGGAGGGTGAAAAAGCTCGACGAGAGGATGTTGCGCATACTGATCCAGCACCAGATTGATCCTCGTTAAGAGGTCTGCCTTGCACCTTTGTAATGAAGGAATTGCAAACACTTGGCCACTTAGTGATAAACTATGAAGTGCAGACCCTTTACGACAGAATGAAGTGTCTTGCTCAACAGTTGGACGAGAAAAATGCACCGAAACACTCCCAAAAACCGAAGCAACACCAAAATAAGGTTACGGCCACTTTGTAGTGAACTGCAGCAAAAATCGCTCATTGCGGCTCATTCATTCTTTCTAATCAGAGAAGTATTTTCAAGACGTGAATGAAATAAATTAGAAATTTCACTGTATGAACTCATGGTTGCTCAATAAAATGGATTCTACACTCCTACACAGCACCGTCCAGGCACACCTTGCACGACACATACTCCACAGGCTGGAGCAACTGGGATGAGAAGCTCGGACTCACACATCATAATCAGCAAACCTCTCTCTCACCAACTGCCACTTCCTCAAGAACTTGGTCGACTTCTTCCGAGAGAATTTTCTCGAAGATTAAAGTGATACTAAAATTGACCATCAATCCTAGAAGGCCCTGTTAGAATTGTACGGCAGTCGCAGAACATCTATCTTATTGCTAAGAATTTGCGGATTACAATATTTTTTTTAATTTTAATTCCCAAGCCTTTTGAGAAAGATTGATTCTGAAAGGAGTTACGAGGTTTGGAATCAAAGGCATGAAAACGCGCATTATTTTTGCACCAACCTATTACAATGTGATGAGCATATAGGGATAGAACATATGAATCAGACTAATACATCCCTTCCTCTGTAATTAGTTACTGTCAGAAGCAAGGCAGATTCTCAGCTCCATGTCTACCGAAAACTGCGTTTTTCGAGACGATCAAATTCCAACTCTTGGATCTTGAATCAAAACATCGACATTAGCAACTTAGCAAAATAAATATGACTGCTCCGGAATTGCAAAGTCGGCAATAAAACCCCCACATCTTAGTTTCTTGATGGTCATTTTGGTGAAATTTGAGCAGAGAATTCGACCATATCCATTGTAAACGACGATAATCTCACGTTGAGCACTCCAATGCATTACACGGGACGCGTTAGCCAAAGTTACATGTTCCTAAGTGTTAAATATTGAGCCTACGAGTTGGTGCGGGCGGAGTCAGTCAGGCAGATGAGCGGGAACTGGCCCGATGACCTCATATTTTCTAGTAACCACATTTCTCATTTATGGGGAAGAAATCCGAACGTGTCTGAGAAATGAGCGATTAAGCACACGGCATTTGTGTTTTCGGATTATTTTCGGATCTAAAAAAAGTTCCACAAAGAAAGTACGAGTACTGGATAGCAGTAACCTTCCTGTATACGAAGATGTGTGCTATTTTTGCGACCAACTGCGACCCTCTACAGGACACGCTTCTATGTAGGCCGAAACCACTACTGCCTGGGACAGACCCTTCCGATATGCGTGAAGGAAATGGACTTTCAATTCCGCAAGGGGTTCTTTTTTCAGAACCTTTTCTTGGGTAATGTTATGCAAGCCTTTTGTGGGTCAAGAGGTCTGTTCAAGCAACACCTTTGGTTTGTTAGCCCCACGCCATAGCGCACATCATGAAAGCAAGTGAGAAAAGAAAAAGCGGCACTTCTGAGGTTATAATGTGAAGAAAAAAAGTGTTGAAATCGGGGGAGAAAAAACCACTCTCAATAAAATTAACATTAATAGAAGATTTGGGGGAGAAAATACTTGTCAAAAATGAAATAATATCGTCTTCAAAGACATCCTATGTTGGGATACCCTACAGGCTACCACCTTCATCAAGCAAAACCTTAACAAATCTTACTGGAATCCTCATGAATTATGAGAGTTCCATGTAAGTTGACGTCAGGGCGCAGCACTAGGTGGTCAGTGTCGGCTGGGGAGTACTAAGTCCAGTCGGATTTCGAAATGGGCCACTAAGTACCTACACACTAACCAAGGAAACACTAGCATCACTAGTTGGTACACACTAGGGTTCTTTCAGGAAAAGCAGGTAGCTTTGAAAAAGTGACTTAAATAACCATTAGTGAGACGACGAATGATGTTTCAGCAAGAAATGCGTACCATTTAGCGAAGACAGCCTAAATCACCTCAAATTCAAGCTAAAATTCCGCGATAAACCTATCTCAGTACGGAGCTGTTTGATCCCGCTAGAACTCGTTGAAACTTGTTATGAGACCAGTCAGATACAAGAAATTGTCATTGGAGTGCGTTTTTTTTTTCTTCTCAAACCCGGAACTTTCCTAGGAAATTTCTCTCGTTTGAAGAAGTGTTCCGATACGCAGTCAACTCCAAAAAATGCGCCTAGGTGGTGTCAACTCTCCCCCAAAGTGGCATCTTTCGTTTTTGAGGAACCGTCTTCGTTTTTGAAAAAAGTCGTCATTAATGGTCAAAAAATGGTCAAAAACCACTTTTTGACCATTTTTGACGGTCTTTTTCAAAAAAAGTGTGCCACTTTGGGGGGATACTTGTTGATATAGTGCGCATCTACAGTCAAAATTCCAACATGATACGTCTCCTACAGGTTGAGCAACACCTGATTATCACTGGAGCGCACCAGAGTGCAGGGTAGGGATGGAGCAAATGGTTGAACGACAATGATCTTCAGCCACGATTTTGATGATCCTCCACACGTGCCTCTTTGAAATCTGCTTGTGTCTAACATCGGTAGACGCTCAGCCCCGGACATTGGTAATAAACCCCCTGAATCTGCAGGACGCTACTAAGTCCTGGTGGTCAATGACCACCTCGTGCTGCGCCATGTTTGACGTTCCGGGGCCGATAAGGCTATTTATATGAGCGGCAGTCCTAGAATTACTATTTTCTTGATTGCAAAATCCTACAAAATATCCAGCAGTTTAATATTAAGTTGTCGGAAAAGTTTCCGCCATTTTTTTTATCTTTCATTCGGATTTATTTTTCTTCCTTGATACAATCAACAACTAATAATTATATGCACCATCATATTCGTCAATATATTGCCATTCATCAGGTAATTTTTGGATTCCGCTTGTCTAGAAATCTTGGGGTTTTGAGCCATTAAACTTTGTGAGTCACTTTTTGAGTTGGTCCATATTGTCTAATTTTTTTCCTTGCATTTGATTTAACAGCGACAGGAACAGATGGCAATCTGTTGGCGCCAGGTCTGATAAGTACGATGGGTGGGGCAGTACATGCCACCCAGGCCCTGAAGATTTTGCTGCGTCCCCTTCCCAACGTGTGGCCTAGCGTTGTCGTGGAGAATGTGAACTTTGTCCTGCTTTCCACGTAGGGCTGCGTCGACGCTACCCGATTGTCTGCAGTAGAGTTCGGCTGTAACAGTGAAATTCGGTGGTAGGGATTCCCAATGAATAATCCCCCTGCAACTCCACCAAACGCTAAGCATTGTCTTGTGGGGATGGAGTTCTGTTTTTGTTGTTGGGATCCCAGGATCTCTACATTTGAGCCAGTGGCGCTTCCACCTGTCGTTCACGTAGGCTACCCACTTCTCGTCACCGCTGACCAGGTTGTCGAGCCAGGCGAAAATTCGTCGAAACGTTAAAAAGTTGATGCATGCAGCCTTCCACACGTGAAGTTGATGCCTACTCAGATCATAAGCTATCCATACGCCAAACTTCCATGTCCTTCCGAAGCGATGCAGATGGCCAGCTATAGTGTCGTGATGGCAGTGGGGTTCCTCTGCCAGCTCAAGGGTGTCACGCCGCGGATCCTTTTCAACCAACTCCAGAAGGCGCTCGTCATCCACTTCGGTCGGCTTACCAGACTTTCGTTTTTCACCAAAGTCGAAGTCGCCGTTTTTGAACTTGCGGATCCAGACTTTTGCCGTATCGTATGAGACAGTCGAAGCGCCTATTGCATCACATATATTCTTTGTTGCATCGCTTGTGTTACTATGTTCCCTGAATTCGTAAAGCAGAAGCAGTCGAACTTGCTTGGAGTCAAGGGCAATTTTTTCAGCCATAACCGTGACGAAATGCGAAGACAAATTAGATGTAAGTAGACTATTGACCAAGCTTCATATACAGACAGGATGAAAAATTTCAAATGAATCTTAAGATAAGATACAAGATACTAAACTAAGTGGCGGGAAACTTTTCCGACAACCTAACATGTTAGCTCACGTCATGCTCATCATGTGGAAATGTATGCAGTTCTGAAGCTGAAACGCATATTCACGTTTTACATACTTATTTGTTTACGAACACGCATAGAGACTCAAATTTACGTGGCGCAGCTGCTGCGTAAAAAAATAATTCCTCCACACATTATTTTCTGCTCTCAGGCTCTATTGAAAACCAATAGAAATTGCTCTAAATCCTTGGCTTCCATGGGTCATGTGCAGTGTATAGAAGCAGCGAACCAGACAGAGTATAGATGCCGAAAAGTAAAAGGATTTATCCAACGCTTCTCTAGTAACCTAATTTTGATCGGCTAGATGTTCGAAATTACCCACTCTGCACCCACCCTTCAAAGTCCCGCCCATTTTTTGCATAATGCATGACTTCAATCATGTGGTAACAATAAAATATGATAGTTCAGTCAAATTTAGATGAGTGACACCACCGCTACACTACGGAAAATAAATTCATTCCAGTTCCCATGCTAGGATTAGCTTGCGGTTCCTGTTTTGAATGAACTCAACCGAGTCCTGTCCTATCCGCAGTTACAACTGGGAGTTGGTTTTATTTTCGAAAGGGAAAGAAAAGGCTCGCATAAGTGGGAACGTAGCACAAACTACAGTTGTGGTAGCAGATTCGTCCCATTTCTGATAGAGAATGCGCTATCACGGATCAATGATACTGTCAGGCTGACTTATTAGGTTGGTGGAAGAGAAATGGGGCGTTTTTGTTTTTGACTTCGCTTTTTTTTTCACAACTGTAATGAGAGAGAGCCTAGATAGGATCTATGCTGCTAGCAGAAATGAGTTGGATCTACTGCAGTAAGCTCAGTATATTTATTAGGGTGTAAAACTATGGATGCGCGTTTTCTCGCGGAATAAAATTTGTTCTAAAAAACTATAGCAGAACGCCTCAATCAAAATTGTACGTACAGTTACCCTCAACTGCCCTTCCGCATCCTCAGTGTAGGAAATGAGGTTCTCCTCTTGGGAAAGTCATAGCGCTGTGAGTCGAAACAGCCGCTTACCCGAACCCCCACTTTTTTTCGCAGCCTTTGATTTTTTTTCACGAGGAAAGACTCCTAGCCAGAAGTGGCATCTGGTCTGATAGTGGGGAGTCGTGGCTACGTGGCGGCTGAGACAGGACCTTCCAACTTACTTCTCCAGGTATTTGTTGGATATTTTTCCTCGCCTTCGAATGGGTCAGGTTTTGACCATTTTCTGATGATCGTTGTTCTGACAAGATGATGGTGAGATGGCTGACTTATGTGGCCCAACTGTTGAAGACAGAGATGTGAAGTAATGGTCTGCATGGAACTTAGCCCCTCCCATCAGATCACTCCTCTCATATTTTACCAAGATAACGTCTTCTTCGGTACGTGGGTAACCATGTTTGGAGCTGTATAGCGTTGCTCTTTTTTGCTGCACTGCAGCCATTTTTTTGCGATTGCTTTCGTAATATGCCCCTCTCCTAATCAGTATTAATTTTGTTTCAAGAAACTTGTCATCCAAGGTATTACATGGAAGAATTTGTTAGATGGGGGTTTCCACCACAACCACACCACTCTAGTTGGCAGCCTTTCAATTTTTCTTTAATCAAAATTTGAGTTTTCCCAACTAGCTCATATACCAATAAATGCGCAAGAAATTGCTCTTCACGCATTTTAGCATATGCTTTCGATAATACTCTTATAGAGACGAAAAAGTATGCGCGCATTTATAATTTTACACCCTAATATTAGGTTGGTCCAAAAGTCTTGCACCTAATCTCATACATTTTTAAAAAAATGTTAAGTTCATTAAGAATAGACATCAATCAACAAAATAATCACGTTCATGGTCCACGAGGTATGGGGTATGGCTAACGCTTCACTAAAGCATCAGCTCCAGAAGTCAAGAACTCTGGCAGCTGCTAGTCTAAGAAGCTTGAAATCTCACATTTTGGTTTGGTTCAATCACCGAATTTCTTTTCTCGTAGATGCAGCCTCAGAACTCCGAGCAAGTGGTATTCGGACGGGCATAAGTCAGGAGAATAAGCAGATTGTGGTAGATCCTCCTAACCTAATTCGGCAATTTTCTAGTGGGTAAGCTTCGCCGCGTGAGGCCGGGCGTTGTCATGAAGTGGAGCAACATGGTCAATTTTTCCCAGCTCCAGGTAAATTGCGTCTGCCAATTTCCGTAGGTAAAAAAAAGTAGACTTAGGCAGTCATGGTAGCATAGGTGTCAGCAGTTCTCGATGCAGCATTCTCTCGGAATTCCAGCAACAAAACAGAAAAACCTTCTTTCGTGCGCCTCTCTTTTCGACTATATTGGAGATGGTTCGCCACGCGCGACTCAACTTTTCTCTCGTGTATGGTTAACTCATAGACTCAAGTCTCATTTCCTTTAATGAGTTGGTGGAGAAAGTTCTTCTTGTGTGGACGCAGCAGCAAAGATTAGCCCACACAGTCTTGCAAGGCACTAGGTTTGTGGGGGACCCAACCCGTCATCAGTTTTCTGTAACTCAGCGCTTCGAGATGTCTAGCGATTATTGTACGGCTGCAGCCAGGTGTTTCCTACAGTTCACATGTAGTGGCATTTTGATTCAAAGTCTATGGAATTCTAGATCCTAAAAAATATTTTGGTGCAAAACTTTCGGACCAACCTAATAGATATCTCACTTGTGAAAGCTATTCTGTGAGTTTTTGTGAAGAATTGCCATTTCGAGCATTTCGTCCTAAACGTGTAAGAAAATTCTAAAGAATACGAGGAAATGAGCCAAACTTATTTCTGAGCTGCATGAACGGCTACAAGACTCTCAAGAATACCCTATTACAAGTTATGAACGAAAAACCAAGAACTGAAATATTTTTTCCAATGTACTACATAGATAAGGTTTGTCATTCGTTCCTCTAGAAAAGGCTGCTCTTGTTTAATCCCCCCTCCTCACTAGGTGATTTTTGGAATTCAATAAAAATCCTTTCGAGTGAACAAATATTATTTGTTCACTCGAAAATTTTTCAACTATTATTTAATGTAAAACAGTCGAACGATGATTCCGATGCGAGAGACTGGAGATGTGCAAACTTCCTCGAATTCTTCAAGGAGCATCAAGTAGAGAATGTGGACAACATGCTAGTGCGGCTACATGGGAAAATGCCATTTCCTAGTTGAGACCGCTCAATACTTCAAGACGAATGCCAGATATACATACATTCGATTTCAAAGTATAATAAAAATTACGTGTTCCTCAGCCTACAAATCAATTCGAGATTTCTTTTTTTTTAGAATTTCAGTATATCAACATAAGGAAATGACAAGATTCAAGTCTAAACGGATTTATTTAATCCACTACAAAAACAATTTAACAAAGATTAATTCACGGAGCAAAAAAAAAAGAAACCATTAGTGTAACAGTATATAACTCGAGTTATGGACCCAGAAATAGTGGAGATCTTTATAAAGCAATATGCTTTAACTTTTAAAGGAAAATAGAAGTGAAATGAGGTCCGAAGGTGGTGGCTGCGACGTTTCCAAAAAGAAAAAAAAATCAAGAAGAAATGACTTGCTAACAGAAGTGATGGCAATAACAGCACGAGCAAAGTTGATTAGTATTCAATGTCATCTTCCTCTTCGTCATTCTTACTTGCCTGGTTTCGGATCTGATCCTGGTTTTTATACATTGCTGCGACCTGTGATGATGTCGTGGCATCTTCTGCTTTCTTGTCGTCTCTGTAGATGAAAGAATACATTGAATCTCCAGGCAAATTTTTAAGAGATATCAGCACCTAATCCTCAAGAAACGAGGGAAACGAAGTGAGATTCCCTTGTCGCTTTCCACAAGTCCCCTTGCAGCAAGGTGACGGGGTGAGATAGACAAATCGGCGCATTTGACCTGAATGACGAGAATTATGACAACTTTCCTAAGATTCAACAGAAAACCAACCTCGAACACGACGTGCGGGTCAAACCAAACATCAGGCTTTAGCGACTCGTCATAAGCGTAGTAAGGACGAGCCTGCAAAATGTTGTGTAATTACCTCTGCAAATGAAGAGTAGTGAGAACCATAAAAAAACACTTCCAACACAGCACCATATCTACTTTGAAGGGAAGCAGTAGCTCGTACTGTGTCTTCAGATCCTCGTCACTAAATCCAGTTCCAATCTGAAAATTCGAGAACACTTCTTTTCAAATCATTTGAAACAGTGCACTGTGTTCCCAAGTAAAGGCTGTACAAATTGTTGTTGACCTACGAGTAATACCAAAAAGGTATCAGGAAAAAGAGATTTACGACAAATCTTGATAAATCTGAGCAAAAATGAAATCACCACCTCTTACCTTGCAAATACTTTGATATTCTTCAGAATCCGCATCATAACAGGCGAGGAGATAACCACCGTATACACCAGTACGCTTTCCTATGAGTTGAACAAGAGTACCACACATGTAGGAAGGCACTCTTTATGAAATGATTCTTAGCAGTACACTGGATAGAATTAAAATGTCATTGTCCCCAAAAGAGCTTCAGCGACCCTCTTCACAACTCACAACGCTTACAGAATTTGACCATGCATCACAAGTGTGGATTACACAAAGTTACCAACAGTGTCGATTCTTGTATAAGCAAGAAAACTTACTACCTAACATAGCAATTAATTCACACATTTGAACAAAAAAACGCACATCGCAACGCTCTTATATGTGCTCCAATGTTGAAAACACTGCCATCTGATTAAGGCGTATGGAGTAGCAGTGTAATACTTCCCCACATTTTTTTTCTTGTTTTGTTTTCCAAATATTCACTCGAGAACAGCATTTACAACAGAAGTGAGAGAAAATCAGAATATCTGCTACCTCACAAAGGGAAACGAGCAGTATGTTATGTGCCAAAATTGTCTTGAGACTTCAGTAAAGATTTCGTGTTAGAAAAAAACCGAAAATTTTGCAAGGCGTGGCAATAAAACGGCGAAGTATGGCGAGATTTACAATTAACATATTCGCATGTGTACTACAACAAACTACGACAAAATTTAGGATTTTTTGGCCCTCATAGCCCGGTGAAGCATAAATTCGCAGGATTTAATTAACTATTCATATTTGATAGCATCAGGAAGCAAATAAATAAGGTGTAGATAAATCGTCACCGCATATAGCAGCCATACCTGTTCCAAAATAGGCTCCCATGACAACAAGGTCCAGCGTGTCTCCCACTCCATCAAGGTAATCCTTTTTCAACTTCAACCAATTGTGGGATCTCTTCGCAATTTCGTAGGTTGCATGCTCATCCAGAGCTTTCACCATAAGCCCTTCGCAATTGCCCTGAGATAGCATTGTAATACACTAAGTGAATAATGAAAAACCCTTATAGCGCACTACATAGTGATGGTGAGATAATAAAGACAATAAAATAATATAATAGCAAACCCAAAATGAAATACAATAGCAAACCCAAAACGATTTCACTAACTCTTCTAATAACAAATGAGTAACTCTACTGTACACATATGTACCTGGAATAGTGTACTCGACCCACCTTCACTTTTTGCCGAGGTAGGGAGGGACCTTCACTTACTTAGGAAAACGGTGAAGCTCAGCACGAAGATGGGATTGCAAACAATGAAGATGAGTGCAGGGACATGTACAAACACGTCAGCTTATGTTATGAATGAATAGGGGCAGATTTTAACTCCAAACATGCAACATTCTTCGGATATTGAGGCCTATTTATGTCGAGTGTCAGAGGGGCTATCAATTAATGCGACGACAGATAAGGAGATGTACAGGATTGTTTAGAAACATGTCAGCTGAGATCGTGGAGATGGTCAAAATTGAACTCTAAACATGCAACTTTTCGTGATATTCGCTCGCATTTTTCAGCTTTCAATCAAACCGTTGCTAAAATGCGCCGTTGTCTTCGTCTCAGCTCGCAATTCTGCGACGACTAGTAGTATATCGTTCCACGTTTCATGCCTGCAAAGGTTGGAAAACAAGGTCGGAAATTTCAGGAAAATAGGTGCAAGGTGCGCGGAGCGGCCCACCGCGCGCCAGGTATTGAATTTTTCCAAAATGTGCTGTTGTCTGGTATGAGATCTGGGTTTCCTCTATCTAATCATATGCTGATCATGTAATTTCTTTGTGAAATGCGTCCTGTTAATTTGTTCAAACATCGGCTCTTTTAGAACTTTTTTTTGGGATTTTTCGGCTTACGTTGAAATCCTTTTCAAAATGCGCGGTTGTCTATGCAATCAGGGCACAAATCTGTGTCGATCGACATAGAAGTTGGAGTACCGTTTTGCATCGGTAGCGCTGCCGACCGGTCGAGGGTATCTCATAACGGGGCTGCTCCACGGAAGTCTCTGCATCTCCTCCCCTTGCGCACTATTTCGCCGTGGCGATGCCCGTTATGATATACTCGACGCAAAACGGTACTCCGCGTCCTATACCGATCGACGCACAATTCTACCGTAAATACACAGACAAACGCGCATTTTGAAAAGGGTTTCAACGAAAGCCGAAAAATCGCCACAAAATTTCGAAAAACGGGCCTTTTAGAAGAGACTGGTAGGAAGAAGAAACGATCGATAAAGGGAATGTTGTACATGATTTGATAGAGGACACCTCCTCCTATTACCAGATAACCGCGCATTTGAGAAAAGTTGAATATTTGGCGCGTGGCGGGCCGCAACGCGGACCCAATCCTGCCATTCACGTGATTTTCTCGATTTTCAGACGCCAATCGTTAGCTTCGTAGTGGATCTGCGCCAAGTCTCTACACATTTTCTGACTCAGCAATTGCTAATGATTACCAAACACATCGCAGGTCCGTGGAGCACTCCATAATTTTCCTGAAAATTCCTCCAAAATGTAGGAGGAAATGAAAATTGTGGACCCCATTTCTGCGCTCATTTTCATGATGCCAACCGTTTTGCGTATACTGACATAGTACTCCGTCTCCTCTAACTTGCTATAGGCGAGCTTCGGCTCACCTATAGCACCTTTTCTGTACCCAGGGAACGGCCGTGTGCAAAATACAGAAAAAAACCAATTTTCAGGATGAAATTGTGCAGTGCATTTTTCAATCAGTGATCAGTTCAGGAAATTCTCACGTTATACCCTGTCTCCTCTAACCTGCTGTAGCCGAGCTTCGGCCCATCTATTTCGGATCCGGAGAAATGCCACGTGGAAAATACAAGAGATAAAAAAACAATAATTCTCAACTCTTATTATTTCGACAATTACTAACTTTTATTATTATTACATTATTACAGGCCTACTGCGGCTGACCGCCTTCACTTTTCGACCTCCGATTTTCACGGACAACCATCATTTTGAAAGAACCATTTGCACGACTATCCCACCTATGACTGTACAGCACCAATGGGAAAGTCGAAGGAAAAGTGAAAATAATGATACCTTGATAGCTTCGTCCAGGAATTCATTTATTTCGTCTGTATCTGAGGAATCCAAATTCTTTGCAAACGCGAACCTTCCTTCCACATCCTTAAACGTAGAATATAAGATTCTCGATACTTCTACCGTTATGTGAGAACTGTGCACATATGAAGAACAGAGATATCATGTCTCATAAACTGACCAGGAAGTTTTTGCGCAGAATTTCACGTCGCTTTCGGAACGATTCTTTCACAAGTGGTTCATTATTCAAGTAAAGTATATCAAATAGGAAGACGCATACTTGAACTTTAATCTCTGAGTCACCAGCATTCTGAAAGTAGTAAACAGTAAAGCAACGGCGGTACAAACAACTATACAAGGCAATATATAACGGTGAAAAATAAGCAACTACCTTGCGCTTCCTCGTCGTCAGAACTTGGAAGGGCAGGATCGACTTGGCATCTGTGTCCCAAGCTACAATTTCCGCATCAACGATAAAGGACGTAACACCGGGGCGCACGCATCCTTTTATCTTAAAAAAAACCCTTAAATAACCGCGGATTCCTAGTGTGCGTAGTTGACACTACCTTTTCGATAATGTCTGGAAACTTCGACGTGTTATCCTCCTGATTACGACTGTAGATATGAATAGCACCAGACTCCTCCATGTGAATCTATAAATAAAACAAAGCAGATACAGACAGCGAGAATTAGTGCAGCTACGTTCGCTGCAGCACTTCAAAAGAGAAATACTTTTCAAGAGAAAAAAACATTTACCCCAACGAAAACAAATGGGAAACTGGATGAATCTAACGCCTTGACTGGTTGTGTTAATGATTACTAGACGAGCGCTTCCATCAAGGCTAAAAGTGCCACCTCCTACATCTACATTGATTTTCTCTCTTAAAACATTGCGGACCGAGCCTATTTTCGCATGGGTGACAGATTAATGTTTCAGCTCCTGTCAGGTCAACTTGATTCGTTGTTTTCTTCTATTTAATAATGTAGTCCTGGAAGAGACGCATCGGGAAAAGTGCAATCTTCAACATAAAAGCATAGCATTGTGTACTATATCCACAATATGCCCAAAAAGGGAGGAAAGGTGATGATGCATCATGTGCATCACGTGGCACGCAAAGGGTTAAAGATGCAGTTGTGTAGCTGTCATTAAAAAGATCTGGAAAAGCTAGGAGTGATCCCGGACTACCATTTCAATCAAAGTTGAACCAGGGGACTTGGAAGTAACCCGTACTGATCAGGCTCCACTATGTGCAGAGAACTCCAAACGGACGCAGACAAGGGTCAGGACCGCTCTTGGGCAGAGTCACGGGAGCTCAGCAGTGTGCGCCTGTGCCCACGAGAGCCGCGCCGCGGTCTCGACTCTTGTCTACGTACGTTTGGAGTTTCCTATAGATGTTAGTTCTTCACCACACGGTGGTGGGAAAACGATGTGAGATGGTCTTCCTACGAAGTCAGAAAAGCCTCGATCTTGTCGTTCTTCTCCAGTAAACTACTGTGTGAACATTGTAGGAGATTCATCTCCTTCAGAACTAGAGCAAACACCTCACCGATAACAATATTTCTTTTTGTCAGTATTTATGCATATTAGAGAGTAGTTGTATAAATTGCATATAATGAATCAAGTCATCTTAATCTCAAAAAGCTATTTCTTGTCAATAAAAAGTTCAGAGACCATTGTATAAAGACAGTTCATGATTAAACCATGTCTCAGAGAAAATATGGAAGGTGAACGATCGGTGGATCAAGGTCTTTCAACGGTGGAAAGGATCGAAAGAGCAAATCATACTGTAAGAAAAACACTACAGTAGTGAGAAAACCCCCCAAAAATTGGACAAAACATTACATACTGTGGGACGTGAACTGATTGATGAGCACCACGAGGACTTATTCTTCTATGTGGACCTCCAGAGGGTTTGTGAAAACAATGAGTAGAAATAGCAAAAATGCTTGAAGCTCACAACAACTTCCCTTGAAGAAGTTGTGTTCTAAAGAAATATGAACAGACCTGCCCTCGTTCACCATCGTACTTCCACTCACACGCAAACTCCGCTTCTCCAAACCTCTTCATTATTTCCCCAATTCCCTTTGTTGGGTGAGCAAGCATGGGTTTGAGCGGAACTCCTGCAATAGAAATTTATAGAGAACTGACAATTTTGACCAAATGGCAAATACGGGACGAACCTGGTGTCAATTTACATTTCTCGCTGATGTTCTCTATCCCCTCGGAAAGTGCAATAGGAATTATCTTTTCATAATTTGGACACTGGCTAGAAACCAAAATGCACTGAGACAAAAACAAAAACTGAAACAAAAGGACCTACCAATATGTTGTCTTCAACAGGAGAACATGCTGATTTCTCAGATCCTCAAGCGCAGATGATGACAGCTTCAGACCTTCAAAGGTAACAGAACGTGTATCAAGAAGGGCTCGGAAAAATGAGGATGACCAGAAATCTAATCTTCAGAGGAAAACTGGTTGGTCTATAAATGCAGTGTCCTGATCCGGAATCGTATACTGCAATGGGTTTTTGTAGAGACAAGAATTTCCCAAGACATCGCAGGCAAAATGCACCTGTTGTGAATGTTTTCAAGCGTATATTCTCCGTATCGTCAAACTACGATAAAATAAGCGAAAAATGAGGGGATATAGCATGAGTAGAGGTGAAAAATCGCTCGAAATTGGTATACTTCTAACACACTAAAAAACAGAAGAGCAGCAATAGTAGAAAGCAGATTTTAAATAGAACGATCCACAACAAAAGCAAATTCAATTTAAAAAAAACAAAGAAAACCACAGAAGGAACGCCCAGAGATTAGATTTTTAGATGTGATCGCATTGATCGGTCTAGGTGACTGAGCTATCGGTAGGTTAGAACGAAGCCGAGAAGAGAGACTTGCACGAAAGCCCAATCGTACTCCTTAATGCAACGATTTTCATGGGTTTGAGAAAAAATTCCGAGCCAAAAACTCGCTTCACACAGGAAATGGTGAAAAAAAACCAACACCACACCCACATTTTCCTGTGTTTGCCGCAGAGGTTTTCATAACGGCGGATCGTGATATCGCCAGCCGAAAAGAAAGGCAATCATGGACTGATGGAACACACGCGTTAGGTTCTTCGAGCCGCGAGTATGAACCGCCCAAAGCATGCCTTTATCGATCGATGGGAAAGAAGTGATTTCTGACGAATAGCCGACCGCGCGAATTTCGTTGCGGTTATAGATCGCACATAATCGCGGCTATCGAAAAAAAAAATGGAATTAACTGCGCCTTCAGCAAATGTTTCAGAACTAATATCGCAGAAGAAATTCACCAAAAATGATTACTCGGCAAATTGTTAGTTCGCTAAGAAAGAGGACGAAATAGCTACAGGAGACGAGTCTGGTAACATAATGAATTAAAAGCTTAATTAATTTAATTAAATGCAAATTTGTTGCGGCATGGGCAGGAACGCACCTTTCTGTTTGATGTGCTGAGCAGTGAACGCGTTCCCAAGAGCCACCAAGACGCTCTGTTCAGCAAGGCCAATACGAAGTTTCCCTTCAAGAGAACGAACCAGGTACCTTGCTTCAGCACCTCGACACGAGACAATGAGGCCTTTGATTAACTCCACTTTCTTGTTCATTGACTGCAAAATGATAGCCTATCAAATAAATTGGAAAGAAACGAACGAGAAACAGACCGCAGCTCCAGTGAGCTTTGCAATATCCGTCAACTTGGCGAACACAGACTGCACAGTATGCGGTTTGGGAGTGAATCCAAAAGCCTTACATAACGACGTTTGATTCTGGCGAGATTGTTGTGCGATTATCCCTGAAGTATGAAAGCAGGATGAAAACAAAACACGAACAATAACAACCATGACACCCCACGCGATAACCGTGGACATACTGTGACATGAAATTACTCGCAAATTTCGTGGCAAATAGTGGGGAATTCGCTCAGTGTCCTACCTCTAGCAGAAGGATTGAACTTGAATGCTTGTTTTTCAGAGTACAAATTACCACTTTAACACGTTCGTGACAGAATGCACGACCGGTCGAGCATGCATTGTCAGCCGCGTGGGATCGCGTCCACGACCGGTCCAGCACTCTCATTTTAATATCATATCTTTGTGAAACATTCATATTATCTAATTCCTTTTTGGTAATGTACTAACAAACATGTAAGTTTTCTGTTCAAACAATGGACAGAGCAGAGGCCTTCACTAACTTTTTCATTAGGTTTTTCGAATAGTGACAACCGAACCAACAACAAAAATTTTTAAAAACAATAGCAGTGTCCAATCAATATACAACAAACGTGGTAGAAACCATCAAAAAAAAAACGACCAAAACGACGATTTTCACTAAAAAATGTAGCGTTGTACATGGAACGGAAAAATTGCTACTACGTGGGAGCACGTGCTCGACCGGTTGCGCACGGGACCCACGCACCCGAAAGCGCGCGTGTCCCACGAGGCACTACGCTCAAAATTGGCTTTGTTGCGAACGTGTCAAGCACGAATATTCCATTATCACTGTTTGAGAGATTACTGCCACAGCTGCCTTAATCTATGGCTAATGGGCACTATTCGGCTAGTTCTGTCTCAAAATCTCAAAGTGAAAATTCTTGCCCAAACTTCGCCTAGGTCGGCTATTTGAGGTGCTGAACACGAATATCGTATCCTTTTCGTTATCTCGCAGAATCTCCTCAAATTTTGCATGGAGGGGTTGTTTTGTGCGCTGGTTACGATTATCAACATTATTTTGCATGTCACCTTCGTTTTCTCCCCGAAATCGGCATTTTCTCTAGAACTCCTACCGTATGCCTATCCTATCTCTATGGAAATGGGGTTACTGTACGGATCGGATTTTCGTGCCCAAAACAACCCCTCTATACAAAATTTGAGACGATTCTGTGAGATGCAGTATCCACAGCATACATTGGCGGCCACATATTTAGCACGCTGCCAATTTTGCGCAGTCAACTGATGAAAATATTAGGTTGTTGCGAAATTAATTGCCGAAATGGACCCTTCAGTTCAAAGTGTTGTAACTCGGCTCAAAAACCACCTTTTTCATAGGTTTAGAAACCGTTCAATTTGGTAGATCCTTCCCAACAATATAGTGAGGATTTCACTCCTCTACGGCATAAAATGAGATCACAATAATTCGCAAACTTTTCAAGATCAGCAATCTGCTGCCCTCGCAGAATTCTATCTGGAGCACGGAAAAACGAAATACAGTAGGGTAATGGTCTGAGGAATAAGAGCATTGATTGAGAACCTCAATGCTTCACTGCATCAGTTCTTGCCGGGTGAGTTTTGCAATGTGTGGTTTAACGCTACCTTGGAGCAGGGGAAAAGCAGCACTTGTTCACCACTGCCGACCACATCTATAGCAGATTTGCGGATCTCAACTCGAAATTACAATGCTAGGACTCTGCTTCCAGTGATCGACTAGACTGTGGAAGTGTGCAGTCAATCACACCTTTACAGCACCACCAAACTTCTGACACAACCTCCCTGGAGAGAAGATCTGGCTTGGGAAATTTTAGAAGTGAGAAATCGTTTCCACCCATACCCATTCGCATTTCTTGTTATCGTACAGAAACTGAGCCTCATGCACAGTAATTACATGGTCTAGAAATCAGTCGTTTTGGGACGAAGAGATTAGGTTAGAAAAGATGTCACGCCAGGTAAGACGTCTGTCATCAGTCAGATCGTCTGTTGTCACGTCCACACTTTTCTTACCCTGTTGACTGGGGTCGGATATACCGAAACTGTAGTGTAGTGAGCTTCCACCCCTGATCTCATCATCCAGATGGTGAGATCCGGTTTAGGTTTCACGGCTGTCCTGAAAGCTTGGTCGTCTAGCGACATCCCAAGACCACGACCATGATTGCATTGGAATTTAAAATCGCAAGAAGAGAACTTTGCGAACCCCAATTTCACTGTCCATTTGGAAGGCGATTCCATGCGAAAACAAATGCAATATTACCGCATACCTCCGACAAAGAGTGATCGAGTTTGAAATCATCAAACATAATCACCCGAAAGCTCATTATTTTTTGGAGACCTCATAAAAATCCTCAGGAAGGAGCTAGCCAGAATGTTCAAGCAGCATTTGAAAGAGGAGGAAAACCTCTACAAGAGTGCTACATAAGCTGGGTTTAAGTTAAGCAAATTGGAGAGAAGAAATAATTTTAGTTGAGCATACCCCAAAACGGCAATTATTTTTGCAACAACCTGATATAAAATCCGTATCTCAAGCTTGGAATGAGCTATCAGGACAAGACACAAGAATGTGATGAAGCAAGGTGATCTCTTCCTTGCTTCTACTCTCCTTCCAAGAAATTGTTTCTCAATGGAGTTGCGCTCAATCTTCGCGTTAAGAGCTCAAAATGTAATGCATTTGAAAAATGTCTTCGTTTCTCTGCTACATAAGCTTATCGAATCGAGGGAAAATGTGATTTTATTCCTGACATTAGTGCGCATTTTGCTTAAGTAGTTTTGTTGCTTTGTTTTCATCTCATGGAAGAACTAGGATCGTCAACGTGGCTTTAAAAAATGCGAAAAAAAGGACTCATGGTAGAATATCAGTGATTCACATGTTGGACGTGCCTGCGTATCATGGTTGAACATTGTCTTTAGTCTTCTCTAACATGGCAAGAAATGATCTGCTTGTTCGGGATAACGACGTGGAAGAGGATAGGCGTTGAGAAAGTTCCTCCGGCTCAAACTAAAGCACTACAGCTCTTTGAACGGCAGATCATGAAATTCTAGTTGTTGTAGTTTTATCGTTGAGTCATTTGTACATTTACGTCCATGTGTGCATCCTTTCATGCTCTAGGGGCAAATATAACTATGCAGCACGAACGGAGCCCAAACGGTGTAATAGTTCGAGTAGAAACCCTCTCAGTACTTGTTGCCAGTTGCTGCCATCCTACTGTCAAATGCTACCGTCCCTCAGCAATTGCTGCTAAAGGGACCAAAGCTTGAGCAGCAATCGAGGGGAGGATGGCAGTAACTAGGAACAGTAGCTGCTAAGGTTTCTACTCGAACCATTACGCCGTTCGAACTGCGTGCGTGCTGCACATTTATCAGAGAAGATGCGGCTTCTGGCGGAGGTGTCTCAGACAACATGAAGTATTTGACCACTGCCTTATACCATATCAGAGTGCATGAACAGAGATAGGACTTCGCTCGGACGAGATCGGACCTCACCCGGACGAGGTCGCACGCCGCAACGCGGACGAGTTCGGATGGGGGGGGGGTCGGACGAGATCGTACACAACCAAATGAATAGTACAATAGACGAGAAACTTCATCATAAAATCATCTCCTGCTGAAATATAAGGAGACGCCGGAATCCCGAACTTACCCAAATCTCCCTTCTTTTGCAAATCTTCCTTGATTTTATCAACAGTTCTACCTGTCGCTTGAGCAACTGCCTGGAACCACAAGCGTAAGAAACGAATTCATAAAGAATTTGCAATTTAAAGTAAACCATAAACCACCTTAATAATAGTATGCTCTGCAATACCAAGTTCTAAACCTTCGTAAGCAGGTCCGAGCTGATTCACGCATAGATACACACAAGCCAACAAATCATCCGAAGAATAGTCAATAACCTTTGAGTAGAACCCAGCTAGGGTCTCGATAATCTTGAGCCTTAAGGAATACAAAGTTGTGAGTTAAATTTGCGATTAATAAGAACAAGCTACTTCAAGTTGCAATATGTTAGAACCCTAACAAACCGCTTAGTTTCTTCTTCAATCTTCGAGAGCACGTTGGCTAACTCAAGATAAGGAACCCTGAAATTGAATACTTAGCTCGCCGTGGAACTGAGAACTACCACATAATACGGACTTCAACGACGAGGGTATAAATGATGAACCTTGTGCCAGGAGTCCATTCGACCTGCGGAATATTTTCCTTCGTGGGAAACATGGATAATCTACACTGTTGCCGGCGAAACCAACCAAGCTGAAGACGACTTATGGCGAAATGATACTGAGGTGTGGGGGTGGACCTAAGAGTGGTCGATAACTTAACAAGTCGTACACGTTCTGACTTGATAGTTGACAGGTCTCACTTTTAACTTGCAATAACTACTTAAAATGACTTTTTTTTTGTCAAGTTTGAGCTTTTCGTGAGCAACCTCTTACTTAAACATTGAATAGTACCTGAAAGGTTGTGATTTTATATAGTATTTGGACCATGAGACCCCTTAATAATTGGCGACCCGCATTCAAAGTTCACCAACAAGTTAGAACACGCACGACTGGTTAAGCCATCGAGCAATGGTAGGTGATTGATTCTACCTTCAGCAGTCCTCAATCAACTTCATACATATAGTCCTTGTCGAAAAGATAGACGGATTCCGTCAATGCACAAACGCGGCGGGACCTGAACGATGGATGCGGAGAGTGCATGCTCCAAGTGAGAGGGTCCAGCAGGTCCCACCGCGATTCTGCGACCGCGACGATATGAAACCGCACGCGCAATCCGTCTATCTTTTCGACAAGGACTGTAACTAAGGGGAAAAAACTCTAGCACTAACCTGCTGACGCCAAAGCAGTACCCGGCACCACACCAGATTTACCTGAAAACAGAGAAAATGATCATCAGAGCACTATCAATCGAATTCGGTAACTCACTACATGTAAGACCAAACCGCATCAGATTAACAGGACCATATACGCTTGATTCGCATGCAACGAGCTACTCAAAACAATAAATACCAAGATAAAACTAATGTAAACCAACAATAACTAAAGAGCGACCAGGAAATATCAATTTCAAACAAAACGGGACGCAGTCGATTGTGTGCAACATTGCGTACGACAAGACGCCGGACACTGCCATAGCATTGGAGCGCGTGATCGAACGTCGTGTCATGGCTGGGATGCCAAATCACGTACTATTTATATGCCCTTAAAGAGTCCTTTCTTATCCAAATGAACTGTGAATTGCTGATGATCAACTGAAGGCGACTGCGATTTTATTACAATAGGCTCCACCTGCCTGACAAGCTCGGATTTCGTGACGTTACTTACATGTTGTAACTGATAACGGCAAGGCATACTCATCAATGGCGATGTTGTAGCGAGATCTTGGGACAATAAGTGCGACGCAATCTACGCTGGCGCCTATCTTTCGCAGCAAATAGCACACTTTTATGGTGTCGTTACTTCTGTCTAGCCTGTTGTGGGTGCTTAGACTCTTGGATTCATCTTGTCCGAATGTACAATTGATGCGGTGGTCCAGTGGAATAATACTCAGATATTGGGGCGTTTCGAGCGCCGGCCCACACCGTTTCTCGCGGCATGACACCTGCAGGACAAACGCAAAAGTGGGCGAAGTTGGCGCGCCTATTCCACCGTTAGTTGCGCCTTATCTTGCGTTTGACCTACCGCGATCCTGCTATGTGGATGGCAGGATTAAGGCAGGTCATGTTCTATCGCAACCGCTGACTACAAAAATAGTAAAAAAATGAGTTCGCTGGGCACGTATATGCTCCACCGCCAGCGCTCGACGAGCCGGACATCTGCGGCGAGGCAGATTTTCTCGTCGGCGTCACGTCGGCACGCGACCGCATCCCACGCATATCGTCTGGCCAAACGGTACACTGGGCCACATTTTCAACCGGGCCTCAGTTGGCCGGACAAGTCCTGTAGGGCTCGTCTGGTCTCCGCCAGTGTGAAGACTAAACCAAGCTTCCACAGCCGTCTGCTGGCTTATATACACTTCGGGTGCCACGTGACAATGGAGAATAAAACAGTGTGCAGGTTAACCTGCATATACCCTGCCTCATGCGTGGTCACAGCAGGGTTTCCCGCTTCATCCGCATCTTCAGCAAGTATTCCTGCTCCATCCGCGACTACCTACCGGAAGCCTGCAAAGGCCGGAAGTGGGCGGGTTCGCCGGCGCTCCAAACGCCCGAATGTCTGAGTTTGTATATCTATCGTATTACTGTGTCAGGGATAGAGTAAGTAAAGTAAGAAGTGAGTGTCTTGTGCGCCTTAGAGTGAGTAAAGTAGGAAGTGAGTGTCTTGTGCGCCTTACATCATTCAAACTAGTGCATATTATCACCAACATAACACGGGTCAGCACGCCCCTCCACATGAGGTCTGCTACTAGTTATGTCTATTGATACAGCGAGGATCACCGACTCGTCTATGATACTGTGACGGGTGATAAGAATACGCATAGTAATGATCACAGGACTGGTTTTCTTCTTGACCATGGCTTGGAGGGGATTGACTTCTTGGCGTGAGGGCGAATTACGGCTTTCACCTTGCTCGAGTCTCATGCACGTGTGATAAAATGCATGAAATGCACTTGTGATAACTGGTCTGGTTTGCAAGGTTATTTCAATCTCTTCTACAAACTCTGTTTCGACTTTTAGAGGAACAGCGTGGCTTTCGAACGTTTCGGTACGTCCACCAATTCTTCGGTCAAATGCTTTGATAGACCGAATTGTTCTACGACTTTTTTGTCAATGACTTTTTTTATGCACCTGAGTTGAAAAGGAAGAATTCTCTCGTGTTGTTGCTTTCTTAAATTCCATAAGCTTCCTCGGCTGTCAGCAACAAAATTTGTTCACTCATTGGAGTTTCGCCACAAAGACTGGATTTTTTCAAAGTTTCAACGTGCATCTTTACGTTTTCTGCGCCATGAAGAACTGCGGATAGTACACATTGGAGATCTGGAAGATGAAATATAGTAAGCAACTAATTAATTAGGGGACTTACTGACATGTTTAGCATATAGCAAGTCGGTGGCACTCAAATCTCTTTCGCTGTCGAAGAGTAGCTTTGCATATCCAAGCTCATTAAATAATCGTTGCAAAGCTTTGATCCTAGGTCATACCGTAGGGCACCGGCATGTTTATAATTTGAACATGCATACATAGTATGTTATGTGACGCCTTTGTATGTCAAAAGCAACATTACCATGAGCCAGTTGGTTCGTGCTATGCGATGGAGCAGCTCCAATTTTTAAGAAACGGCCTCTTGCTTAGTATGGGTCCGCTCTATGGCTGTCCACAACGACATCAATGCTTGAATAACTCGGTGCTCAGATTAGCATCACCGGGCAGTATACAACAAAGTGCAGAAGTGACGGTAGAGTTAGACATGGGGAAGGAGATAGGTGCTATATGTGACTGGTAGAATGGTTACCAAATAGAGGCTATTTATAGTAGATATTCGCGCCATCTAGGATCTAGATCATAAGCTTTACGGTTATCTACGCCCAACTAAGTGAGCCTCCTATAAGAGAAGAGCACCAAATACCACACTAGCGCCCCAGACTGGATAATTTAAATTTAAACGGATCAATCGATATCCGTAGAGAGTACAAAGTAAGCATAAGGATATGCTCAACATTGCTCTAGTTAGGATTGTTGTTGGAAGCGAGAATCTTCATATATAGAGGACGACTCTTACTTTTTATGAAATTCATCCTCTAACATAAAGAGTTAGAGAAAGGTATAAGGTCTTTTGGGCTGCCCGCAGAGTTCCAGACGCGGGGCAGCGCGGGTGACGCGGAGGTAGCGCCTGAGAGCTAGCCCGAGCGTTTGAGAGCCGCCTTCATGGAACAAGCCTATCATAAGGGTGCGCCGGCGCCCATAAGTGGGGGAGACGGATCCACTACTGTGGTAAGGGTGCGTCGGCACCCAGAAGTAGGGGAGACGGGTCCACTGCTGTGATAAGGGTGCGTCGGCACCCAGAAGTGGGGGAGACGGGTCCACTGCTTTGATAAAGGTGCGTCGGCACTCAAAAGTGGGAGAGACGGGTCTATGGTGATGACAAGGGTGGCAAGCACCCAGAAGTAGGGCGACGGGTCCACTGCTGTGATAAGAGTGCGTCGGCACTCAAAGTGAGGGAGACGGGTCTATGGTGATTACAAGGGCGCACCATCACCCAGAAGTAGGGAGACGGGTCCACTGCTGTGATACGAGTGCGTCGGCACCCAAAAGTGGGGAAGACGGGTCTATGGTGATGACAAGGGCGCGCCAATACCCAGAAGTGGGAGACACGGGTCCATCGCTGCTATAAGGCTGGGCCGGAGCCCAAAAGTTTAAAAGTGTGAAGATACGGGAATGTTCCAGCACATCCTCTTATCACACCGTTGGACACGTCAGTCGGCGAGTCTCCACATCTGTACGCTAGCGCAGCTCTACCCAAGATTGCACGCCATAACCATAGTAGTCACCTATCCGTAGGCGGAACTAGCTGTTGTTGGAGGAGTGCAACTGCGCCACTTAGAAGGAAAACAGTACACAACGTGTTCTCCTCCAGCTGATAGCCGTTTCGGGGCCCAATTTTGGTAAGCGTCAAACGATGGCGCTCTACAATAGGTGTACAACAGGTGCACAATAGGTGTACACCTTTGTTTCTCTTGTTGCCTTTCCTTTACGCTAGTAGAGCCGCTACAGAGTGGTAACGGACCGTCTTGGTGCAGCTGCAGCTCTCGCTTGATTGATATACCTAGGTGTCAGCGACCGATTTGCCGTGGAGCGGTGGGACAAAATGATTCTACATGTTACGGTAGGTAAAGTGATAAGGAGTGGCTTAAGTATATAAATGAGAACGATGGGGTATGGTGAGGCAGAAATGAGATGTAGGAAACACAGGAGGGGTTGTGAGCCCAAACAGAGGACACGAATGCGCATTACTCTCCTACTTTTGGAAATATCTTCGTTTCTCTCCTACATAAGTTATCGAATCGAGGGTAAATGTGATTTTCTTCCGATATGAGTGCACATTTTGCAAAAATAGTTTTGTTGCGCAGTTTTTCACCTCATGGAAGAACTAGGATCGTTAACATAGCTTAAAAAATGCGGACGAAAGGACTCATGGTGATTAGAATCAGAAAGCATGCACTTCGGCTCCCAATTTTCCTCCGATTTGTGCTAGTAACAAGCATTCAGGTAACCACAGGAAAATTCCGGCGCTTGCTTTATTCTCGAGATGCAATAAAACTGCAATAAAATGAAATTTTGACAAATTTGACGGTTCGTTTCTGTCTCTGGCTCAAGCTGGTACGGAGAGCGCGCGAATAGCTCTCATAGCAGAATGTTGAGGGGAAGAGTGCTCAATTTAAATCACCATTCCGTTCCGCTCCACAGGTAGATAAAAAACTTTTACACCTACCTTGGGAAAACCGACGAAATTGTCATTTTATTTTTCAATCCAGCTCAAACTGACTCTGTGCTCGCGGTGAGCAACAGTAAGGAAGCCCCCATAGAGCCTCAGCAGCACATACTCGAACTTGATTTTGATTGGTCATCCCAGAGCTGAGATATGCACAAAATTCTTTGGCCTAAAATCGTGGGTGTGCTAAATATGTGGCCGCCACTGTATACGCCACAATCTTCAGCTAGTGAACTTAAGCTCAGTTGTGTGAAGCAGACAATTAATCATTACCCGGATGAGTATCTTGAGGACGCTAAATCGGCATCCATTCACTCCCAAACCCTTAAGCAACGCACGCGCTGCCAACAACTGATAGAGCAAATTGGAGGCAACACCTATGGAAATTTCGGTCCCTAAGATTTTGAGCGTTTTCAAACCTGAGTTGTGCTTGAAGAATCCTACGAGAACATGATCATTGATAGTTTTCCCGTTCCTAAGATATAAATAGTTGAATGTTCAAGATCCAGGATCAGCTCTATCAGTGTAGGGTCACTCAATCAAGTTGCAGTGGCAGTAAAGTGTTGGTACCGATTGATCTGGTATACTATCATTCGTTGTTTTCTCTTGAAACTTGTTCTATATTTGCAGCTTTCGCATCTTATATTGTTTAGCAGCAACATGTGATTGTTTACCCATTCGTAGAAGTGATCTTTGTCGTTATCTAATCTTGAGTTGTTTCTCTACTCTAGAATCATTTTAGGCATTTTTTCGATGGCACTTCGTTGGTTATTTATCTCTTCCAAACTTCGTTTTTTTTTGGCTCCATGAATTCTGGAAAACAATGTGAATAACCGCTTTTGCCAGCAGAACAGCTGGCAAAATTAAGAACCTCATCGGCTTTTTTGTATTGGTCCACAGATATTTTGGAGGTTTCAGCAGATTCAACGTTATAACAATATTCACCTTGCTCGGACGCTCCGGAAGTATGCCGAAATCTTGGATTTAGAAATTTCAGTAAGTTCTACTTTTGAGCAGGACGGCTGAAATAAGGTAAATCTTGGGGAATCAGAATGCTCCACGAGAGAAGCCAAAGTTGCAACAACGGCGAAAAGTGGTAACTGCTAAGACGGCAAAAATATAGGTTGCTTTTTTGTCAGTTTGAAGGAATATCGAAAGTGGAACAACAAAATAAAACATAACAATGAACGAGACAACAATGAATGCACACCAAGTCAACTGCAGAGTAGATTAATCTGAGTTACTACAACAACCGAAAAAATTGACTTAGATATAGTCTGTTCCACGGGGAAGATAGTCGGGGAAACGCCGCAGAGAAGAAGAGGGTGAGAAACTGCTCAGAAACTGGAGAGGGTGCAGTGAAAAACAGACGCTGTGCACGAATACTCAACTACCATCGCTGGCGAAACAGACTGTAACAACGCCAAATAAAATAGAAAACAGTGAGTACATAATAAGTGAAACTAGAGAACAACTAAAACATTCCTTTTATACATGAAGTAACATGGAAACTACATGCTGTAGGGTTCTGACCTCGAAACACTCAAAGGCAGCACTCATGGAAATTTTAACGTGTAGCCGGCCGCTGGACAATCACAAGAGTAAGTTGAACACAGCGAATAGAGGAATACTTGCGAAGATGCTGCCTGTGACACATCTGCCGCTCTGGACAAGAGGGGTTCTCTCGCTTCTGCCAACACCAGCGACTGGGTGTGCGTATGTGGTTTAGCGCAGGGTTTTGTGTGGAATGCGCACCATTTGCAGCTTCCTGGCGGGACCCGTCACGGAACACTCGTCCGCCCTGTGGACGCACATGAATCAGCCCATCAGTTTGTGTGTTTTCCGCGTGTTTCACGCTACTTCATCATTGTCGATGAATTCGTCGTTAAAACCCCTATATACCGCGAAATCTCCAACGCGGTAGTTTCTGTGAGTGCTGCCTTTAGGGCGGGTGTTTCCATTCTGAAATGGCGGGGAGGTAGCGATATATAAGGGAGACTCCTTAAATGCTTATCCGCCCGCTTGGATAGTAGTGGTTTCTACGCTTTGGTCTGCTATCTGTTCATTATTATTGGATCTCCTACTTTGTTCTGCACTTCATTGCATCTCTTCATATCGTTTTGATTAGGTGCTTTCGAAGTCTCGTCGGGGGCGCCATGGACGCTTCCGGTCTAGTCCTAGCCTCGAAACCGAATTAGTGTGAAATGAAAACTTGAGTATTTTCAACATGTTTCTGATTCTCGATATTACTTAGCTCGTGAAAATCATTAAGGCACAGGTTGTCTCTATCTCAACTTTTCAATCGAGTGGACGTTGAACCAGTTGTTTAGTATTTCCTTCTATGTGTTAAATTAGTGAAGCTCGGTTACCTGATGTATAACCCACTCCCGAGACTAACCCAGTATCTGCATGCAAATGGTACGCAAAGTTATCTTAGTAAGATACTTTAACGTCGACTCATATTACACACCACGAAAGTTGTTTATTACAGTTTCACACATTATAGTAGCTCAGCAGTTTCAGGTCTACAGCCGTGAAGCCTTATTTTCGGAGCCACAGGTAGTGGGGCCTGGTCTCTCGGATTCTCCCTTCCGCTCGGTGCCTTTTTTAATGATCTCGAGGTAACGATCCATTCCGGCTAGAATCGCATCCGCACTGATACCAAAGCGTAGACACGTCTCTTTCAATGTTAGGTACTAAATCACTTGATGTGAATCACTTTACGACTAATAAGTACAGGAACAACTCCAGAATTCTCAATTTATTCAACTTAGGTAATATACTCTTTACATACCAACCTATTTATCCCCTCGTAGATGTAAAGTTTTCTTGTCCACAAAAAGTATTTGGTAGTTTGGGTCCGTCTTCTTTGATTCATCCTGCATTTTGAAGATTATATGACGTTTCATAGTCAGATCTCTCGCTTGGGGTGATTAACGCTCCTATGGCTACTTCTTGGTCTGTAACAAAGATGAAATAAAAATTTACTCAAATTGGTTAGGTCGTGTTATTAAACTAAGCGATGAACATGAGATTCTAATCTTCAACATTTTCAAGTCACCCACATAACCTTTCGTACGGTATTGACAGTTTAGATATGCATAGGATAAGTATATCATTAGGCGCAGATCATATGTTTCGGACAGGTCACGAAGTCCCAACCTACGGTTTTCCTAGAGTATTTGAATGTCCAAATAACGGCACGTCCAGTAAGGTACACATTTCCAGATACAGGAAGGAACTAGGTTTCTATTATCGGCATGTATTATTCTGATTCTCTGCACAACAATGATGCACTCATCAGACTACGGGAATATTCTCATGTGGTAATTGCTTAGGTGTATCCACGGCACATCCTAGCTAGACGTCGAAATTAGGCCAGAAATAATATTTTCTTTTCCTAATTTGGAATACCATACTATTTCTATTGTTTTCATATTTCCACTGTGTTTTAAAAATTTGTACCAGACGAATGCAAATGTATTGTGCATTAAGGCACTTACTAGGTTGGGACCAATGCTAAATCAAAAGTTCGAGATTTGTTCAATCAATAATATAGTCAAAATCGAGATTTACCTTTGGGAAGGGTTTTGTACTTCATAAGTTGGCGTTGAAATGGTGCGGACATAATATGATCATGTTGACGTTGGCAAACAAAAAACTAGAGTAATTACTAAGTTTATATTAGTTATATCTGACTAGTGTAGACCTAGATTACTATGACCTCGAACGGACATGTTTCTCAACGGTCCATTACGATTTATCTATATTATTATGTCGATCAAGTTGCGCTCGCCATCAAAGAAGGGTGTACTGTACCCGAGCTTTGAAAGCAGTTGTTGGAATGCTTGCGACTTGCTTAGACCATGAGGCGACAATATATTAGTGGCCTAGAATTACGTGCACTACTTCGATTGATACCTACACACAGTCCAATATAACCTACCTATAGTCCTTACGCGACATCGGTGGAAAGTTTTCGAGCGCGCCGATCATGCGGCGCGGGCGCGACGCGGCCCTCTTGTGGTAGCGGTCCCCCGTCCTCGCTCAGCTTTTCGAGGACGCCGTTCGCCAGGATTATGCAGAGGTAGGTGTTTCTACTTGATTTTCTGTATTATTTTGAATGTTTTTTCTGTGGTGATGAGGCCTGTGGCTGACCAATATTGATCGAACGGCCCCGCAAGCCTCATTTTTTGCACATTTTGCCCACGCATGCCCCATTTTGTCATTTTTAATGTTTTTATGTGTTTTTTATTTGTTTTGGTCCCATGGAGCTCTCTATGGGGCCAAAACAAAAAACATTGAAAAAAAAAAACGAAAGATGGCAAATTGGGACAAAACGTGCAAGAAACGAGGCGTGCGGGGCCGTCCGACCAATATCGGTCAGCCACAAGCCTCATCACTACCAAAACATTTTAAATAATAAAGGAAAGCGAATAAAAACACACCTGGGCTTAATCCTGGCGACCGTCCTCGAACAGCTGAGCGAGGATGGGGGACTGCTACCAAAAGAGGGCGGTGCCGCGCACGCGCCGCATGCTTGGCGCGCTCGAAAACTTTTCCACCGATGGCGCGTAAGGACTATAGGTATAGTGGAGTCGTTTTGACAGTGCGTTTTCCGCGATAGCGGCCGTTTGGCATAGGAGCACGCAGCGTGGTAGGTCAAAAAGTTGACCTATGATTGATCTGGCATCTTTGAAGAGTTTCAACTTATATTGTTCATATTGTTCTGTTGTTGTTGTTTGTTTCGTCTTATATTGTTCTTTCCTAGCTCCTAGAACAATTGAAGGAGGGAACAGACGATAAAACTCCTCAAAGAAGCCAGATCGATGATGGGTCAACTGTTTGACCGACAGCACTGCGCGCTCCAATGCCAAAACGCCGCTGTCGCGGAAAACGCACTGTCAGAACGACTCCACTATAGGTTATATTGGACTGTGTGTAGGTATCAATGTTATTCATGCTTGCGGCGCGTCAAAGTTTACGCGCCGCAAGCATGAATGAATCCCCTCAATCGATCGATTGCAAACGAAGCAAGAGATATGCATGAAAGAGGTGGAGCAAGCGCACGAATGACGCGCACTAATTGGCTAATGGTATAGTCCTTACGCGGTAGAAGAGAAATTCTGGCAGGTCAGCAATGTTCCTATTTTTGCCGCCGTGCGAACAAACCGCGTTTCCGTTTTCGCCGCCTCGGGTCGGCGCGAAAACTTTGTGAAGTTTTGGAGAGGCGGTTAAACTTTGGCGCGCCGCATGCATGAATAGCTTTCTAAAGACAGAAAAGTATCACACAAATTCTGCTTGAACAGTGTCCAAAGCATTCTTTCATGATTCGAAAGTTTGTTATAAAATATAACTGGAAATACTTGACTTTGAGGCGAGCCCCATTATTATCAAGACGCGAATTTTGCCAAGAAAAGTCATGTTAAACACCATTTCAACGAGACTTCTGGAACATCAACTCGCAATCAATCGATTCTAGTTCTATCGTGATTCAAGTATGTTTAAGCAATGAATAGCAGAATTTTACGGAAACAAAAAAAAACAACTCAATTGTGAAGAAAAAATTTCTTCATAAAGCAGCTCCTGCCGCCACTGTAATGAAACTCATTCAAATATTTTTTCCTCGGAATCAATTATTTCCTATTATGTATATTGTTTACAGTTGGGAAGGATCGCGGTACCTAATCAATGCTAGACGTCTTCGGAAGCTCCATCCTTCTGAGTCGTAAGCTGAAAGAAAATCTATCGCTGTTTTCATGTGTACCACAACCAATGAACTTCTTGATGCTTGGTAACTCACTTAGGTACTGATCGATACGCGTTTAAAACACGTAACCCACGTTTCCCGTCTACCATTACTATTATAGCGAACGTCAATCGTGATTGCACGCCTCGAACTGGGGGCAGCGTCGCATCACCTGTTAACCCACGTCAATACATGTTAACTGGAACTGACCCTATAGCGAATATAACAACGGTTGCAACAGCATTCGACCTCTGGTGTTGCTGTTGTGCGATAAGCACCGAGTCGCTCTCATCATACCGGCTTCAATTCATGCTGGAGGTGCTGTTTCGACGCCAAGAAGACTCCATCTACTCGAAAACCTGAAAGCACCTGTGTGGCGGGTGAGACTGTTTTTTCTACCTGCTTCTTCCACTGTTTTGTTCCGTGCTTGTTCTTTGTGGCTGGGAACAGAAAAAACTAAACTTCCTTGCTACATTCATAGGTCAAAACGTTGATTTATTGATGAATTATAGACATCCCTCGTGCTCCTTTCTCACTTCAGGAAAGCAATACTCGACGTCACCGGAATGACTCGAAAGGTACAACATTTGACCTCGGAGGTCTGTATAGTGCCATGGATGTGCTGCTTAAAGACACGAGCTAGCCAGCTTACCTTAAAACCATAGTAGGAACTTTACTTGAATGTAGGAATGAAATGAGAGATCTTTTCGAATCAATTGTGAACAGAATTTCTGAGTTAGCTAAGAGAAACTCTGTTTTGAAATTAGAAATTGAACAATGGAAGAATGCTCTCGCTTCTAGCCATAGAACTCTTCCAGAATCTGTCAATGAAGTACCTTCTAGTAGTGTTGATACATGTGATGGAAAAGAACGCAACCGATCTGCTGTTATTGCTGGTTTGCCAGGGAGCAACTCTGCTTCTCCTCATATTTGAGTTATGCATGATATTGATACCGTTAGGCTCATTATCGGCTTTCTGAACATTGATGTTATCAGGTCGCACTCTACAGAATGAGTCGGATCAAACCTCATCGGCCAAGACTTCTAAAAGTGGTTCTACTTAGCTTATTTCACTGCATAGAGATGTTGAGGCCTATTTCCACGTAATGGTAATTTACCATCAGAAGCATGTTTGTTAGACCATCGCTCCCGAGGGAAGAAAGAGACCGACTACGTAAGGAAAGGCTAATGCTTTGCAACATCTCTGGAAGAACCACAAAAACTTCATCTGCAATGTCACCGCGTAATTTCGTATAGAAAATGACCCAGACGTCTATGTCACCTGTATCTCAAACTGATGTGTCTATTGCCTCCATGAAGAATCCGAAAAACTGATAAGCAATCCTAGGTTACGATGTAGCCGTTTGGCATGCACAGATGTAAATGATCGTTCTATGGGTAAGAGTAATCTTAATCTGTCAAGTCTTTCTTGCTTTTATTCGAATATCAGGTCATACCCTAGGAATGCAAATTACATCAGTCATGCGCTTCGAAAAAAAAACTTTGATTAATACGTGTTCACTGAGACATGGCTAAAATCTAAGCATCCGCTGTCGATGTTCTCACGTGAAATGACTGTTATTTCTCGATTAGATGTGACGGAAATAAAAGGAGTGGTGGGGGGGGGGGGCGGTAATCATATTGCTTCGAAACAACTTTTTTTACATAGAATGTTTCTCCGAATCAGTGCCTAATGGTTTCAAAATATTGGCAGTCAATATTCTTTTGGAGAGGTGTTACTTTAGACTAATTGCTGTTTATAGTTCTCCACGCCGCTAATCAGGAGAAAGCGAGCGGCTTAACAAAGCCGGAAATGATCTGGTCACTTCCGAAATTTCTGGTATTGTTGTTGCAGACCTCAAATTTCCGGAATTAGACTTGTCTAGTCGGAGCAAGCAACTAGCTCCTATTCCCTCTTCTTTTGTTAAGATGACTGTTATTCACGATCTGAAGGAGCACGTAAAAGAACCCACAAAAGAAAAGCATTTTTAGAACTTTTCTGATGCGAGGTATGAGATGTTCCTTGCAATGCTGCAAGATGCTATAGCCATTTTTGTTCCATTGGAGAGCGTCTACGGTACTCGTTGTTACCTTCCACAATACCTACAGAATATGGCTAATCATCACAGTTGTTTATCCTAGGAAGCTAAAACAACCCGAAATGAGAGCGATTGGGGAAGCTTATGCTACGTTTTTAAAAAGCTTTTCTCTCCAATTACATGAAAATGACAGGAAGCTCGGAAAGAAAATTGTGACGGGCGGAAACAAACAAGGATTCTAGAGATTTTTTTGAGTAAAAAAATTAAAGGGTTTGCATCATATTCCTTCCATTAGGAAGGGCGATAGGACAGCAGTATTAGATATATAGATTAATAAAGCGAATTTGGTGGCAGACAAATTTTGTGATGTCTACTCAAAAGAGGTAGAGGATACCGCATATTTCAATCAGAACGTGAAATATCCTATGGAAACTTTCCTTGTTTTTATGAAATTACTGTTTATGGGATGACCAAAAAATGGCCGGCGTCTTATTCTGTTACAACAAATCTTGTATCTATGCCATTTATGCAAAACATTACACACGTTATAGCTGCTCTTCTCGCCTGTATTTTTAATCAGTCAATGGCTTGCTCCGAAGTACCGCACAGATGGGAACACTCTTTTATCATACCTTCACTAAAAAAGAGCCCGCAGGTGAAGTCGACAATTATAGGCCTGTAAGTATCACTTTCTTCTTTTGCAGAACTTTTTAAAAAGGCATAAAAACTCACTTGGTGACTCAGTTAGAGGTAAGTGAAATTATATCAGCCAGCCAACATGGTTTTCTCAATGCGAAATCTGTGGAAACAAATTTACTAGAAGGTCTGAATGACCGGAGCAGCTACCTCGATGAAAGAAAACACTGTGATATAATAGACTTTGATTTCTCCAAAGCATTTGGTTGAGTCAGTCACAAGATGATACTTTATAAGGCTTCTTAGTTTAAAAAAAAAACACCCTAAGCTCTGCAGTTGGTTCTCAAATTATCCAAGTGGTAGGACTTTTCAAGTGAAAATTATTGCTATTACTCCTCATGCAGAATTGTTTCAAGTAGTGTTCCTCAGGGAGGTGTTCTATCACCAATTTTATTTGCTCTTCATACCGCAGACTTGCCGCCGTCTTTAGAAGGGAAAAGTTGTAAAGTGTAGGCAGTTTGCTTATGATATAAGGGTCCACAAAAGAATTGACTCCAAAATTCAGCTTTGTCAAGTCCAGACTGCTATAAATCAGATAATCAGAGTGGTCAGAGAAATAGAGGTTACCTTTAGCTGCTGGAAAACAGTTCAACAGTTGTACAGCCTTTGGTACTTACACTATTCAGAGTCACATAATGGAAACTGTAGATAGAGTTGTTGATCAAGGTTCCCGTCAACAACAAAATGAGTTTCTCAGACCACTACAAAAATCTCTGCAGAAAGTTGCTGACTCGTACTCACCAGATATTCAGAGGAGTGTGAAAAATGTGCTGTTGAAGGCTTATAAGGCGCATATGTATATGTCCGGCTCATGGTTGAATCCGAATTTGTGATTTTTTGTCTGCGCAGAAAAGCATATAAAAATGCTGGGGAAAAGTTCTGAATAATTTTACTAGGAAGACGATGGTGATAAGCAGTGGAGGACTCGACTACTCAAGCATGGGTATACATATGCCAGGAAGAACGATAGCTGGCAATAGTTGGCTGTTGTGAACCCGTGTGTCAATATCCCATGCAACTGTAGAACCGTCCCTAGATAGATATGTACAGAGGACCTATTTGAATAGAATTCAATAATGCAAAAGCAGGTGAAGCTTAATTTTTGTAAACACATTAAACGTAATTGTTGCAGGTTACTGCGTCCTTGTCCTAAATCCCAAAAATCAATATTCATCCTAGTCCTGAACCAAATGGAGGCTTCTGCCCTTTGTACAGGGTACGCTAGCATGCGTATCGTGCGGGGATGGGCGTGGCAAGCTTTATATGGGAGCAGCGGTGCAGCTGGCACCTGGCACAACCTATAGTTCTTCATGACCGCCACCCCTCAAGCATAGCATGTGCTAAGCTTACGAATATGTGTTATGGACTTCAAACTCTTGAGTCACGAAGAAAGGTAAAGGATATCTGTGCTCTTTATTAAATATTGTGGCATGCTAAAATTGATCTAAATAGGGATGCAATACCGTCGAAAACAAGAGGTGCCTCGGAGAAAATTTTGTGTGCAGTTCCAGGAACAACTGTCGGATGTGTATGTTTTACAGGCAGAGCGGGATCTGTCTATGCATCCTTAAAATATGGACACCATTCAAAAGTTTTTGTTGAAGCGTTAGGTATGTAAAAAACTGTTGAGCTACTAATGAAATGGGAGGACTGCTTATCCATATTGGTATAATAATGTCGCAGAATGTGTGTATGTATGATGAACCTGATGAGGCCACTGTCTTTTTCACCTCTACCCGTATACTTCGGAGTATTAGAATTTCTTTTTCGAATAATCGAATTTCAAATTCATTCGATTTTTAATTTTTTCGAATAACCGGATCTCGAATTCATCCAATTTTTCACTTTTTCGAATAATCGAATTTCCAATTCATTAGATTTTCACTTGCTTCCGAATTTTCGAATTTATTCGATTTTTAAATCCTGAAAAATCGAATAAATTCGAAATTCGGTCCCGATTTCATCTGTTTACCTAGGTGATTTGACTACTTCAGAATTGGTATGAATTGCAAAGGCTTTAGCATTCTATAGCAACTTATTGTTGTGAAGAGTTCTTTACTTCACTGCCATAGACGCTCAACAAGTACAACCAACTCCAACCATTACTTTCCTGAACAGCTACTTCAGTGCTCTACTCATACTACGTAAATTATAATGTGACAACAAATCCTAATAAAGTGAGGTTATTGCTATTTTTTGTTTCCTCCACAGTGAAACTTATAGTCAAGGAAAAAAACATGAATACGAGAACTCTAGGTGCTTGCTCGGACAGAGATTGGTGGTTAGGATAGGAAAATACGAGATCATCAAAATGGATCATCAAAATTGCATTATTACCTTATATGCAGTTGAATGTTCACTTGGAAAAGTAGGGCGAAATGAAGTCCTTGAAGATACATCTGTTTTGTTTCAACATTGACATGAACACAGCGCATGAACCTAATCGCTGACTGATAGATTTTTGAGAAGTACACATTTTCATTCAGTGTCCACTCTGAGTTTACGAAGCCTAGAGAAATCGGAAACCATACTGATCATTCTTTCATCGCAAACTACTTGATATGCAAACTCTGAAGGCTAGGGAAGAAGAATTTTCCAGACAAATAATTTTCTCGAGTATTCGAAATTATTCGGTTATTCGCGACGAAATCGAATCGAGTTTCGGATAAATTCGAAATTGCACCTTCATCGAATACCCGAATTTCAAACAAATTCGAAAATAGACTTTTGAAACAGTCAAATTTCAAACGAATTCGAAAATAGACTTTTCCGAATAGTCGGATTTCGAATCATTCGGATTCGAATGTTCATTCGAATTTTTTATTCAAATACGTTATTCGGTCCGAAGTATAACGTCTCCCTTAAGTAGCGTAATAAATTATTATTATTAACAACAATAACAACAACATAAGGACGACAACGCATGATTTAATATATGATAAAACGACTAAAAAACAAACGAATGAGCGACAATAACAACAACATATTAGGCTGTAACATAAGTTTCCGCTGTTTTGAAATTTTCGAGAAAAAAGTTTTATAAAAAATCAAATAATGATAGATATCAATCGAAGTATACATCACAGTAGTCGCTGGTCCTCTGCCGTTTTTACTGCAGGAGCTCGATTCCGCTGCTCCAAAAATCCATGAACTACAAGGCAAAGAACTGAGCCGCGCAGTGCTGGAGGTTACTGACTTTGCCAGATCGGTTCTCGCACAGTAGCCGTTCCGGTGGTCTGATAATGTTAGAGATAGATTTGTGCTACATAAAGCGTAACTTACAAATCTCCCATAGTCTCTTTGCCTTTCTGGGGAGTTCAGTCGTCAAAATTGATGCGTTTTTCGCACTGGGGTAAACTGATGTGATTTCCACAGAGCGCTTGGAACTTCTTCGAAAATTTTACACGTTAGTGTCCTCAAACGGTTGATAGTTGTAGTCACAGTGGGAGAAATCCCGCTTTAATTCGCTCCAATTCCAGAGAGAAAAACGACATAATTAAAATTCCGTGTTACCAAGTTTGCTGCCTGTGCCTGATCCGCTCAACAATCAAATGGGGTGAGAAAGCACCAGAGAGAATAAGGATAGCCTCGAGATTACTATGTCCAAATTTGGGAGGCCACATGCAACGTTGTGGTAAAATTATTACTCGTGCAAGTGCTGCAGTTACCGGATTTGCATTCCTGAAGGATTCACTCCAAAATTAATTACATTTCAAAACAAGACATTCACATTCCGGTTGTTCGCGAGATCATGCGCTTTGAAAACGTCTGTAGACATAAGCAAAATCCAATCGAAAATCAATTACTACAAGCATCCAAAAATCCCTGTGCAAAAAAAAACAACGAAGACTTATGTTACAACCTAATAACAGTAATATAAACCACAGTTTTTGTGACTTTGTCCATCCGCAACATCCACGATAAAGCATGATCAAGTATGATTGGGAACAGTGTAGACTGATTCTTCCTCTAGCAAATATTTCATATCTTCCATTGTTTCCATTGAATCACAGCTTATATTACATATCATCGCTGACTCGGGATATATTAGGCTGGTGCAAAAAGTTTTGTCGTTTTTTCCTCGTTGGCTGTATTTTTTCTACAAGGTTACCAAACTACAACCTTGACAAGCGGTACGATTTGTATGCTTAGTAGAGATCACCACCTACAGAGAACTCCAAACGGACGCAGTCAAGAGTCAGGACTGCTGCGCGGCTCTCTTGGGCAGAGTCACGGGGGCTCAGCATAGTGTGCGCCTCTGCCCAAGAGAGCCGCGCCGCGGTCTCGACTCTTGTCTACGTACGTTTGGAGTTTCCTATATTTTATGAACACCTCCCTTGCGCCCTATATACACCTACATATACAGTCATACAATTTTTTACTAGGTAGCAAGAGTTTCTGAAGCTGGGGAAGGTGGCATCTACACCACAAAATTTCTGACGAATGTGATGTGTGGCGGACCGTTCCCGAGCAATGTTATCGAAGCTTGAGGCATTTCCTGGAGCAAATTTTGGCCGCTTCTGGCCAACGAGAAGGTGAGCCCTTCTGCATTTTGAGCGTTTTTATCTTGAAGCATCATCGGCTTTTTGGACCAAGTAAAAGCGTTAGGTGACGCTTAGTTTACTGCTTTGAAATTGCAGAATGGATTAGATTGTTCAGCAAAAAATCCAGAAAAAGCCATGAAAATGCTTTATTTGATTTGATTTATTTATTATCGGTTACAAGTGCTGACAATATAAGAACAACTAAATGAGGAACGACGCCGATATTTAGTAAAGTAAGAACATAAAACCGTTCGAGGGAGAATAGTACAGTACATGTGGGAACTTGGTGAGATAACTAATCAGTGTAGAGAGTGTGAGAGAAGAGTGAGGAGGGGGGGGGGCACTTCGTGGATCTCGGGGGCGAGGAAGAGCGGTGGCCGCCAACACCGCAAGTCCGTCAGAGGAGTGTATCGGGGCTCCGGATACCAACTTAGTAGGTCCGTCAACCTCGCCGGTGACCACGGTATCATCCCTTCGATCGTGAGGGGTATTGGGGAATTGGGTTAATTAAATTGTGAACACACAGAAAACGTAAATAATTAGGACATTAAATGCACTAGTTCAAGGCATAGTACATTAGCAATACAATCTAATGGAGTAGGAAGAACAATAGCTAGGTGTAACAGTAGGATGATAGAGAGAACATAAGAGATGGGAATTAATGTGAAAGTCGGTTATGAGTGTCCTCTGCTGAAATTAGTAATGAATTAGCTTGACAACTCGATTAGTTATAATGTGAGTCTCAATAAAACCCCCTATCTTTGGATAGCTCCTTCAGCTTTCTGATAAACACTGAGTTAGAGGATGATAACACTACAGAAGACGGAAGCCCGTTCCACACTCTGCAGCTTCTTGCAAGAAAAGAGTCATGAAATTGCCGAGTACGTGCAGTCTGTGTGCTGAGTCTAAATTGATGTCCTCTTGTCCTACTGGTAAAGTAAGAAAAAGTTATAAGCAAGCTACGGTCAACATCTACTTCCTCGAATACTATTTTGTATAATAGGGATTGGTCATAAATGATGCGCCTCAAATATAACGAAGAAGAGGACAGAATGGAAAGTCTCTCCCGATAAGGAACTTGGAACAGACCCGCTCTGGCAAATATCCGCCTTGTAAAAGATTTTTGAACGTTCTCAATCTGATCAATCGCACACTGTTTGGAAGGACACCACAGCGGAGTACAATACTCGAGGATCGGTCTAACATACACTTTGAAAAGTTTGAATAACGTGCTTATCTTGCGCGTGTGGAAAGCTTTGAGAATATAGTTGGATTTCTTAGAAGCCATTTGAACGATTTTCCCAATGTATTCATCAAAGCAAAGGTTGCTAGAATAGGTAACACCCAGGTCACATATAGAGTGAGACAAGGTAAGTTTACTACCTCCTAGGAAGAAACTACAACAATTGGGATGGTGAGACCCAATGAGCATGATTGTGGTTTTCTCACGAGAAATGTCCATGTGCCACCTTGTGGACCAGTCTAACACCGCATCCAGTGCTTGCTGAATGAGTTGGTAAGCGTTAAATGAAAAGATCTTGCAATCGTCCGCATAAATAGAGCACTGGACACCAGGGGGGAGACATTCGGGAAGATCATTAATGTAGAGAAGAAACAGGAGGGGACCCAGGCATGTCCCCTGAGGTACACCACTGGGAGTGGGGTAAACACTAGAAAATTCTCCATTGACACTGATTTTTTGGTGACGATCACTCAAAAATGATTTTAGGAAACGAAGCAAGCATCCGCTAACACCATAGGAACGTAGTTTGACAAAAAGAAGGTTGAGTGGAACGGAGTCAAAAGCTTTCTTATAATCTATATAGCAAGCTGTTACATATCCATTTGAATCCAGTGCTCTTTGCCAAAAAGGAATAGACGAAATCAAGGCGGTAACAGTTGACTTTTTCGGCAAGAACCCATGCTGAGCACTGGTTATGAGATTATTAGCTCTAAGGTAGTGGAGAAGATGCCTACATGCTATTCGTTCTAGCACTTTGCTTGTGCATGACGTGAGGCAAACAGGTCTATAATTTTCAACATTGGCTCTACTACCCTTTTTGAAAATCGGTTTCACGAAACCAAGGCGCCATATGGAGGGTACTTCACCATGAAGAAGAAACCAGTTAAAAAGCAAAGTTAGAACTGGAGTTAAGCCAAGCGCTGCCTTTTTGAGAAATATGTAAGGAAGATTATCCGGTGATGACGATCTGTGAGGAGGTAAATGTGAGAGAGTATTGTAGACTTCCTGGCTCGTAATTTCTATGCAATCAATTTTTGCAGAAGTAAGAGGAGGACCGCATTGATCACTGTCAAACGGTGCTTTGTAGACAGATTTGAAGAACTTGGCAAATGTTTCTGCTTTTTCGGCCTCCGACTCACAGTAGCCACCATCTGATTTCAGAATAGATCCTATGTTTCCAGATGTCTTCAGCCGTTTATTGACGAAACCATAAAACTTTTTTGGGTTACCGCAAAATGCAATTTTATCTTCTCGAAACAGATCAAACTTTGCTACCTCACGTTTAAGCTTTCTGGATAGGCGGATGTATTTCAGAATGCCGATTTTTTGACGTGCTCGGTAGTACGCTCGAACTTTTGCCTCCAGTTTGCGGATTTTACTGGGATATTGCGGTCCCTGACTGCGTATTATTTTGGTGGGTACGAATCGACTAATTAAATCAAGACAATGGGAGATGAGCAATTGATAGCACTCATCTGCAGAGCTGCAGTTCGAGATTAGTTCACGCCAGTGGATACTTAACAAGTTCTCACAGATTGCTGCGTAGTTCCCGTGCTCATAGTCCAAGAGTTGGCAGATAATCCTTCTATTCCTCCCATTGCAGTTGAACTTGAAGGCAATGGCACAGTGATCGGAGGTGGAAAAAGGAGAAAGGACATTGACCTGTTCAATCGTATTCTTATTATTTGTCAGAAGAAGATCCAAGATGTTCTCCCCATGAGTAGGGTCTAATACCAACTGTGCCAGCGAGTACTCGGTACATAGTTCAAGAAAAGCTTTGGTGGAGGGAGAAGCATATCTTTCAATTCCACATTCATCAGTCCAATTTATATTAGGAAAATTAAAATCACCTGCTAATAAGTAATTTGTGGTGGCATCAAAATGTTCGCGAATAGTTTTCAAGGCATCTAAGAAGGCAGTTAAAGAGCAAGACGGGCTGCGGTAGAGGAGAATAATTCGAGTAAAACGATCTCCCGTGTTCACGTTGATTACTAGGCTCTGAATGTAGGGCGAGAAGTTTCTAGAGAGAAGCAAATGGTGAGGGATATCCTTACGTATCAGTGCAAGAACGCCACCTCCCACAGTAGGGCCTTCTCTGTCACATCTATACATCTCATACCTGTGACCATAGGAAAGTACAGCATCGTGGATGTTATGAGGTTTGCACCAAGTTTCAGTGATCAAAACCGCAAGGGGGTTATGAGAACAGAAAAGGTTAAGGTCAGAGATTTTGTTACAAATGGAACGAGCATTGAAAAGAAAAATGAAGTTGTGCCGGTCTTTCAAATTAAATGAATGTGAGTAGTCTGAGAGAATGGAGGTGTGAAATAGGTCAGAATTGAAGCTGTTTGAGGTATGCTCTCCCTATGCGCTCGAAAAAGAGGAGATCGGCGGAACCTGAGTAAAGTTAGTGACTGTTCCCTGGGAGGTCAAGGCTGATGGAGAAGGCACAGAAAGAAGCGACTGAGACCACGTGGATCTTGTTGTCTTTCTAGGGTTAGAGTTGTTAGTGCTTAAGTGAGAAAGAGTGCGTCTTGGGAGGTCTCTAGGAGTGCGTAGTTTCACAATTTCTAAGTCGCGGACTACATAAATTAGCTTACCTTCTCTTGCATTGAGATCACCTGCCTGTTTACGAAGAGTCCGGTCAAACAGCAACTCCTCCATGGTGTAATCACGGCGAGCATACGAGTGGACGAATTGCTTAGTCAAACTCTGCCGACCGCTCCTCATGTGGGCCAGAAGCGCATCTCTGAGCTCCTGAGATGGGAGAGATATTTTTATTATTCGTCCACGAGAGCCAGGGGCCCGAGGTTCGCCAGTTGGGTGGCGGTGAGATGTAATGTTACCCACCTCAAATGCCTGTATCAAGTCATCATTACCTGAGGTGTAAACCACTTCCTTCAAAATCTCCCTATCGAACTGTCTTGTAGACTGCTCATCGCCCATTTCGTCGATACCCACCCATGTTATCCGTTTAAGTTTGTCATCAATTTTCTGGCCATCAGCACGCAGCTTGACAAACGTTGAGTAGATTAGACTCTGCTGGGTTTGATGAGTAGAAATCGAAGAAGATATTAGCTTATTTTCAATCTCAGAGAGGCGAGAAATGATGGAATTTTGAATACGATGGAGGTCATCTATCTGACCAAGAATTCGATCGAACGCCTCGGTCAATGAGCGTTGCATGCTGATTGAATATGAATCAAACTTTTCAATTAACTTACAGGCCCAAACGGGCATTTCCTGTGCTGCATCTGTACTCGAGGTCTTCTTGCCACTGGAAGTTTGTCTGGCCATACTTGAGTGAGCGAATGAGTAGGGTTAGTGAGTGAAAAGTAGCTTAGGGCAGTAGACAGGAACCGGACGCAGCCGCTCAGCGTGCGGGTAGGATGATAGTTTATGATGAGCTGGTCTGCGTCTCTCGAAGACGGAAACCATTCAGGCAGATCCCAATTTTGAAATTGGCAGTGGCTTCTAGGTTGAATGAAACGAAGCTATTTTGGACCAAATTGCTCGCAGTTTTGTTGGAAAATCACGCGGAAAACGGAAAATTGAAAATGCGGTGTCTGTGAATTTTTGAAGTGAAAGGGGAGCAGGATTTGTTCTACAAGTCCATTACTCTATCTCATTGTTATACGGCATCTAAGGAGAATTATAGAGTTTTGCAAAAAAAAAAACGGACAAAACTTTTGCCCCAACCTCTAAGGTTGGTCCGAAAGTCTTGCACCAAATTTCATACTTTTTTCAAAGAAAGTTAACTTTAATGTTTTAATGTGAATAGGTACCAATCAACAAGTAATTACCGTTCTGATCCACGAGGTAGGGCCAACGCTCCACTAGAGCATCAGATCCAGAAGTAAAGGACTCTAGCTGCTGCGAGTCGAAGAATCCTGGGGTCGTAGTAATTGCACTGGAACCGACAGTTATAGAGAAAGTTGTGGCCTCGAACAACTTTCGGTTTTCGAGGTTAACCGACTTATAACCAAGATCTAACCAAATTCTTGTCATAAGTTGAACTACATCCACTCCATTTCCACTTATTTGCAAAAGACGGCCTTAGCGAGGAGACGAACGCGCGAAGACTTGCGTGCATGGCAACAGTCATCGCACTGAGCCACAGTATTCATCGGCATACTATTTCAAACCCAGGCAATGACGAAGGAATCCAATGGTGTACACCTCGCCGCTGTTAGTAGATGTTCTCCACGATTAATCCGTTTTCTGTTTCGAATGAAAGAGTGTTTATTTTACACGTCTGAAGCAATAGCGCATCGGATCTGAACTACATTCCTAATATTGCAAATATTTCGCAGATAGTGCAGAATTACGTGCATAACTAATGTGTTCGAACCTTTTTGGTCATTTTAGTCGTGGTTAATGGCGCAAACGCAAAAATGCAAAACCACGGATACCGACAGGATTTGAACCCCACACCCTCTCGATCATATCCTATGATATTACCCACTCTACCAAACAGCAACTTGTCGTTCTAGGCAGGAGGCGCCCCATAAACGTATGGTATAATATCGACTGCCAATTACTGGTATACATGATGTAGAACCTTGTCAGTCAAGGCTTCAAACCATGTAGGCTTCATTTCAATCTGTTTCATTAACTTCTCGCACTTGTAAAATGAGAACTAATGCATTGCCAGAGCTATTCGGTTGTTTTAAATGCAAAAAGAATAATTTGGAACTCAAAACGGAAGGAAATTGCTTAATTTTCCTAAATATTTAAAATATCAGCTTTACGGTTACAATGCATAGTTAGGAAAGCCCGAATTTTAACGCAAAATCATGCTGCAATGCCACTTATACACTTGTACAACCGGGATCTAAAAAGTCCTCTGGAGGACTTTTTAATAACCGAAATGTCCCCTCGTCTGCGTCTGAGACATTTGCGCGCTCTCTCCGCGCGCTCTATCAATATCGATATGGCAGTGTCTTTGCGATCCAACAGACCGACGGTTTTGCAGCGCCCGAGAACAGCATACAAATCGTTGTATAACCTGCCGGTTATATCACGGTTATTGAAACCAAGTCGAAATTCATTTCTTTTATACCATTTCAAGCTAGTAATGGTTCCTGGTTATAAAGTGTATAACTGCCGGTTCAACCTCCTGGTTAACCGGCAGTTATAGCGCAATTACTACGGCCCCTGAAATTTCACTTTTCAGTTTAGTCTGATCATAGAATTTTTCTTCTCTTCAGTGCTCCAAACAAATGGTAGTCAAACGGGGTCAAGTCGGGAGAATAAGCAGAGTGAAGTAGGACTTCCCAACCTAGTTTGGCAATTTTCTGGTGGGTAAACTTTGCCACGTGGGGTCGGGCGTTGGCATGAAGTGGAGCAACATGGTCAATTTTTTTCGCGCTTCAAGCAACTTTACCAGTTTCTGTAGTTAAGAAGAGTAGTCTTAAACGGTCACGACGTTACAGATGCCAGCAGTTCTCGTTACAGCATTTCATCGGAATCCCACCTACAGCACAGAAAACCCCTTTTTCGCGCACTTCCACTTTCGGCTGTTTTGGAGATGGTTCGCCACGCGGAAGTCAACTTTTCTCTCGAGTATGGTTAACACACATCACACAGCCCTCGTCTCCAGTAATGAGCTGGCGGAGAAAATTCCTCATGTGTAGACGCAGCAGTGAAGACTGGCACGTATGGTCTGTTAGCCCAAAGGCAGCACCTGAGGTGACTTTGTCTGCAATTACGACTTTCTCCGCAGAATGCGTCTTGGAGGAGATTTTACTAAATGGCAGTAGGGAAACATCAGAGTGGAAAGAATCACACCACATACATATCAAAAAAGTGTAAGAATTTGATTATCTGGCCAACTTCGGGACGAGGTCGTAACTGCGAACAAAGTCGACCCAGGTGCCACCTCTGCGCTACCAGACTGCACTCAGTCTTGCAAGGCACACATGTCGAGCTGGACGCAAGCTGACGTCAGTTTTCTGTAACCCAGCGCTTGGAGTTGTCCGACGATTGTTGTGCGAATGCAGTCAGGTGTATTCTACACTTCACATGTAGTGGCATTCTGATTCAATGCCTACGAAATTTTGGATCCTAAGAAATGTATTGGTGCAAAACTTCCGGACCAACCTAATATTATTTTTGGAAACCTCATGGTTTGTTCGGCTAATTAATTGTCATTCGTATAGAGGATTTTGACGCGGAATTTACCCTACTTCTAAAACAACGTGTCTGATTACTTAAATAGAGGAGGAGGAGTCTTGAGAGCGATTCACGCACGAAATCATTGCACTTGGAGACACGCTGGAGACATTCTAGTGTTTTTTTTTGACATTTCCCGGTACTACACACGTATCTTCCTCTACGTACCTCTCGTTGAATCGCTGCTCGAGTCATACATAAGTTTTAACATGGTGTTTGCCGATAGTCTCAATGAGGAGATGAATTCGTTAAGTACTGGCGAACGGAGATTGATTAGAATGCTGGAGAACGAGGACTAGGAGGCAGGAGTCTCCCAGTGCGTACAGTGCAGATATTCGCAAGGATGGAGTCCAACTAGGCTGGAAGGAAATATCATAAACAACCACGGAATAGTTGCAATTAATTAAACCTGCTTATTAGATAACTACTTAGTCAACAAGTTGGTTACCTGTAACTAATCAGTATAACTCAAAAATATTGGGTTGGTGGATAATTAATGCGGTTGTTCTCACGAATTTCTCTCTCGTTAAAAATCAAAGCTTTTCAGGTGGTTCTTTCATGGAGCAGTCCTGTTTTCTCATTTGTCAAAGGTACTAGCAAAAGTCGTATCTACATTCGGCATCAATTGCTCTATAATTTAGGGAAAGGTAGAGGAACACAGCACAGTCACTTTACAATCTCAATGAACCTTTCGGCGAAGGAACAATCAGTAAAGCCATGTTGAAAGATGACTCATAATCATAAGACAGAAGCTTTACAAATGAAGAAAGAAGAGGTCGACCATCAAAATTCGAGCACCAGAAGCTTTAGATGGTCTTGAAAAAGGGCGAAAGCTCGGCAACGAGCATGCTGGCCGAAGCTTTCAATGTAGACTGTCGACCCCTCAGAAATCTCCCGAAAAGAATGCAAATTGCCTGAATAGGTCCCATGGACTCTCAGACAGTAAGAAAAGCTGAACCTGTTCGAAGTTCCGCCGATTTCCTGCAGGAAAACGAGCAGGATTCATTTCTGAAGAATCTCGTCAATTAAACCTTCTTCTCCTCAACAGCTGTTAAATCTTCCTGGACCTCAAAATTTGATATCCAAGTTCTTTTTTATTCATCTGTGAGGATTTTACCGCTCTATTTCAGCTATTCAAATGTTTTTCGACTCGGCATTGCTGATTGTCTTTTGGCCAAAATTTTGTTGAGATCGTGAAATGGCTGCGCTACATCCCTACCGTTCCTTTTGCTAGCACTTGTACTGTTTGGAAAAAGAGGATTAAATTCAAGAGAAAACCACCTGAGAAGTACTAGCTTCTAAAGGGAGAAGTCGCGAAAAAAGCCTCGTTAACTATGCACCAACATAATAGTTTGAGTAAGAAGATTGAGCCCTGCGTAGATACAATACATACTCAATGTTTTTTTTCTTGGAGTTCCGTGTACAAGATGGCTGAAAAGTATTGACGCATATTTCAGTGTTTTTCTCTTGTTAGCGACAACTATTTTATGCTTGCTACTGGTTCTGATACACAACTGCATGAACTATCAGTTTTACAAAAAAAAATTCCTGAGTGACCCCTCGTGGGCTTCGCAATGGAACAGAACTTTCAATTTACCCGTTCATGTTTGCAGTAATGACAGCGGCTCGGAAAGCTGTACCATCATGCGATCTTCTGACCCGCTATTCTAGGGTCGCGTCGCCAATTACTAGCGCAACGACAACAATTACTCTTGTGATTTCCTACTACTTCTTGTTCAAAGTCAACAACTTGAAGGTAATGATCGCAAGAAGCCTTGATTCTCTACTTCACCAGGGTTGTTTTAGAGGAGGTCATGCTACAGTTTGCGTTTGTGAAGCGAACAGATAGAATAGGCAACTCTAGCTGGCTACAAGGACGAACGAACGTATTACCGGGCTGGTTCTATTCATCGAAGGAGTAATGGAACCACCAGGTGATACAGGTGACTGAAGACTCTAGAACGGTTTGCTACTATTCCACAGTTCTTTTACATATTTGGCCGTGCAGACAGAACAATCCCACGGACGGCTACAGTTGTAGTGACTCTCAGGAACGCTTTAATATTTGTTCAGGGATGAAAATATGACATACTTTCCGTTAGGGAGATGGGGCTAAATGTGAATAGGGAAAATGTTACTTGGGAAACAATTATGGGTTACCTGATGCATATGAACTGTGTTCATCGCAGAAAATTCGTGACAAGGAGGCCTGAAGAGCGAGGCATCTTCACCTAGAGCTGCAGTCCTAAAGGGAACAATGTGCACGAGAGAGCTAAACTAAACAGAACATACAAGAGTACGTTCGAATGAACGTTCGGCCAGCACTCGCCGAACACCCGGACAAGTGCTTCGCGTGTGGGTTTGCAACGTGAACGCGGTCGATGCCGGTTTGTTTGAGTATTGCGCTCGTTCTCGCGCGGTGGCACGCGATCGTTACGTGGAAATTAGGACAGCTTAACTCGGAGGTCTCGACAGTGCTGGTACTGAACAACCACGGAATTCGAAGTGTTTGACAAACAGCAAGGGACAGTGACCTAGAAATCCAGTCTAATTTCAGGTGCGGATTTTTTTTCCGCTCGGCAGCCACTGATTCGTGGACATTCGTGGGATTTCTGACAATAGCCCATAATTTTGTACGGAATGGTGGGATTGTAGGTGCGCACGTGACCCTAGATCGATGAACCGGGTAGTGAGTCGTCGGGCGACCTAGACGCGATGACTGTGCGCATTCGCTTGCGCATCGCAAGTTCGCGCTCCTCTGTCGCTCACCGCTTTCCACCATTAATTTCGAGCTTCCAGCATTTTCTGCCTTAATTCTCGCCCCCGATCGAATGCAATTTGTTACTGGTAGCATGGCTCAGTGTTGTTTATTTTTTCACTTCTAGTTCTTACTCTTATCCTCCCATATTTCAGTACGACACCGTAGACTAATTTTGGCAATTTCAAATTTATTTCTTATCTTTCTCAGTGTCTCTCTGAGAGTCAGATACTGAATGGTTCTCTTTACGACTGCCTTAAGAACGAATTGGACTCTGTCGCGCAAGCGAAGCCCGTCTTAGACCAGCAATATTGATTCCAATCGCATCGTTCGCATCCTTGTTTAGTCGTTGAGGAGTTCGCCCTTCTCAGTATCGTTAAAGCTCCCTGTATTGGTTTATTTTGTCCTCTATATTTAATTTGTTGTGCCTTATAGTGGGTAAACATTACTGTTGAAGTGAGAAAGAAACATTTTAAAAAACCCCATAGATTAAATAGGCCTAGGCAGCAGGGTGAGATTAACTACGTATCACTTCTATCTGCTGTAATGCATATTTGTGAATTTTCTCGAACAATTCACTGGTTTTTCACATCACTTTTTCGTTCTTCCTTCCTCACATTTCTTTCTATCTGCGCTACATTTTTCACAGAAATCTAGAACACCGGTGATGAAGTTGTCCTAAATTCGGGAAGTCCGAGAAATTTTGGAAACAGATGTGCACTCCTTCGCTTATCTCGCATGACTGCGCTTTTGCCTGTCTGTTTCTCCCTTCTGAATAGAACTTGGCCCTCCATATCCAATCTGTGTATTGAACACATGGTAAAAAAACGATAATACTATTGTTTTATCATACTGGTTGCGTACACTTCCTCCTCTATTAGTAGTAAGATAAGAAGAGACAAATATTTGAAAGCTGAATGTTTAGATCTATTCCTTTTCTTATTATATTTAAAGTAACTGAACGTTTGGGTGTCGCTACTAACGTACAAAATTTCATCTGATGTTGTAACAAAACCATCCTGAAAGCATCCAGAGGTATCTCCTAAAAATCACTTTTGACCAAACTTTTTTGGTAATTGTTTCAACGTATGGAAATAACGACGCTCTCATTGAAACCGAAAGTGATGATGTTTCGATGGACGTTTCACGAACAACGTTTTTCTCCGTTATTTTCAGCACTTAATTCTGTCCTGAGAGGATTTTTGTAGTAGTTGCGCAAGAGGAAAATCTTTGCAAGGTGGTCGCTGTTATTTTAACTGTTGATGTTTCTTGAAATGTAGTATCAGTTGTGTAGTATAGTAACAGTCGCATAGCTCAACAGAATTTAGATACGGACAGGTGGCGTAGAATGGTTGTATCGATGTAAAATGAGTACATTCCCATCCTTGGTGGACCTACAAATGGTGCATACAAGTGGTGCACGTATAATGTTCGAAAAATGTTTTAGTATTTGTTCAACCAATCCTCCTTCTCCTCATTTTCTTGTTCTGTATTCATTTGCAAAATGCCCACTACGTCATTTTGCAAATGAATACAGGACAAGAAAATAAGACTTCCTGGTGAATGACAAAAAATTGGCGGGCAGCTCGTACTCCCTGGAGAGCTCCATCCCATCAGGAAAAGAAAGTAGAAAAGGTAGAAAAGATGTTTCACGATACCCTTAGGGTCTTCCATGTGAGCTTTTAACCTCCATGGTTGCAACAATTACTCTGTGTTATACTTGAAAATGAATTACGGATGATATTGTACCTTTAATTGGTCAAAATTATGAGCAAAACTAGGTGAATATGCAGTTATGTAACTTTGCTCCGAGATTTAAACACAGCAAGACCATGGAGAATCATAAACGTCCTCTCACTTTCGCTAATCACGATTATTTACAGAATTCAGACAGTTTTTCTTGCAGATCGTGAAAACCTCAGGAATGGTCGTAAATATTAAATCGTAATTACGCGCACTAATGTTCAAGGTTTCCGTCGCGATTTTCCTCAGTGATAGTGAGGTGTGATTGAAATTGTTCTCTTAGTATGTAGACGTCTTGTGGCCTGTTTTGAAAGCGAATACCGTTGAATATTTGTGTCTACCATCAAATTTCCCTCGCTTCGACCATTTCCAAACACCGGGCACTTTTCCTATCTAGTGTCTCTGCAGCTGTCTTCATTGGTGGAACGGACTATACCAATGTGAAATATTTAGCGTTGCTTCACATATCGGATTGGTAGGAACCCAAAAAAAGAAGTCTATACGTAGGGTGGACGTATTGGTCTATGTACATATAATCGGTGGGTGCATTGGTAGTAGTTGCTAATGGCACCCCGTCAGTGGTCATGGTAACACTGTAATTGGCGCATTTGGTATGGATCGTTCGTTGGCAGCAGTTCTTAGAAGCGTCTGGCACCGTAGAGCTGCTTTCTGTTGTGCGCACAACAAGGAAACTGACGCATACCCTCACTCGAAGGGAAGCAAATCGCTGAATAGGTTTGTAAAGCCAAGAAACAAGTTGACAATCTTTCTCTCTCAAAAATACGAGCGCAAGAGGCGACTCTAGATGAGATATCTTCTCGATTACAACCGCTCTCGGCGCTTGATTTCATTGTCAGTCCAAAACGCGCAATCGAGCGTGAGCCCGTGGACGTGTTCCAAAATTTCGGGCTGTTGTCAGCGTGAAGAGAACCAGACGGTCTTTGGTTGATATACCTTGTTATGTGTCCATTTACATCCATTTTAGGTCACAGAACCTGTTAGATAATAGTCAATTTTCTCATTAGCCTGCCCTGCATTGTGGTTGATGTCCTTGGATGGGAAGATATTGTAGCGACTGAATGGGACTAAATGTGCTGAAAGGTCCAGGGAAGGAAAATGCTCCAATAGCTCAAGCTGTATGAATTTGTATGGATATCATTTCCATGCTTCAGTCTCTCGCTTTTGACAACTACCTCTACCTTATAGTCAAGAGTTCTTCTACGAAGGTCAGATCTCATCCCGAAATTCTACCTTTTGTGCTTACATTTGTAGAGCTTTTCCCTCGTCTTTCTATCTAGCTTCCAGCACCACATTTTCGTTAAGAAACAGCGTTTTCTTCTTCAGTGTTTCAACGGATTGTCTTGCCGTAGTTCAGAAATATCATCGTCTGCAATTATTCAAAAGCATCGGAAGTGTTTCCAGGGACGGGTTCTGAAGACAAGAGTTTTTGCTGGAACGGGTTTCCGTAGGTGTTCACGATCTATGAAGTCAAATGACATCCGGGGAAGCTGTGGTACGCCCGCTATCCAACTAGCACATATGAAAAAGCGTCTGACAATCTAGAAAGCCGGCGGCTAACGTCGCCCCGAACGCTTTGCACGTTTTGCAAGAGCAGCATGTGATCGTAACGGCCATGTGGGTTGCAATAAACTATGTAGAGTGACTATGTAGGCTGTTAGCTACTTACTTCGACGTTTTGTAGTCAATTAATTTTTATGGAAACGCTTGGAATGGAACAATGGCCTAATTGAAATAGCAGTGGAAATCGTGAAATGGGACGTTTATCAACTCGAAATGAGCATGCACGTAAGTACGTGAAGTATAGCATCCTGCATCCCCTTCATTGGGGCGACACCTATTTGATGCGTATGGATTACTGGATACACGTGCAACCAACGCCAGCGATGCTCCGCCAAAAATCGATAAGTATAGGAATCGATGTCGCTAACGTTTACTCTACACTTTCGACCCAATGGAAACCGAATGATTTCGTTACTTTAATTAGCAATTCAGAACACAGCTCAAACATCCAGATATTCATAGCTCTTCTTCTCTCTCATACAGCACTAAATTGGTCGCTTATGTTGGAACATCCGATTTTTGTATTTATTCCAATTATTCGGCATTCGAAAGCTAGTATAGTAACTGTACGTGGAGTGTAGTGAAAGCCTAACGATAATATAGCTGGCATGCGGTTGTTACTTCAGAACATTAACGAAATTGTTAAAGAAACCCCACAGTACGTTACTCTTCTTCGTATGTCTTTTTTTTCGCATTTGCTTCCTTATTACACTCGCCATAACAGTTTAACAGTTGTTTCCCTACCATTCTTAAACACTTGTAATCCTGTTGTTTGTTTCTGCCGAGCGCGTGTGAAAGACCTCAGCAGAATCCGAACTAAAGGCGAACCAAATTTTATAGATGAGGGGCGAACAAGAGAAACATAGCAACAGGGTCCATGGCTCTGATTCGACAGGAAACCAATTAACCCATTGACGACCGCGCCCTTTTCTGCATGCCCTTCTCTCACCCATTGTTATGAGGGGGCAGGCATGACATCCTTTGTAAAAACAGGGCAAAACGTCTGTTAGGACCGAAGACCTAACAGACGTTTTGCCCTGTTTTTACAAAGGATGTCATGCCAGCCCCCTCATAACAACTATTTCCAGTATTCATTCATATGGATTTCTCTTTGCGGTACTCACTTAAGGACAACAAGTGATTTTGCTCGCATAAAATTGTTTAATCCTCGGCGCAAAAGCTTCTAGAAACGTGAGATTACCCTTGGAGAGACTATCTCCACGCCACTACAGGCGCCTGCTCCGATTTCTTCATCCCAGTTGTCGCCTATGATAGATAGATAAAATGTGGAGGTATATTCTGTTCATGGATGAGTGAAGAAAACCGTATTGGAAGCAGAGTTGATAAGTCGTTTGCTAACATTAGATATGAATCTTTTAGCGAGTATCCGTAATTTTGGGTGTGTACGTCGTCCACAAAACCGTACTACACAAACCTCACCACACAAAAATCAGTGTCCTGGTATTTTCATGGATTTAGTCAGAACCTGCCGGAAAATGTGCGCAACTGCGGCGTACTGGCAGAAAATTTGGCAATGGTATTACTTTTGCAGTCCTTCCGTTATTGCAAACATAATTAAGGGAGCAGCGCCAGGAAAACTCGACCGCATCACCATGATTAAATCTTGTGAATTTTGGCTGAAGGTACATTTCGAATCGACGGGACACTTAATCAAGTACTAAGCCCAACCCAAATTTTGTTTACAATTATTGCTTGTATTTCACCAGCTTATCATTAGCTTCTAATTGAAAAGAAATTGGAGACAGTATTGCTTATATATCCAACAACTAATAGCTGCAAAAATTGGTAGATAGTAACTAATATTCAAAGAGTAAAAGCTGAAAGCCTTGAATTTGCATTTTATACCAGTTCTTGAGATGTCTTCTAACATTTTTTTTTCAAAATCAGCTGTATTATACCAGGCCATATTTGTGCGGGTGGCTTTGTAGGCCTCTTTTTTAAAGGAAATTGTTGAAAAGGTGCACAAGCCTCAAATAGTAGTAAGAATGATATGTAGTAAGATTTATGGCATATACGATTACGAGGTAACTAGTATGTTCCCTGTTTGAGTTTCTTTCCAAGTTCTGCCTAGATTTGGTGGTGAAGGCGAAGTGGTGGCCTGAGCCGCTACTCACATCCTTAGAATTGGGGCATCGATCGCAGTCTCGTTCTAATCACAGCGCGCTGTTTCCGAAAAAAAAAAGGTGAGAAGTTATTCAAACGGCAATGTCCTTCATGATTAATGTGAGAGTTTTCTCCTGAATGTCTGCGTGGTACCTCAAATGTTAACATCTGATCATCTAAAGCCCTGCCTTTCCGAGCTTTCATATGTACATCGTATGTTAAAAAAAATCCACGGAGGCGACGTCGCTGGGCTCGTTCGGCCACCCTCGACGAGTCTGAGAGGACCGGTTTTGGAACATTCACAGAACGGGGTTATTGAATTTTCTTTGATTTTCTTGCTTCATTTTATTATCGCTGCCTTCCTGATGTTTTGTTCTTAGCATTGAATGAAGCATCACTAGCTGCATAGTTTGAACATCAGATTGGACAACGAGGGATAGTCGAAAACTTCATAGTTAATGTGTCTATTTGTTTATTAGTACTAGAGTTGATGCGCTATACAATCACACATTTTGCTCAAGACGCTTTCCGGGTGCTGCAACTAAACTAGGAGGTAACTGAAGCCATAATTATGCAGTTCCCTTATGAATGAGTTGACAATGCAAATGTTTTGATTGCATTTAGCTAGTTGGATATTCAAAATTTATATTCCAGAAAGAAATTCGACGACTTTGATACTTGAGAAGCGCCCTGCAAAACAGTGCTGTCAAACTAGTAGCCCCATCTAGTGGGTGCTAGATTCAATATTGAACTTTCTGCTCACATGCAGCCTCCTCTCTACATCCGCAAATGTAAAGCCCAGGAACAAGTTCCTCATTTTGATGAATGACACGATCTTTTTCTTTGCATCATTTCATCTCTGACTTGGCCCTTGCAGATAGTCCGAAAATTTATTCGAGAGTTTCAAACGTTCCAAGAAACGATGACGAATTTCAGTTTGTTGAGAGAGGAATGGTGCTGGACACAGCATTATTCGAATTACTCAGCTATAAAATTCGTATGATTCACATAAAGAATTTCTAAATGAGAAATAATTCTTCGCAATTCAGAAATATGCTCGAGAAATAGCATTTGACAGCACCCTATCATCGTTTTTCTATGTAGTATTAGGGAAAGCCACTTTCCAAACGGTTTCCCTTCACTATTTCCTGAAATGTAGGGAAGCGAATAGCCTTCTCACAAATACAATTCTGCTCCTAATCCCTGCAAAAACGATGCGCGCGACGCACTAATACGTCGCAAAACGTCTCCCTTCGTAATTTTCTTAGAAATAAGGACATGCAATTTTTCCTGAAGATTTGGATTCTCTGTACTACAACGGATCGAATAATTCATGAATTTTTCAATATTGTCCTCTATACCGGTCAAAAACATCATTACAAATTTAAGCAGACTTCCTTGTACGTACCTGACCGCCTTAATCCAGAGTGATCAGAAAACCACTTTTTTAATGGTATTTTCTGCAGAGTAAAAAACACTATGTTGAAAAGTTCATACATCATAAGATTCGCCGTGAAATGCATAATTTGGCTTTTCAAGAAAAATTGGAATTGGTTTCATTTTAAGGATGTTATGATAGAGCGACGCTTTGCGACGGTTTAACGCGTCGCGCGCGTCCTCTTCGCAAAGATTAGGAGCAGTATTGTAGGTGCATCCGCACACAGTCGTTATTTTCATTTTCAGTTCATTTCCCACGATGAATATCTAAAGGATATCTCAGATGGTACAACAGACTGAGGATTCCAAAATCTTACCTAAAGAAGGCACAGCACATCTCACGGTCACTTTTTAAAATTACTTTTCCCTGGATATGTAGAGGTCAGAGACTTTGTCTGCTTTCTCCTTTTTGTTGGTTTTGCTTTTGGTATCCCCTCTCATCTTTCGTTATTTTTGAGGTTTTGTTGTTTTGGACACAGTTTTGAATGAGATTAATGAGTAAGTAAGTAAACAAGTAATAGATAGCCCTTCTGTGCGAGTTGAACCACAATATTATTCTGTTTACCATTGTTATTTTACTGGTTAACGAACTCCTAGGTACTTTTACTCCCTACCTTTTTGAGTTATTCTGACAACATAATGGCGACATTCCCTTGGTGGAGATACTGTACGGGTACTAAACAAGTATGTTTGATTGAGGTAATAAATCTTGTACAGGTTTCTATATTCGGAAAGGTAGAACGGTGCTTTCTTTACTTCTCGCGACTAGAGTTATGAGGCACATTTAAGGGGAAGCAGTCGCAATGTTATTATCGGATGGGGACAACACGGAAGCAGTGAGAGTAAAATTGTAGCACGAAAAGATGGTCACATGAACAAAAACACGAGATTGAACTCTGAAATTGTGTCCTGCTTTGTTGATTAGCCTCTCTATTGTTGTTGCATTCTATGTATGCAAAATATACTAGTTTATTGCCGTGTGTAATCGCGTTTGTAAGTTGAAAAAAAGCGGATCAAGATATATCTATTTGTTTGAAAAAAAATGCAAACAGCCAGAGCTTGTGACTCTCACTAATGAACTGTGAGTGACCATACATATTATAGTGTGCGAACGATATACCGACAGTGGTTCCATCCCATACCCTGGACAAAAGACTGATTTTCCATTTTACAGCTTCTAGAACTGTTCCTAGGTTCAAGTTCTTCTCAAAGGAGTATTATCAGCCTTCAGGAAACCACTCAGAGGAATCGTACTCTGCCTACCACTGAACTCCTCTGAAGCGTTTCCTGAAAAGTGGTCAAGTTATCTGCTGTTGCACTGCTGGGTGGCAAGAAATAATTTTTTTGAACTCTGCATTACAGCCTTTTTCCTTTCCCCTTTTGTTGGGCATCTTATTTTTTTCTCGATCTGTAATGGTTGCTTTGTGTACTTTTCTCTTCGATTTGGTTGTTGGATTTTTTCCTTGGTTTTTATTTTATGCGGGAGGTTGGTTTCTCTTATCTCCACACAATATTCGAAGTTCTGATTAATGATGCGGCAGAGAGACACAGAATACGCGGCTCACAGCTAACAATGACACCGGGAAAGTTTTTCAGTTGGAATCCCGTTCGCGAAATAGCCAGAGAGTTCAAATTTAAAGCAACTTCATTTGGCACATGCATTCCATCGGTGGGAGGGTTAATTTCACTGGCCGTCACTGTCCACGAGCCCCTTTACAGAAAATCTGGGTCCGGAAGAATCACCTAGATCACTTATGATGGACATGTTAACCTATCCACGCTCGCCTTTTACATAACATCTATCAACATGTTTACCCACATGTGACTTTGTCTACCCTAGCTACTACCCATGGGTATTCACACTTAGGGGTTGAGATTACCCACTGTTCCGATGCCCCGATGCTAGTTTCGGATAGTGGGTATTCCACACCATTGACAATACACTGAAGGACTTATAATAATACGGAATCATGCTTGTGACTGAGAGGTTTAGCTTCAACATAGAGTGCTTGAAAAGTATGTCCATGCATGGTAATGTTACGTTATGGTTCCCGTATCTGTCATTTACCTAGGTTTCAATAAATATTGTTCCCCCTGGAAAGCTCAGCGTATTTCCATCCTTAGAATGGCAGGATGCCCCATTGAGAAAGGGTGTTCGATGGAGAAGCAAATTTTTGTCGTCAAAAGACGTGTTTTAAATTTCCTCACAATTTATAAGCGACTAGCTGCAGTACCCGGCTTCGCTCGGGTGTTTTACTACCTTGGCTACATCACACTGCTGAGGCCAATCATTATCACCGATAAATTCATTAAAATCTCCATAATTTTGGTGATCAGCATGGTAACGAAGCTCAGGTGACCCTTTCCCATCGGCTTGTGGGCGAAAAGTTAGCAAAGCTATTTCGGTGACATTGAATCGATGTATTCGTACAAATTAATTGTCATATTCATACTCAGCGTATCGAGGAACCCCAGGAGAGATATCTTCACCGTTTCATTGGACGGAAGAGCCGAAAATCAATAAAATCGATAAATCGATATTTCGTGCAAAATGGTTGTCATACGCGTGCTCAGCGTATGGAGAAACCCCAGTAGGAATGTCCTTGTCCGTCCCCGAGCGAAAATGGGAAAAAATCGATAAAATCAATAAATTAATATTTCGTGCAAAGTGGTTGTCATATTCGTATTCAGCGTATTGAGAAACCCCAGAAGACATGTCTTTGTCCGCCCCGTGCGAAAGTGGGAAAAAAATCGATAAAATCGATAAATCAATATTTCGCGCAAAGTGGATGTCATATTCGTATTCAGCGTATTGAGGAACCCCAGAAGACATGTCCCCACCGACCCTTGGGCAAAAATAACGAAAAATCAATAAAATCGATATAATCGGTAAATCAATCAATAATCCCAGGTGCAAAGTAGCCTATAACCTCCGCCGGCCTCCAAAGAACCTACATGCAAAATATGGTCCCAATCGGTTCACCCTCCGCGATTTCTATTAATTACATACATACACACACACACATACAAACTTTGACTTTTATATATACAGATTTATTGGCTTCTACATTACTCTCCTCTAATATTCGAAGAAATTTTATTTTTTCTCTTATATATGAGCAGATGCCGGATTAGTGAGGGATGATGAGGTTGAGAAAATAAGTTTTATCTAAGTGAAGTCTAGATATATTCACCAGATATATGTACATGGTCCGTAACCATGCCTTTCCCCGCAGCTATTTTTTTACTGTTTTGTGCACTGAATAGTCAAACATCTTTGCAATAATTGTGAAAAAGGAATCTTGACTGCCGTTTTCAAAAACTAACTGAGTCATACCTACCACTCCCAAATATTCAATTACTTGAAAAGAGTCTAATTTCGAATTCACCTATTGTCCGAGCATTCGATTTTTTAATTCCAAATTTCCTGTCCATGATTTTTCTCCGGGGTTCGAAGGTTAACAAAATCTTCACGTTCACTGACGAATTCTTCTGTACTGCAGTTAATTTCATTTAGACGTTTAAGATTTGGTTACTGTAGACCTGCTCTAGTAAAATGGCCGAGATAGCGACCATAACGGGAATTTGATGGCCCAATCAAGTGCTACTTTATCGACTGTAGCGATCTTTGCAAACGTGCAGCACGAGCATGGTAAACAAGTTAGTTGAAAATTGGCATCTAGGCTTGAACTGACCTCAAACTTTGCTGCTGATTCTGAACTCGAGATTTTCTGATGTTCATTTCGATCTTTATGCAGATCATGATAGACTACGTGAAGGGCAGTGAATGTCTGGGAAGGTGGATATGAAATCTAACGCTCCACATTTGGGAAAATGTCCTTGAGGTTAGATTTTCGTGAAGATTTGGAGAACGGGCTATGACCAAGCCCGGTAGCTGTTGGCTGCAAATGATTACACACCTGGGAGTGACGTGCTTCTACTTTAAATGACGAGTTCCTTCCAAAACTTCATTTCTATCGTTGGCTTGGTCTTTTCTCCACGATGTTCTTGGGAAATGGTGATCCTTTAGTCAGCCTGATGCTTTCTCATTGGGTTGTTTGGAAAGTTTTTCAGATGGACTTAAGTATGAAAATTTTCACACAAAAATATCTCCAACTTCCATGACCTTTTTTCTTTGGACTTGGGCACGCTTCGATATGGACTTTTATATCGTACTGTGCCAGACCAGGTTGTCAATGAATATAAGTATTCATTATTCTTCTCCTTATGTCTCGACATAGTCGTCGTGTTCGAAGGCCTAAAGGTGGCCTGCAGTTTCTGTCCGTGTTGCGCGGCAGGCTAAAAATAATACATATATCCACTTACAACTTGGTCTGGCATTGCACAATTTGAAACTCCTTTTTCAAAATTTTTCTGCAGCATTTGGATGGTTGTCAGAAAACAGTTAAGTCTGATGACAAACACTTTGCATATGGATACTGCTTCTGATACTTTTCATTACCCACAATGGTAAAATTGATGAATTTTTCGGGTCCGTTCTGGATTCTTTCCAAACAACCTGTTATATATGTAGGGCGTTTCATATGATTATGCTTCGTTGAGGCACAACACGCACAGAATATAAAATGGGTTATTCAAGATTTGTCAACTGATCAGCTTTGAAAATCTAATCGCCACCTGGTCATCCTAATTCCTTATTGCTGGCAAAGGGTGCTGCGCCTCACTATGGGTGCTAGCAGGAACCGCCGGCGGTTAGCTGCGGGGTGATAAACTTTGTAAAGGCCGTACGGTCGGGTAACATTAAAACCCGACATGACCGTGAACCTTGTCCTAGTGTGTTGCGCAGTGAGTCTATGATACGATGACACGGTTAAACTGGTTGACAACCCTCTTTACTCATTCCACACTGCTCTCATTTGAATACAAGAGCTTTGGTTTATGATACAGACATCCCACACCTTAAACTTGTACTGAAGAAATAGTGTAGAGATCCTGCAGGTCCTCCACGAATAGAGTAATACTATACGTGAAGAGCCGTTGATGAATGACGAAATCTTGATTTTTATGGTGCTTGCCTGTGGATATAGGCGGGGCCAGCTCTTGGAACTGCCCTAGTGGCTTGTTGCGAACGGCTTGCATTTCCGATACGGTTTTTGCTTGTGAACCCGTCGGCTTTAGACGAATATTCCTCTCGGAAAACCCCCACCAATTAAATAAGATAATTTCCTTACGCAGCTGTTTTCTTCCCATTTGGTGGTATTCTACACACCCCATCAGTATGTATGCGTATGAAGCTAAATAAGATGCCAATAGGATTCCCGACAAAACTAGTCATTCAGGAGAAGGTCGGCGATACTGCGCTTCATACCTCAAGGGTGATTTTTTGAGGGTTGAAGAGTGACGCACGGGCCCTGGCCAGAGCACCGCTTCGCTCTCAGTTTGGTTATTGCTTCACTCATTGTGGAGTATAGCATCCGTTATCGTTGTCGACAGCGACATCAATCGCTATACCTATTGATTTTGGGCGCAGCATCGCTGACGTCACTGCAGCGCGAGCCACACTTAATCGATAAGTACCAAATACGATGTCGCCTGAGCGACGACAGGGTGCTATACTTCACCTGGAGTATAGCACGATACACATCATGAAGGAATTATCTCTTTTAGTTTTAGATATTTGCACCGAATTGACTGTGCTAGCATAGTATGAATGCGGTAGTGGCGGATGCAGAAAGTGGGCGGGAGGGGGGGGGGGGACAGAAAAAAGTGGGGTTTCAGCCATTCTGGGGACCCAGATGGAAGCTAAACCTAATAAAAATATTAATCATAATAATTAACAGTTATAAATTATCTCAGAAAAAAATAGTTAAAAATTATCTCAGAAAAAAATAAACGACTAAAAATAAACTAATACAAGGCTTTCATTTCTTTTGTAAATTAATTTCAAAAATTTGGTGACCCATTCTCGTGCGGGGGCTCCCTCTCCGCTCCCCCTGCGTCCGCCACTGGAATATGGGTAACTACTACTATAATCAAGAAAGAAAAAACTATCCCCACACCAGAACTATCATTTTCACTCAAAGCGTTGACCAAAATTCGTAGTCTGTACTTGCGCGGTTTTGAAAATCCGCAGAACATTTCGCATGACCCAACAGACAGCGATGTGAAGAGGTTTTTGGAAGAATGACAGTGGCCGTATAGATGCATAGAAACTTCGTGTAATAATGGCTCGTGTAGAGCAAATAAAATACGAAAAAAAATTAGAGAAAGAAAGAAAATGAAACGAAGATAAATTTGATTCATTTTGCCTCTGTGTTCCAACGAATCACATTTTCCTATTCCCCCTGAGGGTGGAGCAACTTTGTGAAAGTCTGCAAACAGTGCAATATGTACATACTTAACCTCCTCTGGTACATGATAGTGGCGAAAGTAAAATAATGATATTTCACGAGCTTTCTTGGCAGGCTTCTTAGTAGGCCTCGACTTCCCGTGATTCCCCTAGTGTTTTACCTCTAAATTTGAGGCGGTATATTAGTTAACCACCGTGATTCATGGTACCGTACACTACGCATTCGAACTCGTCCGAACATTGTCAAGTATGTTGACGCATGATTTGCAATGCTTGTTTTTCTAAGCAGGTTCCTTTTGACATTCTTCAAGTGTTGTGTCGTTTATTCTGTCTCCTAATCCGCATGCATGACCATCTGCTCACCGAATTTCTTGCGTCAGTAGCTTGCAAATCAGCAGACAGAAGCGGTTCCGCTCTTCCCAGCACATCGTCGTTCCGGTTTTCATGTTTTTGAACCATAAAGACGTGTTCCGGAAAGGTTGAACTCCTCCAATATCAAGCCCATTGGAATCAATGTAGTCAGTGATGGAATACCTCTCCAATGATAATCAACATTGTTTAAATAAAAAGTCTTCGATTTCCGTTCTAGAAGTGAGACGTCTCATAGGGAAAGAACTCCTAGTGGGAATTGTCTCTTCAAAAAGAAAGACAACTTTTCAGAGCATTGTCCTCCATCATGTAGCCCAGCTAAACTCCATCCTTGCGCCAAGGCAGTGAAGGGCAGTGTGCTTTGCGTGATTATTTCGTGTTTTTGCCCGATGGCAGGCACATATTCATGAATTTATTTGTTTGATACGAGCTTCAGGGGGTTGTGAGAGGTAATGAGCTGAGACGTAATCTAACTGCAGCAGCTTATAAGCAAGATATAACCTTGCCATTTGCGTGCTTTTTGTGGTAGCGTTAAGAAAAGCCAACACATAGGCAGTACATGATATGACATATGGGACAATGTCGCATTATTAAAATCAAGGGACGGGTCAACAGTTAGTCGTCTACTCTGATTTTTATTAGAAGAATCCCGAGTATTCATTTTCTGCTTCGAATTCTTCAAAAAAAAAGCTTCAACACCCCATCTGAAACACGCATGCGGTTCAAAATTGTCCAAGTTATCGTACAATGTAGTTCTTCTTCCAACTCGAGTGCAATTATCTTGATTCACTTGCTCGAATATTACTGTTCATTCTCGACTACTCATTCACGTCCAATGCATACTCTGGTTACTCCACTTCTCATACACTCCTATGCCCTTCGCTTGAACTTTTCTTTCCCCAATGAAGAAGTTGTAGTGCTGCACTGACAAGTGCAGCCTCAAGAGGAAGCATGATAATACCCGAGTGACAAGTGAAATTAAGCAAATGACACTCATCATCTACATTTCATGTATGATCACTCTCTCGTTGCGTTGCATCAGTGTTGAATCGAGTGTCCACAGTTTTGGGCGCACGTCCTCATTCGCCTCCACAGTACGATTCCACGATTGCGACGCCACGTCCGGCACTAATCCCCTTGCACTGCGTATCACGACGCTCACCTTGAGCGCTGGCCCAATAATGTGCTTCCATTTGCATTCTGTACCTGTTCCCAGTCGGCATCTTCAAATGCGGACACAACGGTGGGAACGCCGGCCGGGTGGGGTCATGTCTGCCCAACAAGAAAATCCTGCATCGCTTTGGTCTAGCGATAGCGCGGCATGAAAAATGAAATATATTGGCTTGGTGTTAGATTCTGGTGAACGATGTAAGTTCTTTTTCGACAGTACTAGTAAGTACTCACTATTGGTTCAGGCTTTTCCCCAATAAATTGAATGAATTTTGCCTCGAATTCGTTGAAGTAAATTACTCCTTTTTGCTCCTCATCGTTTCCCTCACATTCGCGCATCACCAATATCCTTCGAATAAGGTTTTGTTCGAATTTCATGAGGTAGCAACAGCAAGAGCAAGGATTTGCATGTAGACAAAGGACTGTATATTATCAATGAAAATTTCCTGCTGAGCCTTGGAGTAAATTCATGATTGCTATTGGTAAGAGCGCATCGTTTAGGTCACTCTAAAGTACTGGTTAAAATGGCAACCATAATTGTAGTTGTAGAATGTAGAATCTAAGCTTCGGTAGAAGCGTTCGAGAAATACTCTTGGAATTTCTTTGAATTAAAAACGTACAGATCTACTTGTGTTTGAGAACTGAAAATAGGTGGGCAAATGTACGATACGTTAATATTCCTATGCTATATAGACTGCTAGATATCGTCAAATTTAAAAATTCAAATCACCTGTGTAGTGGTGCACCTGCTGAATTAATGTGTTACACGAAGCCGAATCATGAGATTTGGGATTTTCACCAACTGCTGAATGTGTGGTAAACTTATGACAAACCGACTGTACTAATATGTAGTCTTAGATTAGATGTGCAAAATTTTTGGAGCCATCAGTATGCACACCTGCATCTTACTTTAATTGTAGTGAAGTATTTGAAGAAGGTCTTCCTTGTTTTTAAATTTTCTTCTTGAGGATATTCACTATTTATGGCTTGTGTCTTAGGTGTTCTGAGAATATTTGCTTATCTACTATCATTTATCATTTAGTATTTATCGTTTAGTTCCACACAAATGAGTACACATATTCTGGAAACTAAACGGCCCTCCGTGAGCAGTGCATTACAGAAAACAGTTCCACCTGGCAGTCGCAGAAAATTGAGATTTGCTCACAGCATTTCGAAACGAGCCCTTTAGACCAAATTCAGGTTCCTTCTCCGAGTTTCGACATCCAACCTCGACGTTCGAAATATCACCCAAAGTAATTTGAATCTTTTTACTGAGCCTAGACAGTTTTTCTGTACAGGAATAAGGGTTTCACGAGGGCGCGAAATAGACTTTTCGTCCTAATGCAGTTGAATAATGACCCTACACACGACGCTGCCAACAGTAATCATGGGACAAACATTATTCGGGAGTTAAAGTTAAGAAATTAATAGGAAATGAGGAAAGAGCCCGAAAAAATTTGAAAATCTTACGGAAATGGAGCGCACGGGTAATTTACGGCCACCTTGTACGAATTATAAGCTACGCTTGTCTTTGGTACTGATAGATGACCCTTAAAAACTGCTAGACATGTGATGGTAAAGTATCTTAAGTATAAGTATCTTCAATTAAAAATCCTTGGACATGTGATGCGGTCAACTCGAGATTGTGGGTGGTAAATTGCGGTATCAAGAGGTTTTACTTCACATTACAACTTCGTCACTCCGCAGTGTTCTATTCTGTAAGACATGGTCCGATAGATTCTAATGCACATTTGTAGCAGAAACGTTTTTCCGAGCATTTTTTTCTCACTTTCTGGTACTCCTGAAAGACCGTGGTTGGCTGAATGCATAATCATGTAAAAATTCATTCGTTATGCATCAGTTACGAAGCTTTCAAACCGAATGAGTTGCCCTTCCGCACGCATAGATTTGTTGACTGTGATTTTACGCATATACTAGATCTTAATTTCTATAGGATATTCATTTTCGATGCTATCCAGAATGTGTCAAATAGGCAGCTCTGCAGCTCTCCTACTTACCTAATCATATCTGTTTGATTCCGCGTTTTCTAAGATTGCCCTTGAGTGAGGCCGTTTTTAGAATTCCTAATGTTTTTTTTACTATATGCAAATTGAAGATGGTAAGGGCATATCTAAACAAGGATGTTCTGGAGAAGTCCTAATTCGGTAATGTTACCTTGCTCGTGATGATTGAACAATGAACTCATTCAACTACAGTTCTGCTCCTGCTGGGAACAGTTAGCTGAATTCTTCGATTCAGAAACATTCTTCAATTAAAACCCTTCAGAAAAGCGAAATTGGAGGTTGCAGTGAGTTGAGAGCTACGTATTCGATGGCACATTTTGAAGCGACAGTCATCAGCCTTTTGCCTACCTCATTTCCATTCAGGAGATATAACTTGATACTTTTATTGTGCTATCGCGAGTGCTGGAGTACTTTTCTATGAACTAAGTATCAGTATGTGGTATTCTATTAGTGCAGCTTTAGGATCCCTATCTTAGCCATTTTTATCCCTATCTCAGGCATTTCTATCTTTTATTTCTTCCCTCTGATTGCGCTCTGAGTCATTCAAGTGGAAGAAGAATGGAACGGATGGGATTTAATAGCGTCCATCCTAATTCGAAACTCCGCATGTGGTCGGAGGAACAGTTTTCAACAGCTAGGTTTTCACAACTGCTTGCTTCGAAATCGAACTGTATACTTTTAATTAAGTTAACACGACTAAATTCCCCTCCTTCATACAATGCGTTTGGGAAGACTGCCAAGATTTCTAAGGTTTCTGAAGAAAATTGTGCTCGTGTTCGCTGTGGCTTGATTTATTGCTGGTATAAACTATAAGATATAATTATAAATATCTGGTATGAAAGTTGTTCAGCATCTTTGTTCCGTTTTTTTTTTGTATTGTGCCTGATCTCAGTTTTCAGCTTTGTATGTGCATTAAATTTAGTACAAATTGTCAGCTTTTTGCCTACAGTGTTATGTATTACGTCTGATTTATACTAATAACGGTATTAATCACTTTACCCTAGATAGAATCAAGGGAAGAGTCCGAACAGCAGAGCTAGGCTTGACAACCTTCAGCATTTGCGAATTCTTGCTAATTATTATTCGGAAGAAAGTTATGCAATTATCAAAGCCGTTCCAAAGGTGGTTCCCCTGGCCCGAGCCGCTTGATCAGCGTTCAGTTTAAATCCACTCGCGTTTGAAATCCCGTATTGCGAGCGGCGCGTCGGAGATGCAGTCCTCCGCTTTTTCATGTTCCGACCATCTGTTCGGCTCGGACGCTCTCTCCAGGGTCAGTCAAACCGGTCTGATGGCTTGTCGACCTATAACTATGGCGCAAAATACCTATTATATCTGGGTCTGAGAAAACTACGTGGGCAAGCAGTTCAACGGCTAGTGATTGAGGGAGCTGCGGTATCTAGAACTCTAGAATTGGCTTATCTTGCGAAGTAATGCTGTTGAAGCGTTAGGCCGACAGCTTCATAAACTGGGACACTTCATAAATTCATTTTCTTCGTTATCCTCATCAAATGACCTCATCGGACATTTTTGCAGTCCTGTTTGCGGATTCCTAAAGTTCTTTTCTGAATCCGTGAAGTCTTTCTCGCTCTAATAACAAAATAATAAGCGTAACACGGTCCATCTTCCTGTGTACCACTAGTTTTTCTCATTTTCTTCTTTTTCCATGCATAGTCCCCTTATTACCCAATTATTAGCCCTCCTCCTCCTCCTCCCCTTCCCTTTTCAAGGTTGCATCGGAAGCTGTTGGTCTACGAGTACACGTTGTTACCCTTTGCTCTTTGAAAATCATAGACAACTGGCTTCACTTATGCTCCTTTAATCATACCCTTCCTGAGTTAAAGTCTCGATCTTCCTTCTACTGATTCCCACGCAAATGTGCTTCTTTCCTGGATCGGTGCATCCGTGAATTTTTTTCATTTCAGGGCAGGAAGGTGTTACTCGGACTGGGAGCAATCTTGCCTGATGGCAGAAGTCTTGCGACCTGCCCACTCCACAAAGCGAAAACCACGTCAAGAAATCTCAGCTGTTCTCAAATGGATCATCTTCCTAACAAACTTTTTTGTCTTTGTGAGTGAAAACTATCGCAAATTTCATGATTATTTAACGGAAATGTCCCCAAAATGTGGCTGTTCAGTGGCTATTCAAGCCGCCCCCAACTCTATCCCCTCCTCCAAGAAGAGATCCAGAATTAATCAAATCTTACAATTTTGACTGGCCTAAGTTGACTTCGCTTTCGGACCACTGACTGGATTGATCCTCTTTTTTGGGTGTAACTCCCTTACTTCTATCCCACTCCCCCCCCCTTACCTATGGCCTCATTTCTACCCCCCCCCTATCTATGTACATAACACATGGCCGCGAATTCTGTAAACTACGGGCCACGGAATTTCCCTTCAGTTGGTTATGCTTCAGAGAATTATCGGTGTTTTTCCTTATTTGAAGTTTCTTTCAGTTGTCCGGAGTCGGTGTTTTCGCACTAGGAGTGTACTTGTTCATCAAGGATTTTGGCGATGTTAAACTCGTCGATATAATCCTCAATCCTGCCATTCTGCTTGGGATTATAGGTGATGATTTACACATTTATGCATAAAATAACATACTCTCCTTCTCTACCCAAAATAGAGCGGCGTGAACTGCCATCTCCATCATTGACTTAATGAACTGATGTAGCTGTTACAGGGATACGTGGTACCATCAGGTTGGTGCGAAATTAATTGCCGAAACGAACACTTCAGTTCAATGTGTTATAACTCGGCTCAAACACAACTTCACTAATCAGTTTAGCATCCATTCTATTCGGCAGTTTCTTCACAACAATCTAGTGCATCTTCCATGCCTTTACAACAAAAACTGATACAGCGACAATTCACAAACTTTTGGAGAGCTATTTAGGCATGCTCCAGATCAGCAATCTGCTGCTCTCACAGGTTTGCATCTGTGACCTAGAAGAACTGATATTCAGTAAGGAAAAGGGCTGACGAATAAGGGGGATGAATGCGAATCTCGATGCCTCACTGCTCCAGTATTTACTGGGTGAATTTTTGAGCGAGAGGCTTAGCGCTACCTTGGAGCAGGGGAAACCTGATTTCGTTCATCACTGCCTACCAAATCTACGGCTGATTTTTGGAGATCAACTAGAACTTACAATACTAGGACCATGTTGTCAATGCTTGCCTATGTTTGCGAGGGCTACAGTCGGTCACACCCTTACAGCACCACCAAACTCCTGAGGCAACCTCTTTAGAGAGGAAATTTTGTTTAAGAGAACGTAGAAGTGGAAAAACGTCTCTGCCCATGCCCATCTGCACTTCTTCTTATGGTACAGAAACCGATCCTCATCTATGGTAATTGTATGATCTAGAAATGAGTCGTTTTGGGACTCAAAACTAATTTAGAAGCGATGTCACGCTAGATGAGACGCTGGTCATCAGTCAGATCCTGTGGTGTTCACGTCCGCGTCTTTCTTACCCAGTTGATGGAGATCAAATGTTTTGAAACTGTAGTATAGTGAGCATCCATCCCTGCCCTCTTCTCCCGGATGGTAAGGTCCGGTTTAAGTTCCACGGCTGTCCTCAATGCCTGGTCGTCAGCGACATCCCGTGACCACGACCATGGTAGAATTTGAGTCTAAGATCGTAAGAAGGAAACTTCGGGAATCCCTAGCTCACTGTCCATTAGGAAGGCGACTTTAAGCCTAAACATATGCAAGATTACCGGGGACCTGCGATTCAGAGCGTTCGAGTTTGATTTCATTAACCATGACCACTCGAAAATCGCGTCGGCTCACCAATTGTTCGGAACTTCACAAAAAGCTACTGAAGAGACCTAGCCAAAATATCCAAGTGGCTTTTGAAAGAGGAGGAAAAGCCCTTTCAGAAATTCACACAAACTTGCTTGAAATTGTCACATTCCACAGGAGAGAAAAGTTTATTTGTTCATACTTAAAAACAGCAATTAATTTCGCACCAACCTGATACCTAATGAGGTCAAGGTGTACCTGACACATTAAAGATAGATCGGCCTAGAAGTGCAGGGGTTTATTCGTACTTGCCACGTGGTAACCGAGGGGAAACCTCGGAATGCGTCCTAGGATTATTTTTTCTTTATAAACTAGTCGGGAAAAACTGGTAGAGAATATGGGGAGAATTTCTGAATGATTTATAAAGCCGAATGCTTGCATTGCCTTGCGCGATGCATTCAAGCGCCAATCGCCCACTACATGTAGGAATTAGTGAACATCTTGCTAGTGAAAACGGCAGAGCTCAATAGCAGCCTTTGAAAAGCATGGAGGGGAGAACCACGCTGGAAACGATCTCAACGTTAAAAATAAGGTTCTAGCATATGAAGCGCAGAAATATACTAGGAAGGCCTTTGAAACATTCTGAATCTCTCCTAGAAGTCCTGTAGTGGGTAGCAGAGACCAGCACCTAACAATAGCCAGTGATCTCATATCTTTTCTTTCAATACGTGAATTATAAGATCAGCAAAATTACTCATGCTTCGCTGAAAACACCGGTAAAATTAGGTTTCATGAAGAGAGAACGCGGAAGCTACACCTCTTTAGCTCTGCAGAACACTCGTTCTTCGTCAGTCACCCATTTGTCTCATAAGACGATTTTTTTGCGTGGGAAGGCACTCACCAGTCGGACTACCCACTACGATATCTGTTTTTTTCAACTGTTATTTGGTAGAATGTAGACGAAATGACGTGACTCATTCTTCTCAGTGATTAATGATCACACGAATGATTCCAATATAAGGTAAAGGTTCTGAATGGAAGTTGAATGTGTGATGTGTTAAATGCGTGCAAGAAGGATTGCATATTATCTCGATGTTGTGGAAACTACGAGCACACGTGGAGCAGTGGCTAGAGGAATACTGGGGCGCACCTGAAGCGAACCGAGCCTTTCATCCCTCCGGGATCGGTAAACTGGTACCAGAAGAGTCTGGGAGGGTCAAGCGCTGACACCGTACGCCAGATGCCCCGGAATTCACTGTATAAGGTGAATATGCGCTCAATGCTTCTATGATGCTCACATGAAGTCGGATGCATGGCGTATCCCAGGAACGGGATTGATTAACGACGACCACTTTATCCTTTATCCACCTTATGAAAATTATTTGAATATTGTTATTTATTTCGAAGGGTGAACCAGTAGCACAACTAGGAGGAAACATAGATTAGCGCAAGTATGAGAAACATTAAAAAACTGATGAAATCACGAAGTGGGATGAATACGTGGATTGAAGAAGATGTTGGTCAACTTTGACAGCTCTATCCTTTATCTCTTATTTCTGACTTAAGTTCTAGATGCTGAGCTGAGCGCTACATCATTCAAAAGCATGTTCATTGGTGATTTACCCACAGCGATAAACATCTACTAAACCTCTTTCCAGGCTGCTCGATCAGCATAGTTTCACTGATCGGTTCGGTCGGTGCTTTGCGGGACAACATCTTTCTGCTTAAAACCGTCAGTCCAATTAAATGATATTTCTCTTGCTCTGAGATCAGTGTTGAGGTTTCTTTTTCAGTTTGCGATATGCGTATTCTTCTGCTACATAGTTATTGTCGTAGCTACATGCCTCCTTTTCATTCTCTTCTATTCGGACTCAACAGAAGGATTTTCTGCTCACACCGTTCTTGTATACGCCATTAAAAACTACCATACAAATCGAAATCTCGCAGAAATCGTCGACTCACTGCAAGAAAATGTTAGTTTCTAATGGTACTTGCTTCTTCTTTAAATTTTACCAATGGCTTATATTTGTTTCGTTTGTGCGCTCACATTAGAACTTGTTGAATCTTGAGGTGATTTGTCTTTCCTGTTGTTACCACAAAATGGACCACGAAATCCATTGAAGGTTTCTCGACAGAACGTAACGATCTAACGCGTTAACGCAATTTAGATCGATTTATTAACGAAATTTGAGAAATCTCCATTATATAGCTCAGGATTCACTCACACGTGGGATTCCTCCGGACCACTTTTCGTCATCGGAATTTCTTCTGACAGGAGAGTAGGAAGTGGGGGGGGGGGAGGGAGTTTTTTTACATGCTGATCAGGAATATAGCTTCCTTTTCGCAAGAAAGTGCATTTGTACAGGGTTACTGCAAGCATGATGTAGTTACTGGAGACAATAGCATTACACTTTCTCTCAAATTCATTGAGACGTCTCGAAGGCACGAAAGATTTTCCATGTTCATAGTTCCCATGTTCGGAGCGATATGCCATCTATTTTGTACATCGATGTGCATTTTAGAGTTACCGTAGGGATACCGTAAGCATACAGCGGAGAATGTTTGTTGTCATAATTCACAGGAACTCTAAAAATTTTCACATGCGGCGCTATAGTGACCAATAATCTAACCGGTAGTGTACGTGTACCATGCCTTCGAAGTTCTGGATTTTAGGAGAAAGAATTATTGAGAGTCTACCACTACGCGTACGAACCGTAATCCTTCAGAAGTGCTTCAGAATTAGGAATAGACGTTGTCAGACAAATTATCAAAAGCGCGATTAACATAGCAGTTATACTCTCGTTGCATCATTATGAAGTTACAAGAAACAGAAATTTGCATTGGTCGCATGTGATCATGAAAGCAAAATATTTTCTGTCATGATTGTGTTAATCTTCTAGCTGGAGTGCTGTGGTGTCTCATCGGCTGCGCAAGGATATCGCGACTGGAACTTGAGCTACCAGTTCAACTGCAGTACATCAAATCCACAGCCTGAAAAATGTGGAGTACCGTTCTCTTGCTGCAGGAAGTCGGTGATTTCAGAAGCGGTTAGTCATTCTATCGTACATTCCATCAATCGTTCTACTGATTCGTTAGCGACATAAGTTCCGTAGCAAATTTGAAGTTAGCCGATCTCGTAGGACCTTTGTAGCATTGTAATTTCACAACAAAAACAGCAACGGAGAACAGAGTCCATTATCCAATGTTTTCCTTCAACAGGAGTAAATTGTTGTGAGGATCATTCTTACTTACAGGGGTATCAAAAAGTTTCCGGCCTTGACCACTTGCAGATTAGCTACCGCAGTGAAATTCTAAAGGAAATAAATGTGCTCCCTCGAAGACCAAAACACTCTTCAGATTGTCATTTTATTAGATTTATCCAATTTTATAAGGATTTTTATCACCCGAATATAAACACCGAACGTAGACTCTTTTTCGTTGTTTTATTCCGCTGAAGCCCCGTTTCAGATTTTCTCAGGAATTCTAGTAGCTAGTCCTCAGACCATGTGTACTGCCTGAATTAGCGAAATACATTCGCATTGTAATAAAGCACTATAATTTTATTAAAAAGGATGTCTCATCGAAGAGCCTGAATTCCATGGTTGAACTTCCGCAGTCATTTTTCTTGGCTCGTTTCCGAAAGGGGTGGAACAAAGTAGCATTGTAAGTACAGTGGACGGCAATGGCGGTGGCCCATCTACGGCCTCGAGAAGGACGCCGCGCAACCGCACCGCGCGCGCTGGGATCGGTGTCGTCTGCCGTCGGAATGCTATTTCTATGTATTTTTCTTCCCGACTGAGTCAAAAATCATTGAAATCGGGTAGGAAAGCTGCTGGAAATAGCATAACAGCAGCAGAAAGCATCGGTTTCGGCACGCGCGGCGCGGTTGCGCGACGTCCTTCTCGAGGCCGCAAATGGGCCACCGCCATTGCCGTCCACTGTAATTACCTACTTCATTGGGGTTGACATACAGGTGGTTAGGTGACACGATCTTTTCTCTATCCCACAAAACTTTGGACAAGACGTTTTCATCCCCAGTACCGTGCTCGATTGCACTGGTCTCAGAGATCCTCCCGTCCTGGCCCACTTCTGCGCGCCTGGGACTTCACATCTTTGGCAGAAAATTCGCCGTTCAGCGACAGTCAAGGCCTTATAAAATGTCTTCTTCGCTTTCTACAACCCCCCCCCCCCCCAAAAAAAAAATTCTTTCAATATCCAACTGGAATTTTCTTGTTGAACGTTGAAAAGGTTTTAGAGACTCAATGTTCTGCAAAGGTTAAAAATACTATATGGTTGCCTAGAAGATTTTCAAGGGAGGCTTTGAATAGCATAGATCCTTGCACACTTTCCGCTCCTAAAGCATGCTTCCTATGTATGCTCAATATTTTTTTCTACAGCCGCACTAATCTGTCTTAGTCTTGTATCTGCTCCTTTATTAGAGGTTGCTCCGTTTCTGACCGACTGTCACTCCATTAAAAACATTGAGTTCCAAAATTTTATGTGGGAATGCTGGAAGAATTCCTCTTCGTTCAGGATTCAGGAACGGATTTAAATTTTGTCCAATGTTCGTTTACAAGTTAGAAATTCGTCGGTTGCTTCTCGCTGGATACACATTTTTTGAACGATAACCATACGTACCTAGGCTTGAATAAAACGTTCTAATTTCTGTGAGGTCTAACGAAATCTCATGAAACGTTGCAAACTAACATGAAAGACCTCACCCCACATGATACTTTCAAAGCTGTACAGAAATATGAAACAGACGAGCGGGGGCCGGAAACTTTTTGATATCCCTGTATGACTAGTCATATGCACAGATGTGTGGAACAAGAACTTTAGCACACATAGTACGGCCGAAACATTATTAATCCACTATAGAAGAATTTCACAAAAAAAAACTAGAATTTAAGGATTTGCTTGAGAACACCTTAGATTATGTTTTTGCTGAGAAACACTTTAAATATTGTGCTAATTCAAGTGAAGATGATGGAGAAAGATAACTGTATGAACCATATGCTACCTTTGTAACTTATAAATAACCAAATTCCATTGTTGGTAACTGATTCCCGAGCCTCATTCCACCAGTTTTGTGTTCAGGCGGGTTCTTCGAACCCATTACTGCCCGCTATGAGGTCGCTCGAATGTTGGCAGAATGCTCTGAGCAAACGGCCGCAGGAACTGGAACACGACATCTACACCAGAGGATGTCTACAACCTCTGCGAAGTGTCTTTCAGTCCCATTCCATTCACATTTGTGCAGCTGTGGCTATTGTGATCATACCTGTGGTAAGTTGTCCAGCTTTCTTCTTCTTTTCACTTCATCTTTCTTGGTCTATTTATATGATTTGCCGGAAACTGAAAAGTGAAGTGCAAGAGGTTAACCCAATAGGTCGAGATGAAATTAAGGTGGTTTGAAGCATTGCCCAAAAATATGCTACAGACTGTGTGATATCTTCGCTTCTTGTTCCTGAGAAAAAGTACATGAAATGTAAAACTAGGAACGAAATGCATCATTGGAGAGGTAGATGATCTCCTGCCAACTCGTATGATTACCCATGAACTGGGTATAGACGACGTCAAGAATGGGTAAATATGTTTTGGCAAAATGGAGTTGGGGGTGGGCCACTTGGTACTGGTCGATAATATGACCTGTCTCTGACTTGTTTGCACTTTAGGTAACTAGTGTACGTTAGGTGACCTAACAAGTCAGAGCGTTCAGGAAGTGGCAGCTAAAAAGTGAAAACGTGTAGGACAGGCTAAATTATCGACTTTTGTTAGGTGCTCTCCCCCCACGCTAACTCCATTTTGCCCAATATCTTTTGTCGGGTGTTAGATGAGGAAAAAATTTGGTTATTTTAACAAATTTACCATGGGTAATCATCTCAATGAAGCACCCAGGTCCATTGGTGTGATCCGAAACCTTGAGTCTCTGCCCAATAGTCCAGTGCTTTAACCGCTACCCCTCCGCTCGTCAAGATACTCAAAAGCTCGATTTTTTTCCCCAGAGTCGCATGCTTACAGGTTCGAAAGTTCAACTTTTTGCAGATTTATTAACTTGAGGTAAAATCTCTGTGGTTCCTGACATGAGCTACCTCCAGAGGCCACATGCTTAATTGAGGTTATCCAGAGTAAGCCTATTAATACCCCTCAGATTTAGTCATCACCAATGCGGGCGTTAGCATACTGACTCTGGGTAATCTTAATGATGCATCGAGGCCAAGGCGTATGTCGTCTTAGTGAAGGTGAACATGCACTCAGCTGAGATCTTCTTTTCGCTTCTATAAAGCGGGTTGATTTTGCCAGTAAAGTTTTGTAGCGAAAAACCAGATCCACCTCCCATTTTCATGCCTTTTCCACATTCTGTATGAAGCTTATCAGATAACTAATTTAATTCAACTGATGTGTACAATCTCTTCTTAGTGGAACTTATCCTGTTGAGCAGATGAAGTGCCTGTCTGAACCAGTGCTCAGGTGGGATTATCAGCGTACGAAGATATTATCATGTACTTGAGAATGTAATGTCACGTATTCGTGTGTATGACGACAAACACCTGAAAAGGCTTTTCACGTGACAATTTTTTAATGTTTTCAGTGTATCTCCGTCTGCCTCACAAATGTTCTCGCAAAGCAAATTGACCATCAGCGGTTACTTCTGGAGAGGGAGGCTCGTCGGAACGAGAGGCATAGAAAACGCGAGCGGCATCGCATTCGTACCGCCATCCGTTCGATGAACATAAGTCAGGAAGCAAAGACTTCTGAGCATGAAGCTGTGAGTCGTGATACTCCAACATGGATACGGAACATTGCATGAAAGCGAAATTTTGCCTTGCATTCATTGAACATTATCAATGGTTCTAACCAAAAGTTTTTTTTAATTTAAGGCACCTCCAAGTGCGGACGAGAAGCCTCCGTTCAGTAGTTCATCGACAGAACATGTTCGGAGCGATCAACGAAACACCGCCTCTTCTGCGCCACCGCTGCCTAACCGGCCGAAGAATAAGCGGAGAAGGTGCTCGACAGCTGACCACAAAAACGCACGAATAGAGCAATGGGTATTACAACAGTCTGATTTGGTGAAACCGAACACTAGTGGGTAACTCGTCATTTGGGTCAACTTTTGTATGTCATTTATTAATTCTAACGGGCCATATGCCATTCTGGATAAGGTGCTTTCTGGAGATTGTTTCATCTTCGCATGGCGTTCTCTTCGTGTTGTACTTTCAACTGTAATTTTGTACGTTGCTGCATTGCAGTTATATTACTAGGTACTGAATTTTTGAAACAGAATCGAATTCATGATCGCTGGTGTAGGTAGCGCTACTTGCTAACTACGCCGCTGTGTATCCGCTCACTAGCCTTTTTAAGCTACTCAATACTCCAGCCTTGGATTCAACTCCAGCTAGTTTCCTCATACATAGCTACAAGTCTAGCCAGCCTATTCAGTTTTTCATGAATTCCAGTCAAGAAGGAACTATTATTTACTTCTTCCCCTCGTACCCAGTGCTCACTTCGAATCCTCTCATATCATCATTATATGGAAATCACCATTTCCTGCAAGCCACTTATACTGGTTACTTTTACTCAAAATGATATCTGGATGTAGGAGATTTTGAATCAATTTGCTCGTGTATGTTTAACAATAACTATGTGAACAATAAAGCTATGGAACTTACTAGTGGCAAATTTAGATAATTTCCGAAATAATTGCCTGTGTAATTATAGCCTCGGGAACTGATCTAGACATAAAAATTTGGTTATGGGCTATAGAGGACCTATTAGATATAGAAAATAAGAAGCACAAAAAATCACAAATAAATAGCTAAGCTATTGTTCTGAGTATCTCTTTTCTTTTTACACCTACTTATATTATTTATTTTTATACTTGCATACACTATATCTCGAAATTATCAGGTTAGTGCGAAATTAATTGCCGGTCTGTGTTATGCACAAATCAACTTTTCTCTCCTGTAGAATTTGAGCGATTTCGAGCCTATTTGTGTGACCTTCTGAAAAGGCTTTTTCTCCTCTTTCATGAACCGCTCGAATATTCTTTTCCGTAACTTTTTTGTAGAGCCGCGAACAAATTATGAGCCGACGCGACATTTGAGTGTTAATGACCTCAAACTCAATCACTTTTCTCCGGAGGTATCCGATAATCTTGCATTTGCTTTGGCTCGAAATCTCCCTCAATGGACATAATCTACTGGTTCGCGAAATTTTCTTCCAGCGATTTTGAACGCCAACGCAGCCATGGTAGTGATAGGAGCGATCTTCCTTGGCGATCAAGTGGTAAGGACAGTCGTGGAACCTAATTCGGATCTTACCATCCGGACGTTGAGAGCAGGGATGGCTGATCACTATACTACAGTTATATAACATTTGACTTCAATCGATAGGAGAAGAATGTGCCGAAGTGAACACCCCATGATGTAGCAGCGGACCAGCATTTCATCCTCTGTGGCATCTTTTCTAATTTAACTTTTCGTCCCAAAACGACTCATTGCTAGAACAAGTAATTATTGAGAAAGATCGGTTTCTGTGCGATGAAAAGAAATGCAAATGGGTATTGGTAGAGACGTCTTCTCGTCTTCTAAGTTTTCTTAAACCAGATCTCTTCAGGGAGGCTGTGTTAGGAGTTTGATGTTGATGAAAGGGTGTGATTGACTGCAGCCTTATCCAACCTAGCTAAGCTCTGACAGCAGAATCCTAGTATTGTAATTTCGGGTTGATGTCCGAAAGTCTACTGTAGATGTGGTTGCCAGTGATGAACAGAACTAGGTTCTCCCGCGCTCCAGGGTAGCGCGAAGCCTCTCACTTAAAAACTCACACAGCAAAAACTAGCGCAGTAAGGCATCAGGGTTCTCATTTACTCTCCTGGTTCTTCCGACATATTTCTCACGGATATCACTTTTCCCTAGTCCCAGACGCAAAGTGTGAAAGCAGCAGACTGCTTATCTGGAGCATCAGCAATCTCCTTCCAAAAGCTTTCAGATTTTTGCGATCTCAGTATTAATTGTAGAGACATACCACTTTCACTAATATTGTTAGCGAAGATTTAAAAAAGCATTGAACTGGTGTAGAATACTGTTTTTAAGCCAAGTTGTGACAATTTGAACTGGAGTATTCGTTTCGGCAATTAAAGGCAATTAATTTCGCACCAATGGGCAGATATAAAATTTTTATACAAAGATTGGAGAAGCCGACAGAATTGAAGCTTATTTTTCAAACCGGCTTCAACCGACTCTTTGCTCACATTAGGCAACAGAAAAAGCCCTGTAGAGCCCTGACACATACTCAAACGAGGTTCCGATTGGTCATCATGGGTCTTAGATGCTGGAAAAAATTCATTGTCGAAAGTCCTGGCTGTGCTAAATACAGGGTGCTGCAAAAGCACAGACCGCCTTTTGTGACACATAAATTATATAGAAAATCGAAATTGGGTGGAAGACCAAGTGTGACCGTTCTGCTGCCTAGAATCCTGAGAACAATGTAAAACTATGACACACACGTATTCAGTCCATTTTATCCCCAATTTTGCCAGTCGTCAACAGACAAGACGGAAGAAGGCTTTACTACTGCAATGCAAATAGCCATCATTGACTTGATCCACAGTTTTTTCTGAGATGTTTTCTGGAATGAGAACAGGGCTAAGAAATAGCATATGTCATGCCTCCCACAAATCCGCTAATGAAAACTACCAGCTGCTCCTGTCTATGCTATGGTTTAACTTTGTCTACGTATTTGGTAACGGCGCAGAGGTGCTTCATATCATTTCCTTTGGTTCTAGCGCCAAAATCACTGCATGATCGAGAAATGATATCCGGCAGAAATGCACTTCCCGTAGGATCGATTATAGGTTCAGAAGTGGACCTTCCTTTTTCTGAGAAGATTTTTCTGCAGCTTACAACGTGAAGACAGTGAAGGGATTTTGCTCAAGAAATTATTCGCGAGCTCTCCAGTTCCAAATTAGCGTCCACCGTATTACTTCACATTCGAACAGTTGGGCTGTACTACATTGGCCCTTTGAAGGAGCAAGCATGTGCTACACCACACCACAGCATGGGCTTGCGTGTGGATTGTTTGGAAGAAGCAAAGGATGAAATCGACAACGGTCCTTACGGCGCATCACTTAAGTCTTCCCTTGTTTTTCTTGGAGCTGCTCTCAAGAATGGAGATAAAATTGACCGGACATAGTCTCATATTGTTTGCCATGTTGTTTTCTATATGTTATGAAGAAACCCATCACATCTATGCCAAACATGGTCAAGCGTGATGATAACAAAAAGTCGATCCCCATACGACCCCCGCCCCTTTAGCCACCAAAAATACGACCCCCCTCCCTTTCGCACACAGATTCTCAAATGAGATGAGAAATCACGAGCGAAAATGCAGACACCAGAGGAATACTAAAAAGCAGCCAACTATGGAAAGAAATTTGGACAAAAAGAAGAAAAACAGGTTAAGAATTCTAAAGAGCAGGTAAGTGACTATACAACCTTGCATTGTGCGATCTATTCCGAGCTGGGTCGCAGTGGAACCCAGATGTGGTCAATGGATGGCCGGGAACGTAACGAAGGGATAGAAATACGTAGGAGCCCTTCAACGAGTGTTTGGACTTCAAATCCATACGTTACAGCAGCAGTAGGAGTAGCAACCGCGTACACCGTCAAGGGTTCGATCCCCTCTCTAACCAAAATTTTTGCAAAAAGTTGAAATGTACGTGGGTGGTGAATATCACTCCAAAAGCGTGAGTTCAGACTTATTCAAGCGATCTGCTTTAAATATAGCACGAAAAATATCGATATACGTCATCTACATAGTCTAGGGTTCGAACCCCTCCGAGGCTAACTGGGTAGGACTGGCAGAACGAATGCGCAAAAATTTCAGCCTAAAATTCTGGCTTACTAGAACCATACGACCCCAGTTGATAATTTATCAGCACGTGCCTGACTCTGATGCCAAATACTAAAGTTTCCACGAGCCATTTCAAGCGGACTATACTTTTGCCGCACCCTGTATGTGGACGCCACCGTAGCTCGAGCGTTGTAGATTTGTCCGAGTATTCGGAGGTATACTAACATATTTATTGCACGAACGAGCTGATGTAGAAAAAAAAACGACACAACACGACATTGAAAAGGACAACATTGCAAGACAGTTTGCAAAAGTTGTATAGTAATGATAAGCTATTACTTTATGTAGATCCAGTCATCGGTCGAAGAATCTATCAACCAGGTAAGAATTATGACTTGGCTTTTATCTCGGGTTACTCTTGTATCGCTATTCTGCTGTCTACTCACGCAATTTGAGCCGTCGTTTTTGCGACGTGCTGCCCTAGATGAGCCGTTCTGCCGTGGGTGTAAGAGCTCCAATTAGCTCCTTTTCGCTTTTGAAATACGCAGGTCTCGTGCTTCATAACGACATAGTTCATCGACAGAAAGTGATAACGCCTTTGGTATTCTTCCGGGAACGTCCGTCCAAAGATGCCGCAATTGGCTTCGACTCTTCTCTGAGATTGCCTAGGGTACTACGTATGTTTTCAGGTTGGTTTAGCTTTCAGGAATGAAAATTTCGCCGCATCATCACGCTTGTTGCTTACAATGTCGTAAATTGCATTTTTAGATTTTTCAATAAAATTTTCTGTGTGGAATTTGCAATGAGTTATATTAATCCTTGAGAGCGGAATTCGTGACATCATCGCATTACACCGTGATGGTGCTACATTCTCTGTGCTATGTCTCCTATAGTGGATTCAGAATGTTTCATTGCTATCGTTTCCACCATCATTAGTGTGATAGTTGTCTGCAAAGAAATATGCTCGGTAGAAATTAGCAAGAATGTTAACACAATTTATTTCTCTTAGCCAGGTGCAAATTCCTTCTCCGAACTGAAGTCGAACTCTTCACGCGCACTGCATGCTTCTGATACATTGGCCTGAAAAGACGGATCCGATCATGACGTCATAAAACTTGAAGTTCTTTAAGAATAACGTATACATGTTTCGGATAGCAGAAGATTCAATTCCACTTGACATGCTGCCTTCAACGGCATACAAAATACTTCGCAAAATCGCAGTCAAACTCTATTCTGGCACGTTAAAGGTACGAATTTCGTTGGCAGAAATTATCATCTGTGCTTCAGGTCACATCGTAGGAACACTGGAGATTATCGCAAGACACGTTGAAGAAAAATAGAGGCTCCATAGGGCAGCTCGTACCCATGACGAGAGGTTCGCTAATTCTACACAAAAAACCATTGATTTCGTACTCTGCGCAGAGTAAGGGATTACTGCCTGCTGCCTACTGGTACCGCAATGATGCACGGTACGGGTACATCTCAAAAGCAGAACAGAAAATGGAAGATAATGGACAGTACTGAAAGCAGAGCAAACATTGGCTGGGGAAGTAGGAAGGATGAGGATGGGTCGCCGAAGTTTCGGAATTATTTTATAGGTTAATTAAGAATTTGGTATTGTAATACTTCTGTTTGTTATTATTATTTGTAATACTTCTGTTTGTTATTATTATTTTCCAAATAGTTATCACCGATCATATAATATCAGAACTAATACTTGTATTACTTCTATTCTCGGTCCAGGCCCACGAAGTGGCGGAGACCTCATTTTTTTCCACGCTTCCCACTCAAATCCACCTTCTTCGTTCGCCACTGCCATTCACTAAACTAATGTGAAGAAAAAGACGTCGAAAAATCTAGTAGTTGGATCTTATCCGTAGATTAGTTGCGAAAATGTGAAATGAAGACTCCCACTAATCACACATCAAAGAAAACTGCACTGTCCCGTGACTGGCAGTATCTGTCAATTTCAAAACCAAATGATGTTTTTCTTTGAGGAAATTGAGTGATCACTAACGTCATCGTTTTGCAGAAAATAGAATTCCACCGTGTTTTATTCATCAGCTCTATTTCGTCAGAACGTTATACAGAGAGAGCGAAAATTACGGGGACAAAGTTAGGGACCCCTAAATAATGGCTAAAAGTCAAGCTGTGGTTATTCTCATTAGAACAACGTTTTTCAGTTGACAGTGAGCAAAATCTCACTTCACTCTGCAAGAATTTCTCCATCCTCAAGGAGAGAACCTGGGAAGAAATTGGGGAACGCATCTATCCTGTCGCAAAGGTCACCTCAGTCGAGAGAGTGCGACGCTTCTCAAAGAATTCATGTCAAAGGCTCCACACTTCCTCGAGATTATTAGTAGTTTCGGGCTCGAAGCACTACCATAACGAGAAATCTGAGTTCAAATGGGTTCTGGAAATATGTTGCGAGTTTCGCGAGCCGGAGGCTTCTAATATGAAATCACAGCAAGAACTTATGATAATGCTCTTTCATCTTCATTCTAACAATTCTCTCAGAAGGATGAGACGTTTCTCTCTATGAACTTTCAAATGGTGTTTTCTTGGGCCGGCTTCTCATGAGGGCGCAGGCACAGCTGACAAAGGTACAGTCGACGTCAAAGACGGTGGCCCACCCACGGCCTCTAGAACGACGCCGCGCAACCGCGCCGCGCGTACCGGGATCGGTGTCGTCTGCCACCGGAATGCTATTCCTAGGCGCTTTCTTCCCGATTCGGTCGCACATCCTTGAAACGGGTAGAAAAGCTGCTAGAAATACAATAGGAGCAGCAGGAGACATCGGCTATGGCTTCCGCGGCGCGGTCGCGCTGCGTCCTTCTCGAGGCCGCGAATGGGCCACCGCCATTGACATCCACTGTAGGGTTCAAACCGCGACCAATGAGGGGGCTGGTGCTCTGCAGCGCAACGCCTTTGGAAACTCAGCTATCTCTCGCACCTTCACATCCTGTGATTAACCCATTGGCTACCGCGTGGACCGGGCGTGTTTTTTTTTGGTCGCGTGAGGCCGTGCGGCTCACCGGTGAGCCGCGCCCCTATTATCAAGTACTGGACCCTATTTTCGAACTATTTTGTAGTATTTCCATAAAAATGTGTACAATACCTCCAGAAATGGTCTAAAACAACTGTGGTTCAAGAAAATGTTCTCCATTATTGCGACAAATATCATGAAAAGGATGAGATTTTGAAATCGAGGGAGATTGCTTCACATTTTTTGTGTAGTGGATGGAAATATTCTGAAGAAAGGCCATGTTTTCTACATAGAAACACGTTCATTACATCCTGCACTTCCTTATTTGTCAGGTTAGGCTAAAGTGTATACTTTCTGAACACTCCCTTATAACACTTAAAACACCCTCTACAAATTTCCTCCGGCCTTAATGGAATCCAGAAGCGTTTAGATTCTCTCCTTCTTTGGTCCGATGATACTAATAATCTTCTGGAATTAGATCTCAAATTATTTCTGCAAAATGATCTGTTTTAGTCCTAATTATCTTATCGTAACCATGTGGAACTCCGCGGGCGCCGCACTCTTGAAAGGGGCGTTGGTCCCACGCGCCAGACACACAAAAATGGGCGCGGTCGTCAATGGGTTAAAGTATATCAATTGGTTCTGAGAATAAGGTGACGATATTCACAGGAGTTGACGCCCACTCGCGGTTTGGAAGTGTGCGAAATAATATGCGAAGGTCCCCGTCGCTTAACACCTTCGTGGCCTTACGCTTTTGCGATGGTGTGTCACGTGGGACAGGGGCATGTGAACGCGCGTGGGTCCTGTGGTAGGATTTTTTCCTTTGCCGCGTAATACTCCGAATTTGCGCAAATTTGAGACCGATCATTTTCCCTTTTGTGATCGTCAAGAGTGTTTCCAAATGTCTGTCGTCCATTCACTTGATATTGGTTGACGTTTCTTTTTCATGCATATGTTATACTTTCTGTTGTATGTTCCAAGCACGTATCAAAAAAAGTTTGAGGTAAGATCTCCTCTGCCCAGTGCGTGTGTAGAACGCTTGTATATTTGTTAATATTACACTACATATGAGATTGCTTATTATGACTGCTTCACAAAAATATAGCTTCAAAAACAGCATGCTCCCCCGGTTGAGCACGCAGTCCCACACATCACGCATGTGAACCATTTGAGCACACTTTCGCGAATGTGTTAATCCTACATGAGCGGCATCGGAGGACAAGGAGCTAAGGCTTGAAGATCATAACATAGTCAAGGCGCGCATCACACCTTTAAATGTCATCATACTGTCAGGCTGCCCATGCGAACTGCCGGCAGCAGTGAGGCGCAGTCGAATTACCCAGCGCGCTGCGCCAGAGACAAGATGGTCTGGTAACAAGTCGAAAGACATTGATGACGGCTCTTCAGGTTCAATCCAAGGACTAGAAACGGTGCTGGCATAGTCGTTTCTCAACTCTTTCGGGAGTCAATACCCGTATAAAGGTACATCGTTTTGGCGAACACCTCAGAATGGTCGTCGCCGCAGATCAAAGCCCTCATTTCTAGGTGCACGTATGTTGGATCTCAATCACGATGTTGTGAGCAGGTGGAGGATGACGTCTGGTTGTTTCGTGAGGAGAAGAGACACGATCGTTGTAGCTTGTGAGACCTGGATATTCATGTAAACGCGTCAAACAGTGGATACAAGTCCAGAGTGGAGGACTTATATACAGGACACGCAACGACGAGCGTATTCTCGAATATGTTGATTCTCATGACATCACCGCAATGAATACTACGTCCGCAAAGACCCGGATCGACTTTGTTCTCGTACGACATCGTGATCGAAAGCCAATTATCCACGCAGAAGCTGTGCTTTACAACGCCGTAGCTAACATTCTGATCTGCCAAGAAAATCATGTTGCCATAGGGGATGCACGGCGAACGGTGCAGAGAATCAGGTGGTGGCGATTGAAAGAAAGGGAAACCATCGTAACTTCCCGCATCAGGTTGCCACCGGTCACCGACCGCCGACAAACCTGGAAGGCCGCAACAGAAGTCTGAGACACTTGCACCAGCCGAGCGGCGGGCGAAATCGGGTGGCCGGCAGTGCGGCTCACCAATTCCGGTCCAGCGGCGGGCGAATTTCAAAAACTGGCCGAGTTGCACCCCCATATTTGAATGCCGGCCGAATTACCCGCTGGGCAACCTGCGATTCCAAGCGATTGGATTAGCGGGCGTGTGAATCCTGGGTTTTAAGGTTGTAGTAGTTACAAGAAAGATCTAATGATGATTTAATGTACGGTGATGTCAAAGGGTGTGAACCACACAGCACTACGGCGTTCAATGATGCTTGCGGAGCGTCCTGGCACCGCATAGTGAGGCTACATCAAAGAATGGACCCGCTTACTGTATGCAAGGGGTATGCCGGTGTACAGATACAGGTAACACACGATGGATCCGTCAGTGTGGGGGGGGGGGGAGGGGGCGGTGGGGGGGGGGGGGCGGTGGGGGTGCACCGGCGCCTAGTGTTGGGATGTAAAACTATAAATGCGCGTTTGTGGGCCGAACAAAAATTATTGTAAAAATGGTGATACAACACCTCGCTCCGAGATGTTTCGTGGTAGGTATCAGTGACCCTTCGCCATGTTCTGCCCAGAGAACTAGGACCTTGTTCAATGAAGTTGCTGCGCCATGAGGCAAAACAGCTACTCGTCCAAATTCTGACCTCTGCTCGGTTTTGAACTTTCCTTTTCCAAGAAAAGCTTTTCGGATAGAAGCAAGTGAGGGCCTGATAGCGCCATGTCAAAGCGTCTTGGCGAATATAAGACTTCCCAGCCTAGGTTTGAAGATGTGGACGATCGAAAGTTCGATCGACATCCAAAATTTCGGTTCAATTACCCGCTGTCGGGGTATTTTAAAAGAGTCGCATTTCACACATTTAAGTAGAAAGTAAATATCCAATAAATGTTCAGAATAAAGTGCTGCGCGATTTTGCTTTTGTCTTTCTATGTTTGAAATCGCATAACACACGAGTGAAAAATGCATAATTCTGGTCGATCACTTTCTAAAATTCTTTGAAAATCGGGAATTGAAATCTATTCAACAGTTCACATATGCTCAGGTGCGCCATGAATTATTCTTCCAGGAAATGTCAAGTATTCTAGAATGGGTGGTCACTGATGGGTCCATTAAGGCGGTAGAAAACAGCGCGCATCCATAGTTTGGAAAGAAAAGTGCTGTTTCAGTTGCACATTTGGTATTTATTTGAAGGCTTATTTCTTTCTTTTTCTACTCTTTCATTCTCATCCGGACCTATCCACTTTTATTGGCATTCTTGTGGGTGAATCGAAGCGTAGTCGTTAGTGAAAATTCGTCTCAAACTGTATCATGGATCCGAACTCGTTTATAACGCAACAGCTATGAAGGGGAATATTACTAACGTTAGCAGGAGGGAATTTCAAATAAAATGTTGTTCGAAGTAGATTTGGAGATAAATGTATCAGAGTTATGGACTAAAATTCAATACTTCAACGTTGTTCTGGAAGCACTGGTGGAAGCAATCACCAAAGGATGTGTTCAGTATCTCGGAGGTAGCTTTAATGTTTATTATTTTTCTACTTTTGGCGCCATGGAAGGGAAAGACACAATGAAAAAATTGGGCAAGTGAATTACCCTCGAATTATCCTCTAGCGTTTTACGGCAGCAAAGACCCCACTTCGCACTTCAGACGATCTGGAAGAAGACGCAAGAGGAACAGGAGGCTCGCCTCCACATACCTTTCTTAGCGCACTGTTCTCCTACAGATGAGCACAAATTCAGATGGTTGTAATTACACCTGAGAGGAAGAGTAGACCGTAAAATACCTCAGCTTAAAACGCTTCTGCAGAATTTGCTGGCTCCAAAAAGCTAGAATCTAAGTATGGAACCAAAACCTTGCCCAGAGATGATAAAGATGTGCTAATTCGAATGACACCTTAATCTGGGAAAAAGCTTCAGCTTTAGCCGAGTTATGACAATTCGAAGTAAATCGTCAAGAACCGACATCGATTTTGCAACAACCTAATAGATATCGAAAAGTCTCAAAGCCACATAGCGGGAAGTCGTTACATCAGCAGTGCTGAGCAAGTGGATCGAGACTCCAGGACTGCTTCCAATCGATAGTAAACCTTTACATGTTCATAGTGAACTGGACACATCCAATCCCCCAGATGAACCCCAAAATCAGGTACGCTATGCCTGCATGTAGCATAGCATACATACCAGTAAAGTGATGGGCTGAATAGGAAATGGAAGCATTAACAGACTGATGGAGTCCGTACGCAAGTATTTCAAAACCAAATCTTCACACTAGGGAGGTTGTGTCAGGAATTTGGTGGTATTGTAAGAATGAGATCCATTGCAGCTTCCTCCAACCTACTCAAGCATTGACAGCAGAGTCCTACTATTGCTGAAATCGCGTTCCAAAAGTTTGCGAGTCCTTGTGATCTCAGTTTTTGTTGTAAAGTCATGCAAGGCTGTGTTGTCGGAGAGAATGTACCGAATTGAACGGTTGTTAAATTGATGAAAAACGCTGTGTTGGAGCCGAGTTACAACACTTTGAACTGGTGTGTCCATTTCAGCAATAAATTTCGCCACAACCTAATACGATATGAAAAACTTACTGCTTGTGCAGCATAGGAGCTTTGCAATGCAGATGCCCGGGAATCCATCGAACTGAAAACAGCTATTTGTTCAAGTATTTCAGGTATTGCTTTTTTTCTATTCTCCCAACATTGGATACAGGATTTGCGCTCGGGGTGGATACAGGATTTGCGCTCGAGGTAGTAACTGTATCTGTACAATCGATATGAGCGATGCTTAGCGGAGCTCCCACCTTAATCTCCAATTTGCGAGATGGAAAATAGCGTGATAAGGCAAGCAAAATCCTACATGAAGCAAAAGATCAGCATGGAATAGCGGCATGACAACGCTTTTTGGATAAGTTCATCGCTTGCCCCAGTTAGCTACTTATTTTGAGTGGCAAGAAGTTAATCGTTTAAATCTACTTGTACTAGAGCTCTTCAGCTTTCGGTGATTTGTAAGCAAGGCATCTGTTCCAGGAAAGCTAACAGCTTCACAACTTACTCTACAAAAGTTCTCGGGGCAAGAAGCCCCCGTTCCGCAGTCTTCAGAAGGGAAACATCCAGTATGTGTGCAACATTGTCCATCGCCAAGGCAGATTCCCTCTCGAGACGGTGCTGAAGAGTTAACGCTACATAATCTGTTATGTGGTATGATAGAAATGTTAAGGAAAAAACTGCTTGGTCCACATTTGCTTCCGAAAAATCAAGTCGGTTAATAGGTATGCGGTCATTCGGTTAGCTTGGAGATGGACCAGACCTGGCTATATTTACTAGGTTCATAGCGACGTTTGTGTATCCCAGAAAAAGCACTTTGAGAACAAGCTTTACCTGAGAGAGGGGGACGACCTGACTACAAAAAACATTAATTTTGCACCCTAGCGGGAAGAGTGTGGGCGGACATACGAAGGGTACATACAAATTCCTCGCATAATTCTAGGAAACTTTATGCAGACATAGTACATTAGTACATTAGTAAGCTTCAAAAACGGCGTTGGAGCACAAAATAAGCAAGAGCTCTGTGGCACTGAAGGAAACCCTTTTTTTTAAGATTTCCACTGGGCGAAACTAGCCTAATAGAGATAAACCATTAATTGTATGCATAGGACTTCATCAAAAATTATGCATAATCATATCGAAACGCTAAATCACTGAATTTTTCAGCTGCAGAAATAGTTTTGCTCTTCCGAAACAAAACATAGAAGTGACAACCCAACAAGAAAATTTATTTTGAAGCAACCTAGTTTCCAGAGCTTGTTTTATAAGGATAAAGCCGATTAAAAACTATCGTTCTTTGTGATCAGCTCAGAAAGTAAGTGCACCCTGCGTCGCACATCATGGTTTCAGATTTCGCTTCCCTGTCAAGAACGAGTGTGTTGAAAATTATCATGGTCATCCGACACCATATCTTCGAATCTCTCATCACCCTTCGACCGACAGAATGACGTCGAAGGAAGGGCGAAACAGCAGCATATACCGCTATTCCTTGGATGACCTCAAGCTGCTAGGTTCTGTCATCGCTTCTAGACGGGGAGTCCCAATCATGAGATCAACAAATCGTGCGATCCCCCGCCACGTTTTGAGTCTGGACCCACGTTGCAAGCAGATCTGACCCTTAAGTGGGACAAACCCGATTACGACCGCGCATCGGGTGTTGAGCATCCAAATATGTTAAACCGCTTGGTATTCTTTCGTCTGCATTTAACAATCATCAGCAAATGTGTCTGAGCCGCATGATAGCCGCAGATAACAAGGCACGAGCATGTTTCACAACATGGTGGGCGAATTTCAGTTGAGAAAACACAACTAAATTAGAGCACACGTGACGTGAAATCGTGCCAATTTGACTGGTAACTGCTTGTTCAACAATTAAACAACTGTTCAATTGACGATGGACAACAGGACTCAGTCGAGAAAAACTTTAGGTTTACTGGTTTAGTCCAAGTAATCGACTATCGAATGATGCTGTGTAATGGATAGGGCTAGTAGTACCTCAAACACGCGGCGATGAACTGGATTTCAAGCTTAGATCCGATTATATATAGCGAATTGAAGCAGAAACCTCCTAAGTCAAGCATCTGAGAGCTGATCTTGGCGAATTCCACACTAATTCAAGAAAACCCAATCTTTGACGAAGTTGCTGGTGGCGCACACTATTGCAACAGACCGAGCAAACTTGAGCACGGAAGGATGACAGGTTCGAGACAACTCTGTGGGCTTTGTGATCTGCAAGTGCCGTTGCTACAGGCCTCTTAGTCTCGGTGTTACCATTGCCCAAAATACAAACTTTCGTTGGGCCTCGTGAAAATCTCAATGTTGAGGAAGCTACTGTTCGCTAGTGAGCTAAGCTACGGACCTTTCAAGAGAATCTTATGAAGAGCACTACGTGTACTTTCAGGTATTGCAGTTGAAGCAGTTCTAGCTGTCATCATTTGTCATTTAGTGCTGCGTTAATTTTGCTGGAAATTCAGCCCCAATCCTATAACCGTCTCTAGTAGCACTCTGAATGAATTTTTAACCGCTCATGGATATCTCATGCATAAAATGATACAAAATACAAAAGAAGGTACTCATAACTAATCGAAATATTCATATGCTCACCCAAATGAAAGTTTTCCTGATCAAATCAAACTTTTTGCAAAAAGATTTCCGTGGGCAGGCATTGAACCTGGGAGTCACCACAAACGCGACATGCTCCCATGCTCAGGGTCCGCCGGTATGCTTTGTAGCAGCTAACAGTGCTGAAGAATGCTACCTCTCAGAAAATTCTCATTTTTGCCCAAAATATGAAGCCTGAAGGCTTCTTTCAGAATGTGTAGGCACTCATTGTCCGAACGTTCTTCTAGAGCTACTAGAGACGGTTATAGGATTGGGGCTGAATTCCCAGCAAAATTAACGCAGCACTAAATGACAAATGACAAATGATGACAGCTAGAACTGCTTCAACTGCAATACCTGAAAGTTCCCCTAGTGCTCTTGATAAGATTCTCTTAAGAGGTCCGTAGCTTATCTCACTAGCGAACAGTAGCTTCCTCAACAGTGAGGTTTTCACGAGGCCCAACGAAAGTTTGTATTTTGGGCAAGGGTAACACCGAGACTAAGAGGCCTGTAGCAACGGCACTTGCAGATCACAAAGCTCACAGAGAGTTGTCTTGAACCTGTCATCCTTCCGTGCTCAAGTTTGCTCGGTCTGTTGCAATAGTGTGCGCCACCAGCAACTTCGTCAAAGATTGGGTTTTCTTGAATTAGTGTGGAATTCGCCAAGATCAGCTCCCAGATGCTTGACTTTGGGGGTTTCTGCTTCAATTCACAATATATAATCGGATCTTAGCTTGAAATCGAGTTCATCGCCGCGTGTTTGAGCTACTACTAGCCCTATCCATTACACAGCATCATTCGATAATCGATTACTTGGACTAAACCAGTAAACCTGAAGTTTTTCTCGACTGAGTCCTGTTGTCCATCGTCAATTGAACAGTTGTTTAATTGTTGAACAAGCAGTTACCAGTCAAATTGGCACGACATCAATCGATAATCGATTACTTAGACAAAGCCAGTAAATCGTCTTGATTGGTGCAGTTCTACAAAAGTTATGGCGCAAAGCGACGGAGGGCGACGGTGACTCCACGGAGCGACCGTCGGTTTCCACGATTCCGTGAGCAGCATTGGATGAGCACCTAAGAGGAAGCCGAATGCTAGTACAAAAGAGTGCAAATTCATCGCTGGAATACTCTCTTCAGAGGGTGGATTTATGTTAAATTTTTCGTCAATGAATAATCAACTGGAATGAACAGTTTTTTTCTCGCAATCCATGAAAACCGTGGAATGGCTAAGGTTTCTTCTTGGGTTGCTCAAAACACTTCTATTATAATTAGACGAAGATGTGCAGAGCTTGCGGAAGACCTTTCATGAACACATTAATTGGAGAGGCCGTGGCCTTGAATGAAACATGAGTTACGGAACGAATTTCCGACTTTGAGACAGCATTTTTCATTGGCGAGAAAACGTTCAAAATGTTTTGACTCACCGCATGATGCACAACGAAGGGTACGCCCGTATCTTCTGTACGGGCAAGAATTGAGGAAGCACCCGTTTACCAGAGACAGAGAGAGAACCACGAGAGCAAGACGTTGCCAGTTCCTCATTATGAGTGCTTCACCCCGCCTCCTCGTGAAACAGCTTTGCTTCTGTAGCCTCGTCACGAATGATCTGACGTCTCGGCTTATCAAAATCCTCCCCTAAGAAGCGCTTCTCGTTTCTATAAGCGATCTACTTCGACTCGGAGCGCTTTATCGTTTTATCCAAGACGGCATACTTTTCTTTCTGCTCTAATCACATGACTTGCGCTTTGGGAGGGAGCGTAAACTCCATGTAGATATGACGAAAACTCATGCTACCAGAGCGTCCCCATAGACCCTCTTAGGGATTTTTGAAAAATTGGAAGAATTCGCCCACATCAACTAAACATCAGCTTCGAAAATAACATGCAGTGGACGTCAATGACGGTGGCCCATCCACGGCCTCAGGAAGGACGCACCACGAACCATACCGCGCGCACCGGGATCGGTGTCGTCTGCAGCCGGAGAACTATTCCAGGCGCTTTTCTACCCGACTCGCTCAAAAATCCTTGAAACGGGTCGAAAAGTTGATAGAAATAGCATAACAGATGCAGAAGACATCGGCCATTGCCCGCGCGGCGCGGCTGCGCGGCGTCCTTCTCGATGCCGCGGATGGGCCGCCGTTATTGACGTCCACTGTATTTTAGAACACAAAGGATTTTCCTCAAGGTCGAAGCCCAGAACTCATGGAAATGTTTGTGTTGGAGATAATTGTCATTTTCTAGGATTTTGAAAGACGCAGACCTTACATCAAGTGATGAAATAGCTTGAAACACGTGAGAAATCTATAAAACCATGGTGCTGCCCCCCCCCATGCGCTTGAACTCGCGCAACATGACGTTCGTGGGTCCCAGCGTGCGAGTGTCAAGTGGTGTCTTAGGAGTAGTCGTGAGCTGGCGCGTCGTTCAACCAATTTTATCGTACCAGCGAGCTCAAACATGGTTTTGCAGTATCTCTGCAGGTAGGTGACAAGTCTTTGTGTTCTACACTCTGTTGTCACTTACTAGCAACTGACTGCACAAAGCACGACTCATCATAGAGGTGAAAATTTTCTTTTGACATAGTTGTGCTGATAGTCTAATTCATGGCCTCCACCAGTAGTACAAGGTGGAATCCTGAACATAGGATTTCTAAGCAGTGGAACTAGAGGTTTCATACTTTGTGAAGCGGAAGAGATTGTATTTTTACGCGAGCCAGCACGAGATTCCGTAAAGGATAAGTGGAGGATAAAATGGTCGACGTTATTCAATCCGTTTTGTGGGATGCGCAACGCATTCAAGCTTCGTAGAGGCAATGAATGCACATGTGCCCTGTACAGTGACCTGTGTGGGCATGTGATGTTCCAAGTTCGTGCTTCGTCCTCCCAGAATCCACCGCTACCAAATTACTGACCTAGGAGCGATGGGAGGCTTCGTTGACCCCTGGAAGGGATTGAACCATTGATTGCGCGAGCGAACAGCGGACAGCGAACATCTTAGACAACTAGCTTAGCGGATGAAAATAGCCACCACTTTCTTCCTGCACTGCGTCGGGTGGTAGTGATTCGTCTGATGCAGACACATCGCAAAAGCTGCGCCAAGATGTCCTCTTAAAGGCTGTACCTGTCAATTTCCATCCGCTCTTCCTTCCCCCGCCGTTCCCACAACTACCTTTTCTAACGCAAAGGGCATGCCCAGATCTTCTTAGAGACAGTGTGGCACCTCGTTCTCGTGTTCGAGGTTTTAGCGGATTCTGAATCTACTCGATGCGCTGAATCCAACGCTCATCTCATAAAATGTTATAAGAATGGCTGTAAACCCGTCTTTTAGACGATCTTCGGGACTGGATCTGGAGCAAATTGTCTAGCCGAGTAGACGCGTAAAGCCGTTAATCTTATCGATTACACATGTCAAGACGTGTTGGGCACCCCTGTAGTCGTGGCAGCACAGTCTGGTTCGTGAACTGCACTTTCGCACCCTCCGAAAACGGGGTTTTTGTCACTCTCATGTGTTTTTTCGTACATCATTGGAATTGGTTAATATCTACAACCCACAAAACCAGGTGACATACTGTCTTTGAAGGATTATAGTCGCAATGAATTATGAAATGTACCATAAAGTGGAGCCGAATGAGGATTTTCATAGCTTGATACTGTTTAAAAGAAATCTGTCTTAGTTCGCGCAAAAAGCTGAACACTCGACGACAAAGACTTCTGTCAAGTGTCGTTCAGTTTTCAATGGCGACCTCCAAGAGACGACTGATAAACTATTCGTTTATCAGATCTGATTTATGGGCTACCATGTTGTGCAAGTACTTCATGTCTTATACTATATGTAACTAGTGGCGCACACAGCAGTTAGAGAAGAGATTGGGTTGAATGTCCCACCTGCTCTGCGTTCGTTATACGCTACTACGCCTGACTTGTTCGAACACATTTCGGAGAGTCAGAGTTGGATTACGCGGTTTCTACTTTGGAATTGGAAGTCGCGATGTTTTCAGACGGTCGAAAGCTCAGGTTCACACTGATAGTGATCTTCTCGCCATTTCAAACAGCACTGTTTTGCACTGGCTTCGATTCGCGCTCTTGCGCATGATTCTCACCATAACAAGTCAACTATTAGTTGCGTGCAAAAGTTCCGGGGCAGTTGCACCTAATTTTTCAGAACGCCATAACTTGACTCAAGGTCAACAATTTTGCTCAGAACAAAAAGCATTGGCATCTCCGTAGCGTTGCCAATATGGCACAGAAAAAATTTTTCCAGAAGCTAAAAATTTGACAGGTCTACACCTGTAACAGTGGCACACGTCGTTTTCCAGTAGGGTCTGTTCATTAAACGTTTTACAGCGGAAGTAAAGCCATAGAAGGTTGAAATGGGGGTAGTCTGTCAGAGGCAGGCACAAGGAGTAATATAGGTTAGGCCGGAGTTTCGGGGCACGAATGGCCAATTCTTTATACGGTTGACACTGCAATATGCTGGTGTGCGTCAACCCACAGCCAGATCAGATCACATATTTCCACCTGTGTCGGCCTTATGCTCAAGAGTTTTCCCGTGATTACTTTAGGGAAAAGAAACTACTATAGGGCGATTATTGTGTATTCACTGGATAAATTCACTGCTGATGAGTCACGTTCAGGGTCAAGCGTCCGATGGGAATTTCCCATGAGGGGGTCGTATGCGAGGGGGCTGGGAAAGGGGGGGGGGGGTCGTATTTGAGAGGTGTAGGTGGGGTTCGTAGAGGGGTCGCTTGACCACTGAATGTAAATTAGTGATTGTTTTATGACATGGCAAATGACATTCCGCCCTTGCCAGCAAGAATGGTCACGTGATTACGAGTTAAAGCAGCACTGGTTGGCACCGTATGAGAGAAATCCGCTTCAGCGCACTCACAGGTTCGATCCCCGGCGCCTTCCATAGATTTTTGCACTGGTCGGAATCACTTCAGAATCAAGTGTGGAGTAAAGAGGGTGGAAATGCTAAAAAAACAGAGAGTGGGAAGCGAGATCAATCGATTGCACATGCGAGGATTTGCCTGCAGGGCCCGTCAGAACGTGGAAAAGTAGGGTGACTTAGACCTCGTGCTGAAGTTATCTGACTCGAAATCAGCAGATGCTTTTCTATGTGTCCAAAGAGGACGATCAGCTCTGTCTTTTGCCAGAGTTTCACTTTTCTAGAGCTTCATATGCTTTTGGGAGCTCGATGGGAAATTTTTGAAATTTTCGGGTCTCCGAGGGGAAATTTCCCATGTAACTCACGCGAGCAGGAGCGATTATTGGGGAGCGATAATGGAAATGAAGAATCACTGCTTGGAGCTCTATTACGTCAAGGTAGTGAAACTTCGGTAAAAGGCATAATCTCTTCAGGGGAGTTGAAGAAGTGAAAATCTCGCAATTTGAACAGATGCTGAAAATGGAGTAAATCTGTTTGGGAAGTCGCTGAGAAGCAATTTGCAGATTTCACGAAAACTTTTCTTCTATGGGTTTTAGATGAGGAAATTTCCCATTTGAGTACAGAATCTGGCTCCACGAAGTTCGCTCGTTTTCCCGCAATTTAGATGGGAAATCCATGGGAAATTCGCCAAATTTCCCATCGATTTCCCATCGAGCTCCCAAAAACATATGAGGGTCTAGAAAATTGATACTCTGACAAAAAATAGAGCTGATCGTCCTATATGGACAAATAGAAAAATATTCGCTGATTTTGAGTCAGAGAATCTCAGTGCGAAGTCTAAGTAACCGTAGTTTTCCACAAAGTGGCGTCCCTTGTAGGCGAATTCTCGCATGTGTCATAGATCGATTTCGCTTTCCTCACTTCATCTGCAAAGCTTTAAATCTTCTCTACTCTACATTAAATCCGGAACGGTTCCAATCTGTGCAAAAATTTTTTGGAGGCGCCGGGAATCGAACCCGTGGGCGCGCAAATGCCAACGCTGAAACCGATTCCTCGCATGCGCTGCCAATCAGTCCTGTTTTGACACGTAATGACATGATTGTTCCTGCTGGCAGTCTGGTCCGATCGGATAAGGAATGATCTATATCGACCTCAAGGCTGTTTTAGTTTAAATTTTGGGTTTTCAATGTGTTTCTTTTGTGTGCCCATCCTTGAAACTGTTCAGTGTTTCAGTGTACGGAGAAAACATGCGGAAGCAGAAGGGGGGGGGGGGGCGTGAAAAGGTGGGGGTTGGACGAAGGAATAGGGGGGGGACGTATCGAGGGTCGGTTTTTCCCATCGTCATGGTTGACCCTGGTCACGTTGCTGACCATAAAAGGTCGAAAATTTTTTCAAAGGCAGAATCCACGGAAACTTCCGCTTCTCAGATTTTCACTTCCTAGTACTTTAGAGCAAGCCGGTTGGTTCCGTTCACTGCGTTCAGCTCAGTAACTGGTACATCTTTGTGCTGGCGCCAAATTCGGACGAGTTTTCCGTCGATTGTTTGTTGCGCGAATTGCAACAGAAACAGCTGTTTTGCTGCAATGTTGGAGAGATTCAGTCGTTTCTTCAATGTTTATCAGTTCTTTTCGTAATTTTTTTGTGCATTTTATTATTTTTATTAGCAGGAATGCATTCTCATTTGCACTTTACAGAATTTGAAGTTTTTTGGCAACAGTTCGTACTCATTTTCGATGAAATTTCAATTTTTTCCAAATTCTCCTCCATTAGGAAAATTCATGACCTTTTGATTTCTTAGTCGATTCTCTGCTAAGTGACACACAATTTCTAGTGTTTATTCATCTTGATGAGGTATTAAAAGGCTGCACTTTAGAACAAAAAACTGATCGCGCGAATATCCAAGCGGTAAAAAAGACATTATCGATCTTTTGATGTCGTTCCTCATCCCTGGCTCATGCAACTCGACCACACCTGCTGCACCTAATCTAGCCATAAGCTTTTAAAACCTGTATTTCTGGTGCTATTACAAAGTTTCGACCTTGCGCAGGTTTTCAGCATCTTCGATACTTTCGTAATACGCTGAGATTTTTAAGTCGAAAATTTCCGTGGGTGCTGCCTTTAAAGAAGGTGGTGATGGTTCGGCCATTTCTTAGGTGGGTGGCAGGAGCCCAAACTTTGGGATGACCTCCTCCTATTGTCGTACCTGACCCATTCTTTATCAACGATAACAATTCTTCCATGAAACGAATTGTTAGGAAATCTGAAGGTCGAATATCTGCAGACTTGCCAGTGTGGACGTTAGTCTCTTCGGTGAACTCACGCAAAATCCATCTACTCACTTCCCCCTTCTTACTGATTTTCTCCAAGTGACGAGACATTGTTGACTAAATTCCCCGTAATGTCTTGCTCACTTTGCACAAGGTCTGGTTCAACCTGCTCTTTCCTGGCGCCTTTGCGATGACCAAATCTCTGACCAACTTGTGAAGCATTTTCCAGGCTCTCATCTCCGCTCAGGATTCCTAGGAACCTTCGAGCACCTGGCGTTTTAGAGATCATGCTCGCCACAAAAGCATTATTGATGCTATGGGTCGCTTCTCCTGTTGATTATCTAGATTTGATTTCATAAACGGAAATTCCCCAGATTATTGCTCAGCTCATAGCATTGGTTTTACACCCAGAACAGAGCGACGCTGTGACATAGACCCAAGCCAAATGTGGTATGGGTAGCACATGCTTTAGGCTACTAGTATACATGAGAACCATTGCAGGATATCACAAACCCAAGGAGCAAGGCGACGTTCAAAAGTAAACTACCAACAACTGCCCCGGAACTTTTGCACGCACCTAATAGTTATCGTCACTGAATGTGCTAGCAGTGTTTCGTGCATAAGTGTGCTTCATCCACTTCAGAGTCTTCTTCGAATCGCTCAGTTTGAACTCAGTTTTACAGTATCACTACATGGAAAAGCAGTGCGTTTCCTGTCGAAGGGAATTTTCTAGTTGATCAAATCTCTTAGGGCATCTGAGGGAGGTGGACGACGACGAAGGGAGGAAACAAGCGGAAGAAGAGGTGTCAGAAACGTGGGCAAACAACCCTTTCATCCGACCGGCCTACTTTGTGAGGAATACCCACTATGCGAGGAGGAAGTCCGGCACGTCTACCATCTGGTGAAGCACGCAAAGCAGTGTCACCATTTTTCAAGCAAGATGGAAACACGCTTGTTCGTGAAGTAGACTGCTGAGGTTAAATTTAGTTCTGGAGTTAATCCAGTTTCGTATCTGCTACTACTGTTCGTACATGGTATTTGCAGAAGCAGTGGTATACGTATATTATACATACAGTGAACCTACAGAAAAAAAAACACAAGTACGAGTGAGAAAAAGTCATCGGGATTACCTAACATAGTTTCCGAATGATGAGTATTTCCAAAGAGTTTATTGGTGTCATCAGTTATCTGCATTAGTGTGAAAAAGACGGGAGTAGTAAAATCCCGAAATTTAAAAGCCGGGTACTATGTCGTCTAGTGTAGTATAATAGAGGTTCAGCATATTATCGAGATATAAACTCACAATAGAAGGACGCTCTTTGAACTGTTTCGAAACATACTGAAAAAGAAAATGAGCAAAGAGCCATGCTCCGCAATCCTAAAACGCGCGAACCTTTTCAAGAACTTCTTGGTTTGGGTATTAGCGAACATTTACTCACAAAACGAAAACTCAGTCACTAATGAAATTCACAATTCTACGGGCAGTGAACACAAACTTCTTCAAGCAGCGCCGATGCCGCGCTCCGATTGCAATTTAAAGGGCACGGATTATGTAATCGAAACCTCCTGTTGTGGATTCTGTGATTTGTACTACTTCAACTCAGGCCCCGACACGAGGTCTTCCCCGGGCCAAAATAAAAACGAAGCCCCCTTTGAAAAACCAAAATTTTACGAAGCCCCCTTTGAACATGCATACGAAAGGAAAACGTTAACCCCCTCTGAAAACGGGAGTTCTGGGGAACACCTCGTGGTGGGGCACGAGTTCATAGTGCAAACTACAATCCGAGGAACGTAAAGGCACAACATTCTGATTCTGAAGCAAAAAAAAATTGAAAAAGGCATAGATTTGAAGAAAAAACCTTCATCCGAAAAGGAACGGATCAAAAAGTTGGGCAGACCAAAGGGCAATTTATACTAGATGCGTGCGTTTGACGCGCGTGCGTCTATATGATGAAGAATAGGGCCAGTCGCATCGCTGACGCGGCTCAGGGGCACGCGTTTAGACGCTATTATGGTTGATGAGCGTCAAATCTGACGCGTCGGCCTGAAATTTCACGAAGTTTTCGCGATGTGTCGATGCGGCGAAGATTAGAACGCAGTTTTTTCGCGGTAAAGCCAGGAACATTCGCATCCTGCCGCGCATTCTCTTCTCCTCTTCGTTTTGCATTGCGCATCGCCGCGTCAAATTTGACGCGCATCAACCATAAATACCGCCTTACGGCCTCGAGGCGGCCGTAAATTCTTTTCATTGAAGATGTACATGTCGAACGGTCCTCATGGACGATCCTTCGCAAGTTGATGCGTGCGTCTGACGCACGCAGCTGGTGTAAATTACCCCATAAACCAGTGAAGATGAACAGATGATTCTTGTTACAAGGGAGAACGCGTTGAAACTAGTCCGCTGCGTCGTTCGATTGGAGCACATATTCTACAGGCTTGGACTCCGTAGGATTCCAAGGATTCCTGCGCAGTGTAAACGCAACGGAATGATTTGATTTCTTCAGTAACAAAAGAACTAAAGGGGTGCTACAAGTGTTCACTGCGAAAGCCCGAAAACTATGTGAAATAAAAAAGTGTATGCTCATTATGTATTTTGAACGCCAAATTACCTCAAGTTAGCAGCACTCCGAGAACTCGTATGAATCCCATACTTCATGGATCGAATCCACCAGGTGTTTGAACGATGAAGCGGACCTTGGAGAAAAAGTGTATGCTACAAAAGGCCAAAAATTATGTGAACTAAAAAAGTGTATGCTCAGTTTGTGATTTAGGTCGCCCTGGGCGACCTGGAGGGCGACCTGAGGTCTCCCTCACATATATTCTTTGCGCCGTACATCGATTGTGGTAATACTGAGCATACAGTTGTCGTGCCCCCTTAGTTCTCCCTACACTCCAATTTTCAAGCCCAGTCTTAAAGTCTGGACTTCGCAGCAGCTCCACGAAATTTCCGGAAAAGGGTTTTTCGCGTATATCTTTCGTGCGGTACATAAGTTTTGATCATCCGTTCAAACAGCTGTAGTGTTCCCTTGGTTCTTTTGTTAGTGAAGATATCATGTCATTTGGTTGCGTTTAGACTGCGCAGGAATTCTTATATCCTACGGTGTATGTAGAATATGTGCTCCAATCGGAATACTTGGACCGGACAGTCGCCTGACCGCTCAAAGAGCGAACAGCCTCGTTGCAAGCCATTTTTCGGCATCGGTCGCCCCTGTTGCGCCGCTCAAAGCACGAGCAGCCTCTCCACGCTCAATGATGAGGTCACTTAACTTATTTAATGCCCCTACCTCGCCTGATGAACTTGATGCTTCCCTTAGAAGTAACAAACGCAATTTTTTCCAGTACGAAGCCCCCTTTGCTTTTCGGTCCTTTTACGAAGCCCAGCTTGCCCCCGGGGAGACCTGTGCTGAGGCCTGCTTCAACTTTTTCTTGAACCCTGTCCCGTTGCTCGTGCTTTTGCAGTGACGACGCGCCAGCTAGCAGAGGACCTCCACATGCACAAGCGCGCAAGCACACACAGCACAAGCCTGTGACAGTGCCTGTGTAGCAGGACTCGCAAATGTCAGTGAAGTGCGACAAGATGCACGAAAGAGATCACCTCGATTTCGCAGATTTCTGGCGAGTTTATCGCTGTTTCACTAATATATATATAAGTTATAGGACCCTGAAAAACCCCAAAGTCAGCCAAAATCTCGAACACGAAGATTTGAGCGGGTGCCGCCTTCAAAGGCAATGTCTTAGCTCATTTTCGGTTTTGTGATATCAACAGAATTTAGACCTACCCAACGTGTTGAGTTCAACGATATATATTTCTACTGAAACTGTTAATAAACCCGTTTTTGAGGGTCCAATCCCATTTTGCGCGGGTAAGTTTCTCGGCAAGAAAAATGTATGTCTTGTCATACACTTCAGCTAGTCTCGTTTATCGCATAGGTGTTCTCATTACCGAAAACTGCGCAGCAGTCTCGGCCTGCCTGTAGGAAGGTAGGAGGCGCCTCGTACACCGATCGAGAATTTGGCCAAAATCTCTGGCGGTGTATCTGAGGTGAGCCACTGCCAGGGCGTTTTGCTGGCGATCTCGTATGTAGAAGATCGTAAAATGACTGTCCTGCATCCCAATCTTTCCCGAACTGATAGTGCCTATGATGGCGCATATGATACAGTTTTTGGAAGCACCTTCATTAAATGGAAAAAGGGATCATCTTTATGAAAAAACTATTCGAAAAGCATTAACTTTTCACGAGAAAAGAAGTCGCGAGAAAAACCCATGAATTATGCACCAACCTAATGGAATTGTTAAGACAACTGCTGAGTACTCAAAGCAGTCGAAACTCAAACATGCAAATTTCCGTGGGTCCTGCCTCTAACGACGTAGTCTTCTTCTTCAAAGTATTGAGACTGGAGTATAAACTGAAGATAAATATTTGATTTTTAGATCACTGATCTCCGTCATAAATAGGATCCCAGCCGGTTAGTTGCGAGGCTACGTCTCGTGTCCCCAGGGCTGAGATTCATGAAACGATAACCCGGCAAACCAAGTATGGCTAGTGTGATTCCGATCGTATTGACCACATAGTGCTAAGAGACGCAGACGGCAAAAGTTGGTTTGCTAGCCTGAGTTTGCCTGGTTATCGTTTCAAGAATCCCAGCCCAGGTTGCAGATAGCGGGGTAATCACGGACCAAACGCAACCTTGTGCTTGCCCTTAGACGCAGGTGGATTCAAGGGATGGACTTCTGTCTCCAGAATGTCGGAACGATGCATAGCTTTTGTCAGTGTGTGATGTGCTTGTGTATCAGCAGATTTTATCCCGAACATCTATCTGACCAAAAGCCCGGCATTTAAGTGAGGGAACGTACAAGGCGGGGAGGGGGGCGGTTTGGAGTCGCCTTGTACAAATAAACTCCTACTCCACTTCCCTGAAAACCCGCTTACTTCCCGGGGAAATCCTACCCCAGCCCTCTAGGGGGAATAGAGCCCAGCAAGCCATTAGTTGTGGGGTACACTCTTTTTCAAGCTGCACACAACAATAACAGAGAGTGTTCCCTTGATCTTGTAAGAGTTGTTGGTACGGCAGCGCCAGTAAGGATGAGGTCCGAGGGGTTATTCAAGCTGCCTAAAACTAGGACTGTGATGAGTGCCTGTACGTTAAACGCATGCGCACTTGCATCAAAGGCTTCCTTCGAGGAACTGATGATGCAAGACAGGAATATCAGGTAGGACGTCATTGGACTGACCGAGACAGGAGACACCGGCCACTGAACGCCACCTCCGACACTGGACAAGAACTGTTCCATGGAACCTGCGACATTAGAGGAGTTGGTGTAGTTGGTTTCTTCGTCAACACGAACTTGGTTGTGGGCATGATTTTTTCAAACAGCTAACAACTTTAATCGGACGGTAGGTCACCATTCGCGACTTCAGGCCAATATCGGCCCTAGGAGAACGCCTAAGGAACTTCACATCACTACCCGTGGCCCACAGTGGAACAAACAGAGAGAGGCTGTCTGAGTTCATCATGACGATGAAGACTATTCATGGTAACTTACAATTTCAGAAGCCAACCTCCCTTCGATGGACGTGGGAGTCATCCGGTGGAGAGTACCATAACGAAGTCGACCATATCATCGTCAATCATAGGTTCTGCCCGACCACCGTCAGTGTTGCACCGAAGCTCTACACTGGATCAGACTATCGCCTGCTTTGTGGAAGGATCTCGTTTCTTGCAAAGTACAGAAGGACGCGAATTTCAAGGAGATTCTCAAACAACTCATGAACTGTGTTCCCTCTCGTCGTCAGCGCAGGCTTTGGTTGTCGACAAAATCGACGAGGAGTACAACCGGTTCATTCGATATGTCCGCGACTGCTCAAGGAAAAACGAGAGTTCAAGAAGCACCGAGAGACTGTCTCATGATTGAAAGTGGAGTCGCAAGAGCCACAAGCAAATGCCAACTTAGGTAGCCGCTATACTCCTCGAGGAGTATAGCACCCTGCGTAGCTGTCGGCGGCGACAGCGGGCGCCAACATTGCGGCAGTTCACAGTCGATATTCACCGACGCCACAGTAGCCACAGTGTTCAAAATCTGAAAGAAAGCCGATGGTTCAAGAGCCACTAAGGGGCGATTGTATTAAGAAACCCTCGTGCTAATACGAGCATGGAGATGCGAAAACCTCAAGCAACTACCAGCTTACATCCGAGCACATAAAACGGTGCAGAAAAGCGACAAAGGAGACCACAAAGAAAGACGAGGAGCAGTGCTGGCCGAAGCCGCAGATGCAGGAAAAAGCATCAGCAACGCCCACCGAGGCTTCGCCAATCATAGGATAAGGATGACCGCCCTCCGGTGCCCAGACGCAACAATTTCCTCATCAAAACGGGTGATGGCGGAGGTCATCCACAACTTCTACTCGGATCTCCTCGATAGCCACATCCATTTCCCTCCATGTCATCCTAGGGAGGACGGATATGTCATCCCATAGGCTCTCTTCCGATAACCGGCATGCCGTCAAATCGGTGAAGAATTGCGCAACACCGGGCCCCGACAGGATTCGACCGGAACATCTGAAGAATCTACCGCCAGCTCTTATCACTACCTTGGCTAGGCTTTTCATGCGATAGCTGGCGGAATGCAAGGTACTTAACCAGTGGAAGGCCAGCAGGACCGTGTTGCTGTACAAGAAGGGAGATCCGCAGGACATCGGCAGTTATCGCCCCATCTGCCTGCTTTCCGTCGTGTACAAGCTGTTCACGCGGATGAACCTCAATAGGATCGAGAGGACAGTATACGAAGGACAACCGTGCGAGCAAGCAAAGTTGTGAAAAATATTCAGTACGATCGACCACGTATAAACTGTTACTAGACTCACCAAAGTATTGTGAGAGTACGAAATACCCCTTTGTCTCAGAATCATCAATTTGAATGAAGCGTTGTGAGTTTTACAGCAACTTCACGGTAGTATGAGCAGGCAGGATTTCGAAGAGAATTCGGTACGGTGGATCACATACTCATAGTCACTAGATCCATTGAAGTATCGCGAGAGTATAAGATGCCCCTTTGCCTCACTTTCATCAATTCAAAGCAAACCTTTGACTCTGTGACAAGTTATGACGAGAAGTCATTTCCTGAGCTCTACAGCAACTTCACGACAAGGATCTCTCCATTCCTCAACTCAGGAAGTCATCGTCGACGAGGGGTTCGACAAGGGACAGCGGGTCGTCAAAGCTATTCAGCTTCACTCTCGAGGACGTCATGTGTAGATTAGAATCGGATAACATTGTAGTGCAAGTTGCTGGCTGGCGAATTAATCATCTTCACTTCACCTTACAACACCAACCATCATCGAATATGAGAAACGACATCGCTCCGTAGTTGGACAAGAGGAGAAAAGCGGCTTGGGGTGCTCACAAGGGCATCGAAGTTATAGTTATGAAGACGAAAAACTCCACGGTTATCCTTGTATAACGTACGCTTTAGAAACCAAGGCGTTGCTCAAGCGGGGGATAGTACGGTCAGCCACCCCATGCTTACTCCTCTCCGCTCATTGCACATTCTGTTCATCTTCAACAACGGGTCCGAGAATTCCCCGCCGTTTCGGCTCCCCCTCTTTTTCAATCAGAAAAGGTCTTCCCAAGCTCATCAGAAACCAACACACAACCAGATGGAACGGGACATTGTTTATTCTATGGAGGGTTGGAAGAGAAGAACATATGTAGGTACCTTTCACTCTTAGGTTTCGTTTCCATATAAAGTAGTTATAGGCAAAAATAGCCAAAAAGTATGTGTCAGACACGCTACCTATGCCTTTGCACTTCTATTATACACATGAACTTCACTTGTTTCAAGGTCTAGGTACCCTTCACTGATATTCCGTTCAGTCGTCTTCAGCCAGAATTCCACAGTTTTTTTTCAAGTTCCTGCCAACGGTCACATTGCGCGCCTTAATGTAAAATGTGCACGTAACTACGACACCCGACTGGTTGAGTTCCTTCGTATTTCTTCCCATATACACATCCACTCATTACCCCTTCATTTAATGGAATTTGTTCGACCGAGTTACATCAACACTGTTATTTATCCACTTTCTTATCTTCAATGTGGGTGCCTTTCCATTCTTTTCGATGGCGTCAAGACACATCTGCCAAAAAAGATGTTGGAATTTTGCTGCAGTCTCCGAAAGTTTGAAATAAGTTTTCGCGCTTCCTACCGGACGATTGGCCTCGGTCGGAGCGTTGTCGATGACACGCCTCGCATGTGAATTACTTAAACAAGGAACAACCATGGGTATAGTTGTTCCCGGTCAACACTGCTAGTTTTACGCTGTACTAAACTACATCTAACACCCCCTCCCACGTTCGACATCCCTTTCACTCTGGAAAGGGTGTTCTCACATCATCGCACCTATGCTAGGATGTATTCAAATATATAAATAAATAACTTAATATCGTTTTTTTATGAATTTCAATAACACAAGGTGTTTGGAAATAATCAGAGCATTCTCGCGGTGACACTCGGAAAAATTGCCGTCCCACCACATTCTCAGTACAGCGCATTAGCAGCGCCCACAACCCCCTCTCATTTTTTTACTGCCACTCGTTAAACGCTTGCCCTGTGTAGATTCATAACCCTTTCTTAACGATTACAGGGATTATTTTAATGAAATTCCTTTCATGTTTTTGTTCTTCTTCATTCCTTGTTATGATCTACTTTCTGGTTTGTTATGCTGTACTCCACTGTTACCTCATCTTTTTGAGTTTGTCATATCCCTTGATGATCCTTACTAGTCTACGTCAACGTATTCAAGCATTGTTTTCATCTATAATTTATATCTGATTACGAATCAAGTTGCGTTTTCACGGATAATTAATACGTGATTAATTACAATGATGATGAATTCATTCTGGTTTCGCTAGCCTATGGGCAGACTTTGGAAAATAATGTTTTTGTTTACAATCGCTCACGTCTTCTCTACATATGAGAGTAATTCTCCTGTGTAGCCTACAACGGAGAAACAACACTAAGAAAATTTGAACAGAATGTTCCAGCCATACCTTGAACTTGAAACTCTTCTACGTTCGCAACACAACGATTATAGGGAATATTTCCATATACAGCGCAACCATCCTTGCGAGCCAGTGAGCCGGAACTACTGGAATCTCCTGTATGTGTACTCGATATCAACCGAATACGGTCCAAATGAAAAATGAAAACTCACATCAATAATGCTCAATGCTAGGTCATAGTTGTCTATGAGAAGAACAACTCGATCGCGAAGAGAGGCCACTGCCGCTTTCGCCAAGTTGAGTAAGATCAGGTGGGCCGGACACGTGATGCGTCTTAACGACAACCGTTGGACAAAAGCCGTCAGCAACTGGACTCCACGGAACGTTGAGCGCACAACAGGAAGACCACCGACCCGATGGTCAGACTTCTCCGCGAAGTCCTTCGAGAGTCCTTCAAAAATACAATGCTCTTCGTGTCCCTTGAACGGACAGAATCCATCGAACGACTCTGGCACGCGAGAGGGATGAATGGAAGGATTGCTGGCGCCTGCTCTGTATATTCCACTCCAGTTGGAACATTTTTCCACCCTCACTTCTTACAGTCAGTTTGTTTCCTTTCGAGGTGAGCGTACAGCACTTCAGTTCAAAGAATGTTTTTCTGAGCATGAACTTCTTAATCTTCTGTCACGCAACAAAAACGACCGATTCCTCAATTGCATTTTCATGATGAGGAATGGATCTTACACGCCAACAGGAAGCGTCATTGTCAGTGATTGGGCAACTGAAGCTCCCAAGCCCTCCCCGAAACTCATGAAACCTGGGGAAGTTATTACTGCAGAGAAGTACTGCAAGAAAGTGGACAAAATGCACAGAGTGCTCCAGCTTCTTCTCGAGCCATTAGTGAATAGAAAGGGCCTGGGGTCGCTTGCCGGAGTTGTAACTCGTGGTCACGATAGTCTAGAAGACGACGACAACGAAGAAGAGGAAGGCGATCTAAATCTTTTTTGAATGAGTCCTCGACTTCAAGTATGAGTCCAGGTCCGCTTTTGATGTAACAAAGCGAAACCGTTTTTGGTGAGCATTTCTTTTCAACCTTCAATCTTAAAATCTTTATTATTTCTTAGGCTTCAAATTGTTTAAAGGCAGCACCCACGGAAATCTTCCCTTGCTAGATTTTGATCCAATCGTGATCCAGTCGATTGTAGAGCCAATTTTGCAATGAGAGCACCAGTTGAACTATCAATTACGAGTTATAACAGGCAATACCCGGCTCAGTAGGATCCATAGCCAGTAAGTTTTACGAGTTTTCATGCTAACAATAATCTGCCAAATCTTCCTTGGAGCGCGCAAAATGGCAACTGCCAGCTGATTAGGCCCTGGTTTCAAGTGGAGTTTTTATATGTTAACTTTTTATTCACTTGTTTCGGCTTGTACTATATAATTGTGGCCTGATTCCCCCAATTTGCTTCCTTTTACCTGTCATTGATTTACGTAATCCCTTTTTTTCATCAAGATAACCCTATTCCTCAAATAGTTTATTGTTGCGTTATCTAGTTGTATAAACTCTATCATAGGGCTTTGTTTTCTTTCCTGAGTCACGTCTGTATGATGAAAATTCCATCTTCTTCCTGTTTGTGCCAATTCTTTCCTCAAGAAGTTGCCCGACTAGTTAAATATCCAACTGCATCGAGAGAATAGGTGGCAGTGATGGCAGCGTGATCGCCTGTTTTGCTCGACCTCAACCGCTTAACTCGACCACCCTGCTCTAACATAGCGGAACGGAAGCATCTGAAAACCGCTTTTTTACATATTTTGAAAAATTCGAACACTTTACCCATGTTTCTCATAGTCAGAAACCTAATATTAAGCTGAAATCACGGTGACTGAATTTTCCGTGGGTACTGCCTTTAACCTTCCGTGTCAATTTCACTCTCCTGCAAGGAAATGAATTGCAGAGGAATATCGAGCGGAACTGGAAATCTAGGTCATCGAAATCCGTGGACGAAGAGACTTCACTCCACAACTGGTCGTATTCCGAACTCTGTTGGGCCAGCCACGCAAGATCACCCAATTCCCCAAATACTTGTTGCGTTATTTGGTTGTATAAACTCTACCATAAGGCACTGTTTTTCTCTGAGTCACGTCTGTATGATGAAAATTTTCGAAAAGTTGCGCACGCCCTGACCGCGCCCGCATAGCCCTGGTTCTGTGATCTGGTATTCCAGCGCGGACCAGGGATGTGCGTAGTTACGATTTACGCCTTACGAATTACAATTTACGGCCATTTTTGGCGGTTTTTTGACGATTTACGATTTACGAAAAATGGCCCACATTTCGTAAGAAATTCGTAAATAACTACAAGAAACGAATCTCGTCATAGCGTTTTGCTTGGGTGTAAATGTGCATAATCTATCTGTGTTTGCATTTTGCAGCAAAGCTAAGAGTGAAATGCTTGTTTTGCTTGCAGTTTCCATTATTCGAAGAAGGCGGCATATAACAATTTCATTATCGCCTCCGTAGAGAAGATCTGTTGGAACGGTTCAGCTCAAAGGTCTGAATGGAGTGGTCAAGAACACCGCATTTTCAGCTCTGTTTTCCTGTTTCCGTAGTGGGACAAGCTGTCCGCCCAGCCTGTGGTAAAACGTTTTGCCTTGTTTTTCTGACTTCAACTGCGGTGTGGTGTCGTATGCGAAAAGGTTTTCTTCCCGGTCGAGCTCTCATGAACCAATTAGTAGTGTCCATAAACAATTTGATAAGTTACAAGAAATAGTTTTTTTTTTCAGAGATGCAGCACGCATCCTAATAATCGCAGAGGTATTGAATGCTGGACGCCGGTACCGCTGAATAAATCCTCTTGAGTTTCACAGAAATTATGCCTATACGCGTGTCAGCGTATCCTTTAATAAAGCAGCTTGCAATAAAACAACTCACAGTTGTGTGCATCAGCGACTTCGATAGAGAGTGAAAAATTCGAAGTGGGACCTATCGCGACTGCTGGAATTCTCAGAGAAAATACTCTTTGTTTATTACGGTGTTTTCTTCCTAGGCTTTTACGGTATTGCGTTCTATAGTTATAACCGAATATTCGTATTCGAATAAATATTTGGAACATTCGAATATTTGAATAGTCGAATATTCGAGATCGTCATATTCGAATACATTCGAATTCGAATATTCGACAGATGGCACTATTCGAATATATTAAAGCTTATATTCGACAGTTTGAAACCCAGGAGGAGAAAATACTTTTTCTTCTACGTTTCTGCCAACCTCCATAACAAAGGTTGCAAACATTCTCATCCGTATTGCCTGGTTCGCGAAAGAATATACATATCCGTGCTCGTGACCGTAGGTTCCTCGCTGAGAATTGGCGCACGGTGGTTAGGGAAGGGTGAGAATTATTATCACTAACTCCATATTGTTTTTCTACCATAATTCCTGTTGTGGCTGATGGCTTGTTGCCAGGAGGAACTCTGTTGTCGGCAAGCAGGAGACCGATGATCTCCCTAGGTGGCGTGGAGATCTCCCGTCCGGATAGATCGCAAGGAAGTGCGATGGCGGGAAACAGAGGTGTATATAAGGCCCTAGGACTGAGCCTTAGCAGGTCTCGATTGAAGTCAGCCAAAGCCCACAGCCGCCCCCGCTCGCCTATATTCTGTACTAATAAACTATTATTAGTCTAGTGTTGGTACAGAGTTACTAGCAGAGCCCCTCGGAAGTTAGAGAGGGTGTGGTGAGGGTCGAAGGTAAGAGACCCTAAAGAGTCAGACGGATTCTGTTCCCGGAGACAGGCGGGACACAACAATTCCATTTTCGTCGGTTCACGATGCAGGATGCCCCTATAATGGTACTGAAAGATGTGCATTCGTAATGGAGTCTAGCTGAAATAAAGAATGGATTGTAGATTGAGCATCCCTGGCTTCACTTGAAAAGGTATAACTGGTTCCAGGAAGCTACGGCATCCAATTGCCGCTCACTTCTTGGCTTTACCTCGAAAATACGCTAAAGTTTCATGTATAGGGTTGTGCAATAAGTTCGTGCGATTTTTTTTCCAACTCAATTTTTAACGAGGATTTGAATCAATTCCGATAGCCTATGATAAGCTATCTTGTAGCTCTTGTTTTGCTCTTTACGAGCATTATAACCATTTTCCCCAATTCCCGCTACTTCTCACTTTCTGTCGCATGAAATGTGACCCTCCAATTAGACAAGAGCGTACATCTTCGACACCTTCAGCTGTTCCACAACAGTTTCCAAATAAATGCAGCTCAAGCTGCTGGAGATGTTGACAGCGTCTAAATGGAAGCCATTACTGTTGAAGGGACAGCGCAGAAGTGGATGTCTGCTCCAGAGAGGTCGATTTTGGGCTGGATGATGCACCTTGTTCTGTACGCATAGTTGGTGGAGTTATGAGACGACTTCTCGCAAGGACTTGCTCGGAATGTGAAGAAGAAGCACTGCGTTATTAACTTTTAGAAAAACCTATGTTCAACTAGTCCAATTCGTGCCTATACACTGCAGAGAAACCGCACGAACTTATTGCCCAACCTAATAATACCTCATGTTTCTTATGTTTGAAAGGTCTTATTGCTGTCTTTTTGCTTGTGTTGTTCATTGCGATAGCTCAACTCACTTGAAGTTCTATTAGGTTGGTGCAGAAATAATGCGCGTTTTTCGTTGCTTCATCTTTGATGCAGAAAAATTCCGGTATTTCTTATCACCACTATGAGATGTTGTATATGGTTTTATAGCAAATTTTATGGCCTTTTCAAACGTCTCATGCACCTTGAGCGGAGTTCAAGTTTTTGGTGAATTTTTAATTGTGGAACAAAAGGCGCCAAAACAAGTTTTTTGCCAAACCCACTTCAGCGAGCTAAAACTCGGCGGCGTCGCAGCAGAAACCGCTCGACATACCACCATAGTTTTGCCTAAGGAAATGTAGACAAATGCATATCGCGAAGCTACCTACGGATTTTTTCAGTATGCTATGTTTTGGTTCGAAAATAGTGAATGTCACATAGGCCTTCCCGGGGTTTGAGACACCCAACTGATGGCAATTACCAAAGAGCACCCATCCAAAACAACATATTTGGCTTCGCAGAACATCACCGGTAGTTGCTGTCAGATCATCCCTCCTTTCAGTAAAAATGGGAGGGTGAAAAAGCACGACGAGTTGACGTCGCGCATACAGAACGAGTACCACATTAGTCCTCGTAGAGAGGTCTGCTTCGCGCCTTTGTAGCGAAAGAATTGCGACCAAGTAGTCGTTCGCTTAGTAGTTATTCATGAAGTATAGACCCTCTTCGACAAAATGAGGTGCCTTGCTCAACAGCTGGACGAGGAAGATGCACCGAAACGCTCCCAGAAACCGAAGCAACACCAAAATAAGGTCACAGCGATTTTGTGGTGACCTGCTGCAAAAATTGTTCACTGCAGCTCATTCATTCTTCCTAATCTGGTAAGTGCTTTCAAGATGTAAATGAAATAAATTAGAAACTTCACTGTGTGACCCCAGCGTTGCTCAATAAAATGGATTCTTCACTCCTACACGGCACCGTCCAGGCACACCCTGCACGACAGATTCTTCACAGGTTGGAGCAACTGAGCTAGGAAGCTCGGAGTCCTACATCATAATCAGCAAGCTTCTCGCTCACTGACTACCACTTCCCCGAGAGCCTGGACGACTTCTTCCGGGAGAATTTTCTCGAAGACTAAAGTGATACCAAAACTGCCCTCCGGAAGTTAGTCAATTCTAGAAGGTCCTATCAGAAATGCACGGTAGTCGGAAAATATCTACCTTATTGCCAAAGATTTGCGGACTGCAATAGTTCTAAGCCCTTTGAAAAAGATCGATTTTGAAAGGAGTTATGAGGTTCGGAATCAAAGGCATGAAAACGCGCATTATTTTTGCACCAACCTAATAAAAACGATAATGAAGTTGCAAACAATTTGTTTGTCCTAGATGTGATCGCATTTAATACCTATGTGAATATTTTATAGATACAAAGGCCGGTCCAAGAAAGTTTGTTTCATTTGTATTTTAACTTCGCGAAATTATAACTTTCGTGAACCACTGAATAAATATAATTAGCTAAGACCATTGACCCACGAACGAATCGCTCCTTCATGCTTGCTTAGTACTGAGGCAGTCCAGAAGCGAGAAATCGCATATTGTCATCTTTGGATGTCGAATTTACCAACCGTTTCTTCAGAAAGTGATGCCTCTGATAGATGAGACCCACATGATGCCCAAAAATTTGGTGATAGTTGAACAGAGTGCTCACGATCAGAAGTGAAATATGACCAGCCGCTGTGGTGAAGTAGTTAAGGCTTTGAACGCCGATAGAAATTTTTTTCGTCACAGTATCGGCGACTTCTTGGGACAATCCACTGCATTTGGAATCCTTGAGCGTGTAGCTGTGAAGAATCGCTCGGAGTAGTTAATACAGGAGAACTTTTAGGAACAGCAAAATACTCGGAAAGATAGCTATCTATGCTTCTACAAGGGGAATCCTAGGTTGTATCAGACTTCAGCAGTGGGATCGGTTGGCAACGTGGGTATTTCAAAACCGCTTCCCCACAACGCTACAGAAAAATCAGTCAAGATGGAGAAAAATAGTATTGCGTTGCCTCTGCATCTTTAGATTTCCATTAGTCCTAACAACAGCGAGCGCTCGCAGAGTAGAAATGGTTGGTTTCCGTGATAGGTTACTCATCACGGAAGGGTACTTATATCTGATTGAAAATATAGTCCTTAGGAATCAGATCGGTACATTTGCGCCAACATAATACTTTACTAGTGAGTAATACTTATTCGATTATTCGATTATTCGAATAGTCGAATACTCGAATAATCTGAGATTCAAAGACCATAATACCTAAATATTCGAATTCGAATACTTTTAAGACTCCCAATTCGAATATTATTTCTTCGTTCGAATGATTTCGAGAGCCTCGAATATTCCGTATTCGAATACTCGAGGCCAGTTCTCGGATGTGTTAACCATATTGTGTTCACATCTTCGAGGTCGTTCGTTTGCTTTCCGCACACAATTAGATAGATTTGTGTGAATTTTATCTCAAATTTAACGACTAGCTCGCTCTTTTCTTTGCTGTCGTCGGCAAATTGGTTGCTGCTAGCCCATAACTGGCACAGAGACCTAGACAAATTCTTTCCAAATCTCTCCTCTTTTTAAGTTGCGAGTGTGTTGTCTATGAATACGACACAATGTGCATTAATGATTCTTTTCGAAAATAGTGTCTGACAACTCGCTTTGAACATGATGAACATCTTTGCTTTGAGAGGTACAAGTATTATTGTGTTAGAGGCAACCAACTGTATTGTTTTCTATAATATTCGCGTCGTGGTCACGTTCCCCTAGGAAGGAAAAGGATAAAGTGGTCGGTGTTGATCAATTCTATTCATTGGATGAGCCTCACATTCGGCTTCAACTGAGGATCGTAGACGCATTGAATGAGTATGTGCCTTATACAGTGACATTCCGGGAGGGGGGGGGGAGGTTGTGGAGGGGGAGGTTGTGGAGAGGATTTAATGTTCCAAGTCAGCGCTTCATCCTCTCAAACATCTCTGGTACCACTTCACCGATTGCACAGGTACGGATGGCTTGGCTGGCTAGGGGCGCAGATTGATCCATCGAACCCCAGCGGGATCGCCACTGCGCTACGCGGTGAAGAAAATCGAAATCGAAAAAAAGCGCAACATCTTATGTTAACACGCAATGACAGGGTGGTAAAAATGAAATGACAAGAATATTAACAAGGTGACGTTTTTGCTACTTCGTTGCTATAGGGGTTGACTAAAATGTATATGTAGCATATTATTGCTTGTACATCGCAGGTCACAGACACCACTTTAGCAAATCCACACTGCTTGGGTTTTTTGGAATGGAAGCCAGCTGATCAGGTAATGTCGCCTTCTATTGTTGACATGGAAAAACATCTAAAAGCTTTTATTAAAATGAAAACTGTTGTAGTCACTCGGTAGCGGGTCTGGCGTACTCTCACTGTATTCCATGAAGGGAGTTTTGTGCAATAATTCAGACAAACCCTTGCTTGTCTCGCGCGCTTGTTTGAGGTCTCGCGAGAAGCGAGCCCTGCTTCACTTCGCCCGGAGCAGGAGGAAATAGTGCGGTTTCGAAGACGCAGGTCGGTAAAGTTGCTCGCTTCTGCCGGAGCAGAATTTCGCTAGACGTGGAGGAGACGAGGGACGATTTTTGAAGGACACAGACGACGAAAGACGCTCGCTGGGCGCGCGCGAGAACGCGCGAATAACATCGCTCGGCGCTGGAACACATCTTCACCGGCAAGAAATACGAAGCGACATCAGTGGGAATCCGACGATCAGGGCGGCGGGCAGGTTCGGTCTTTGAGAGCGTGAAGGCAGTATTTTCCTAACCGTCAACCTCATCCACGGGGGGTCGTATGGGCCATTTTTGTGAAGGTGGATATGCACCATCAGTACATCTATGTGGTGAGACCTTATCGCTCAATGTTGAACACCTGGCCATCATCCGGTATTGACCGATTGTGACATCGTCGTTGGGCGCGCACGCCGATCTGGCAAGGCGCGCGCAACAAGTTCGCGGGGCGCGCCCCAATCTTGCTTCTGCCTGGGCCTTACCTGCGCGGCCAGGGAGATTGTCGCGCGCGCCCAGCGAGGGTTTGTCGGAGTAAGACACTGGCGGAGCAGTGGACGCAAGGTGCGAGTAGCAGCGAAACCCGGAGAACAGTTCCTAGTAATATGGACAGAGCTCTAAAAGAGGTCTGAAGGACACTGGAATGGATGTTGACGAGGAGAATCACTCCAATTACGATCTATCGTTTGAGAATTGATCCTACCAGATTTGGAAATACAAAAAACTTTTCATAGCTAGGGAGAAAATGAGGACTGAGCGATTCAAACTGCCACTTGTTAAGGCTGCTAATGATGATATATTTAGAAAATCCTTTTTTCGTAATAAGAAAATGTGCAGAGCTCATAAGGTTCTGATTAGGCATATACTGGAAGGCCTTTACGGAGAGTAGTTGGTGAGGGCGAAGCAAGCACCAAACTGAGGCTTAGAAGCAGCCTGACATCAAACAAAAAAGTTACTCCATAGTGCCTGGAGGAGACACATGATGCATGGCGTGGAACTGTGTAAGCCACCAAAACTGGTATAACTTATAAATAGATTTCCTTGCTAAAAGCATCTTATATGACTTCTAAGCTACATTTATGACGCATCGGAGTCCGATCCGGTCGGGTAAGAAAAGATACATATGGATCCTTATCCGTGTCTTTCTGACGAACGTCGATACGTATCTTTTCCAATCCGACCGAATCGGACTCCGATGCACTATAAAGGTAGCTTTAGAGAGCTTCGTCAAAATTCGGCCAACATTTTGAGATGATGCGGTCTTCAGGCTAAAAATTTTGACCTAATTTCGTTATGGTCATTTCAGCACTTCTTTATACTTTTCAAAAAAAAATTCGTTGACACCTTGTTTGACTCATTAACTAACTTCTTAGATGAGACAAACCTATGCAGCCGGATAAAATTCGAAGAAGACTGGAGCAAAGATACAACAAACAAATTATGGGCTTCAAAGAAAACAACAAATACTGGGGTGGCAGTAAACCTCTTGAAACGACGAAGAAACGATGAGCCTAAGGTCACGGTTACCTGTCAGTTGTGATGTGCAACCACGAACAAGCTATGAGCTAATTGACAACCGTGACCCGACTTGCTATAACATTTAGAACGAACAATGAGCGAAAAGCCCTCTGAGGGATTTTTTCATGAAACGACGAGGTCATTGTCTGCATCTCGCGCGCCGCACGCTACTTCGCTCCCCGTGTCTACGTTATTTCACTTTGGCAGGAAGTCACCTGCAAGTACGGTCTCGGTTTCATGCTGTTATTTATGCACCACACTTAGAGAAACATATTCGGGCCATTCAAGCCTACATCACTTATCCCGGAGTCCCCCGTAAGCTGGGAGTCAGTTGCCAGTTAATGTTCATCGTTAACTGACGGTTTCAGTGGGTTTACTACGATACCTAGAGAGTTAAGTACGCCACTAAGGAGTGATGCTGTTTCTAAGAAGATTTTCAAACGTGTTGTAGCGGAGGCGGACTGTTTCTGCGAATCATTTTGAATTCGGCGATAGTCCTGCAATTTGGCCTAGCTTCCCTATGTTGGAGTTCAGTGGTTCCAGCGCGAGTATTTGACACTCTCACGGAGAAGAGATCTTTGGATTTGAGCCCGCATTACCCATACGAGGTCTTACGAAGTAAGGAGAGAGTTTTCAAAATTCGAAACATTAGGAAACAAGGAAGTTACGTGTCGAAAAACTGTTTATCTTGGAACTTCTACTCGCTGTTCTAAGAGGTCAGTAATTTTTTCAAACTTGCGATGTCAGGATGTAGTAGTACTTCGCTGTGTGCCTGCAGTTTGCTGACGTAATCACCAATATCGTCATCGAATGCCAGATGCTGAAGAAAGCAAATCATTCCAGGTCTCATGGATCACTTGCATATTTCAGAGGGGATATCGTTAGTGAGGAGGACATGACAGTCACTCAGCCAGTGGCTACGCATGGAAGCGAATGTGGGCCTGCAGCCAGGAAAAGCAGCATCTTCCCTGTGCAAAACTAGGATATCGACGTTTTCTCGGTGCATCTATATTTATGAGAAGCAGTGTATGCGAGTTGTTTCAACTTGGCAAAAGATGAAGGAGAGGCGCTGGGAAATATTTTTCAGAACGACGTCGTTCAACATCGGGACAAAGCCGGCGAGTCGATTTCATCTGTACTCACTCATTTTCTCCACTTCATGTTCTCAAACTTAGTTCCTTGTTGATTCGTTGCCGTGGGAAATTATCTTGTCAGGATAAATTGAGACGAGAGCGCATAATTTAGTGGTTATAATGTACAGGGGGGGCCATAAGTTATTGTACAACGTTTGCTCATTTATTTCTCCACCAGCAACACATGGATTATCCTGCTCTTTTCGCTGCCGAATAGAGCAGGGATCAAAGTATCTTACAGTTAAAACCCGGTTTCCCGGGAGAGTTTTGCTTTGGAGCAGTTGGACTTAGAACAGGTTTTTGAAAAAAGCGGGTTGATGTGGAAATTTTTTACGAAAAATCCACCAAATCTCTAAAGTGGGGTGTACTGCTTAGATGCATCTTAAAGAGCAAAGAATGCTCTTTCTAAAAATATCAAACTGTTTCTGTGGCTGTTTTGCTCGGAAATTGCGGGCAGAGTTAGTGCATTTTGCGGCACCGAAAGTCTGCAATGAATGTTTCCGATAAACTTTTTTCGTTATCTTGGAAGTATCCAGGAGGTTTTTGTGATCAAAAGATAGAGCAAATCCAGCTCTATTAAACAGTGCCTAGTGCGGCAAAAAATATTTTACTACTGCGGAGAAATGGGCCAGCAAACGTTGTACAATAACTTATGGCCCCCCCTGTATGTCGTTGAGTGCAAGGGTAAGGATAAGCCATGTACAAAACAGGCTAAAAACTGTCATGTCAACTGGAAAAACTGTGATTCTGATGAGAAAATTCTAGTGCAGTAATTGACTATTTAGGTACGGAGAAGAGTGAGCATCTGAAATAGAATTCGGAATTTGGCAAACACTTCAGCCACGGCTATGCCAGACGAGGCGAGCACGATGCTTTTCATTACAAATTCTCTTCAAAAAAGTTGCTAGTTGCAAATGTGAATTCGTATCACTAATTTAGTTCTAATTCTCTAGGGACTAGAAGGATTTTGTGTGCTTAATCACGGAAGCGCTTCATAGTGAAATTAATAGTTCTAAAATCATGTAAAAACAGGAGTGGCAGTTGCAGGTTGGAAGGGGTTGGTGAGGAAGGTGATGAGGAGTGGTTGCTGGGTGGGTCTATAAATTTTAGAAAACTTTATAAAATAGACAAAAACTACTCATTAGTATCGGAGGGTCGACAACAAATATGCTAGGTAATACTAAAAGTAGTCAATTAAGATACAGGAAAATCTAGATCCCCACATCCCTAGGATCTTTTAGTTTTGATGCATTTGCTGAAGGTCCGGCTTGCAAAGATGGTTGGGAAAATCCAGCTCCTGTTAATCAAACAGTCAGATTCAAACTAAATCGTAACAGTATGAATGTGCTCCTATAAGAGATTTCAAGAAATCTATGAGTGACTGAACCTGTCCCTGAATTGAGAGCTTATAACGAATTTAGTGGGACAATGCGTGTTGTTGAATATAAGAACAGAAATGAAAAGGTTCACGAGGTGGAGAACTATGAAGTACATAGTAGGTGCGTCATTGTTGGTGCCCCCAGATGATGGTTATCTAGAGTTGTGGATCGTCTGTATTGCATTCCATTGCTATTTCTTTGAATAAGGAAGCATGTATGCTTGTCATTCTGGATGCTAATAAAGCATGCGGGCTGTTGCTAACATTCCTTTCTGAAAGCATTCGTTATTCTGATTGTATCTCATCTCTCATTTCTCTTCAGAAGTTTTCCGCTCCCAACGTTTCATTCTCCTTAATTTTCGGACCCCATTAGCTCTGATTTTTCGCATATTTGTGGAAAACTTTGCGAGTAACAAACTAATGGGGTTGTTCCTCACTCTCTGGCTGCACTTCCATGGTGACAAAAAAGGACTTGAAAACACACAGTTGTGAATATATGTTGGTACATATCAGAGGATGAGGGAGTGATTTATGGCTGTCGCATGCCCTCTCGACGCGGAATAAAACTTATTATTGATTACATCGAAAAGTCCTGAGGTAGCAGTGCATCACCAGAATCGAACATCGTTAGGAGCTTCTCAGGCTCAGTTTCACTCTGAAAGCTGGATTGCCATTCCTACACTATGATTCGCCTCGAAGAAATCCCATGCACTTTCCTCATAAGTCTCAGTTGCCTTTGTGCAAGCCCTGGTTCGTATTACAGTTTTTTCTTTACCCCCAGGCCACAGAACACCCTTCGATAATCCTGTTCTTGAGATATCACCATTTTACGAGTTGATTTTATCTATTTAGACCTTTTACTCGCTTAGATACTCCCAAGGACGCCTGTTATCCTCACTTGCATAAGCGACCGACAGAGAGTACATATTCCGGATATTTTGCTAGTTGGCTAAGCTTGGAACTACTTTTACGAGGTCTGAATGAAAACTCTCACCTTTGCTCATTGTGCTTGACTCTCTCGCCCAACATTTTTTTAGTTCCTTTTCCTTCATGCCAGCAAGAACTACATGGAGCTGTTGCAGTTCCAAATTGGCCCAGTTTCCATGACCAGCTCCGGCATGAAATCATTAGTGGTATACCATGATATTGTCAATAAAATCGGGTTTTCGGCCACAAGATTTTTCTCATAGTTCCTCGCTTCACAGTTCTGTAAAAGTTGACTCAAATATCAAGGAAGCGTCCACATAACCCAGCGAGCAATTCTGCTTTGATTGTTCCATTTTGGCCGTAGGAGAGGTAGTGGATCAACTTCTCACTAAATCCTGAATACATTCGACCAACTTCTGAACACTTCCAAGGAAAAGGACATGGTACTTTTTCAGAAGTGCCACTTTCTCAAAAGGATTTCTTATATGACGAGTAAAAAGTTGATTTTCCGCTGTTAGACAGCTGCGTTTTGAATTAAATCTCTCTTTTTCGGCGTTCCACATAACGAAAGCACTGCAAAAGTTTGCAAAAGTTCGCCTGTATGACTGCTCAGAAAACGGAGTTGAAATTAAATTACAGAATTTTTAATGAAATTTGGGAAACCAATCGGAGGTCCGATGTGTCGCATCTCCTCTACACTTTCTCTGTCGATTCTTACACATCGAACATGTTTGGATCTCGCAAATTTGCATGAGTTCTCAGCCTTTTCCCCCTGACTCTTCACCTCCTTGTTATTCCTCGCGTATTTACTTTAGCATCATAATTGCAAATGTTTTGCTACTCCTATTAGTACTTCATTATTAGAAGTATGAGGTTTGGTCCTGTTGTTGTTGCCATTGTTTCGTCCACTGTCATTCATAATACACCTGTACCTGTTTTGGGTACGTTTCCAGTACTTCCCCGCTGCTAAGGCAAAAAAAAAAACGTTTCGTGCTCCCCGTACGTGCTCGACTGCAGCATTTCGTGTTGTGCACGTTCAACCGTCCGCTCTTGGCGCGTAATGGGTCTCAGTCTTGCTTCACCAGTACCGATGTCATGCTGCAGTTGGCGCCAACAGAGTTAATCCTGCTCGCCTGCACACCGCGCCTCTATTCTGCTCCGCCATCGAAGACGCCACGTGTTACGCTCAGGATTCGTTGAACCACAAAAGCATGGATGAAATCCAGGCCGAGGTATTTGTTTGCTGTTTCCGATTTCCCACTGGACGACGAACGCGAGTACTTTCCGAGCGATCTTTTCGAATTTCCACCTTAGCCCCTTAGCCTCCGCCATTATCCTTTATTTCTACTTGAGCGCGAAGAAGTATCGACAACTCGATTACGTTCCGTGTATTGAATGTGTTGTACTGAAATTTCCTGTGGTCGTTTTCGCCAAGGACGACGCTTTCTGTTTTTTGCCTTCCGATGATTTTTTTATTCTATTAGGGAAAGAGTCAAACGAAACTCAAAATGTCCCAGGGTATAGACATTTAGAATTTTTCTTTAATTTGCAAATTCGCGACTGAATTCCTCAACTTTCTTTTTTTTCTTCTACAAACATTGCTTCATAAGAAGACGCAAGCTCAACGTACTAAGTTATTAGTTGGAATGGTTGGAAACATGCATCTTTTCCTTCGCAAGTGCTCACATAGTAATTATAATCCAACCTCGATTGCATGCAGGCGCTCTCTTAGTCTATACGAAATCCTCATCTGATTTGCGTTTTAATGTCGGTATTATGAATTATCCGTGCTAGGTATTCCTTGTACGACTTAGACGTAGCCCCTCCTACGCCTTTTTTCCTTTTTAAATGCAAATTTAACGAATTTATATGAAGCAGACGAATTTTGGAGGGACGCTCAACGTGAGTGCAGATCTCTGGTCGTAATTTTTTACACGTTAATACCATGTCTCTCCCGTTTCATTAAGAATCTTTGCCGGAAATCCGAGTGGGCTGTTCATCTAATTGTCGGCATTAGAGCATCGTCGCATAGAAATCAATGTCTCGTCGCGTCTTTTGTGTCCTGCTGCCTTCTAATTGACCGGCTTGTTGACCCCACTTGAACTCACATCAAGATTTCTCATCGCTTCATTACTTCTCCCTCCTTGAAAATAGCACTTAGCTACGCATCGTTCGCCCGAAAAACGAGTGGAAAGCGTTGCGCAACTTAAGATGAGGCCAGTGAGCATATAACTCTGCACTTGCTCTCACCTTTCGCTCCTAAAATCCATCATGAGCCTGGGATGAACTGTGTCATCCTAGGCTTGATACTGCTCTCGCTCATCTTCTTCTAAAAGCCTGAAAGAATAGAATTTGACTGGAGCAACAAAAAACAGAGAGTTCTCTAATCCTTCCTACGGGTGTGAATAATGGTTTACTAGTAGACCCAGGTAAATACATCCCCACCCACACGCAGGTCTATCCCTGCCACTTCACATTACTCCACCCTATTTTCATGATGTTTCCGTTCACCACCATTCTGCTTCCACCTCATTTCTCCACGCCACCTCATTTTTCCTCCTTCAGAAACCTCCATTCTTCGCAAATTCATGTCTTCCTACGAACGATGATGACAGTTTTGTGTGAATGCTGATAATGAGGGTGTAGTTGTTGCAGTGGCACATCGTTCTCTCGCCTACCATCCTCACAAAGACACGCCCACCAATTCTTAAGCTAATAACATGGGTGTGTGGCAGTGTTAATCCATTTAGAACAGCTACCAACTGCTCCATATACTACGGTAACTATCTGCACATATTCACTTTGTATTAGCTGTTATAACATACACAGGTAATGTGAAACATTCAATTTCTACTTTGTTTAACAGCATTTTTGTTCTAACAACTTTTACCAGAGTAAATTGTTCTTTCTTGGAACTCTATTCCCTTCCTAGTAAACTAGTATTTTTGTTCGTTGGCTTTTTTCTTGCTGCTCTTTACGAACTAATGTCGTCGCGTTATTCGCAGACTGCTAAGCACCGTGTATGGGATCAACAGCTGCTTCCGCTACGTTTCACGCGTATGGGCAACTTATTCGTACACCTTCTATTCATCCGCTTATTCGAACTCCCAGTTTACATCCACATGCATCGGACAGGAAATCCGGCCGGGAAGATGGCGGTGAGGAGTTTTACGTCTGTTCGCACAATTTCTCTGCGCTTGTTTTTGTGAGAAGTGCCATGTCATCGAGTGTAGCGAGAGCTTGAGTTACCTGGCCTCAGTCTAATGAGCAGTGAATTGTTACTGATCCTTTTTTTGCTGGTACTAGCTCCCAGTATACATGTGGCGGCCAAGTGCAGCAAATTCTGGCTGCAGTTTTGGAGGGGCAGCCACAAGCACGCTTCGTAAAGTTCTGTCTTGCAACAGCAATAGCAGGAGTTTTATGGCTGCTCTCCATATGTTCACCGACAGCGCGTAACTGAATTCGCTACCCGCCGAAACAATCCACTGATATCTAAAATCTGATCGAAGACAGCCCCCTCGGGCAGGACCGCTGTTCGCTATTACTAGACCGATGAGTCTAGTTAGTTCGGGGCAGCGCAGAGGTCGTAACAGCGAGGAATCGCTGTCCAAATAAGTTGCACGTTTTTCTTGTTTAATGGGATTCGAAATGCTGTTGTCTTGACCGCTGGGTTGCGCGCACATCAATAAAAAGTCAAAAACGTCCCCAATGGACAACGGCAACGTCTCCTCAAGAAAGTGTGTAAATCTTAGTGATGAGGGATTATCCGAGCAAACAGTTGTTGACACTGGCGCTCACATAACTCCCACTTACCTGTTTTGGTAAGCAGGGGAGATAACATGGACATGTGAAGTGTCACACAGCCAATGCTCAATTGATGCTCGGTGTATGGATGTCGTTTATCACGCAGAAGCTGGGACCATGGATGTCGCATGTCCCAAGTGCAGGCGGTGCTGCCATGGCCACCTTTGAAACGATTCTTCTTGCTTCGCCGGAGCAATGTCGACGTGTTTCACTCCTGATTTAGTGTATGATACAGTTGTGAGGGTTTCATGCGAATTGAAGCACTTCCTTTATGATTAAAATTTCTCGTGTATTCGAAGAGCTTGTGGAACATTAGTACGGACGTAATAAACTCCATAACAGCCCTGAAAAAGCCCCGCTCGTTCACGACCCTATGAATTGAAGCATCATTTCAAATGGTTCCATAGAAATTACAGCGAATAGGTGAAAGGTTGTAAGGTTATTCGTCACAAAAAATTTTTGGATGGCAGAGCATATTTTTCCCAAATGTGGCATCCTTGCCACTGGAAGCCTGGTTACTATTTGAGGCCCAATTAACCATTTCAAGAGGTATTTTCATTTGTCTCACCCTATTTTATCTGTGATAAAATGAGCAGAAGCCAATGCTAAGTTCTGAACTTCCTCGAACAATGAAGATAAAATGTTCAAACGTTATTTTATCGAAGTCGCTCCTTGCCTAGAGCGGTCACTCTTCGTAAGCGCTGCATGAAAAGTGCGTTCCTTGTAAGCGAACCCTGCCAGTACTACGAAATGGTCATATGCTCAAGTTATGTAATGGCAAACTCGCTGAATCGTCATGATGTGAAGGAAATGAAGGCCACTTGCGTAGCTATATGATGCTGCAGTTTACTCCCACCATGACAGGCGCGATATTATATGTATTGCGAACTCGATACTCTCGGATTCAGGTCCTCACCGTAGCCGTACACGGGTGCGAAGTGCTCACTTTGCGCAAAGTACTCATTCTTTCGATCATTGTAACGGCAGCGCTGCATATGTACATGGTAAAAATCGCTTACTCCTTTTCAGGAATCATTTCTTAGCTGATTTAGAGTAATATTTTGCGCTAAGACTGCACGGCTCTTCATGATCTTCTAGTAGCTCCCACCCACCCAGGTTCATTACTTCAGGTGGTGCCTCTCTAAATATATCGGACACAGTCGTCAACAACATTCTCATTCACCGTAATTCCCCAAAACTATTTACAAATGACCCACGAAAGAAATTAACGTTGCGTCCACTCGCTAGTGCGAAAACAGATCCCTTGGAAAAACTCCCAGGAAAACGAAGGAGTTAGTATGCCTAACGGCGACTGAAAAGAGGAAGTAGTGGGATTCCAGGGGCCTAGAGCGGAGTGTCTGCTTTCATTCTTCTTAGGTAGGCAAAAAAGAGACAGCTCGATATAAAAGTCCATTAAGGAAACTTAGTCAATCTGAAATGGATAGGAGCAGTTTTTTTTTGCGAAGGTGGAACTTCTAGCTTCTGAAAATATTTCTACTCAGTGGAATGTGGTCATTCCATGTACGTACGTTTCTACATTCTTGTTTGTTGCTACGGTTTCTACCACTGGTCTTCCTTGTGTTACTGCATGTCGCCTCACATAACTTTGTATTAGGTTGGTCCAAAAGCTCTGCACCAGCATTTATTCTTCGATCCACCATTTCTCGGTCTCGAATGGAAGTTCTTTGGCCGTAGAACGTGGAAAAGTACTCTACTACCTCTCAGCTGTAAAAATTGACAGAACAGGTTTCATCCATGAACAACGATGTTGTGGTTGCTTAAAAAATGAAACGTTTGATGCAAGACTCTTAGACCAACCTAATAATTATAGTATGTACGTACTACTATATGTCGTACTAAGTTTTATTGAGGCGTCGCTGCTTCAGGTTCTCTGAGGGGAATTTCGATGTAGAAAAAGAAGTCGCTCATCATCTGCATGCAAAATAATCAGCAAAACCAGAGGGTTTCTCGATTGGGAACGCTAAACCTCTGTTTCTTGAGATAATCACTCACTTTTGGTGGGATCGGAGAAGGTTTCATGTTCTCCTCTTATCCGGTTTGGACGAGTTTTCCTTGCTCAAATATGTAACATCTTGTATACTTGGCATTACTCATTCTCGCTGACTGAGACCATTTTTTTCGACAACGTTTACGTATTTTTTACCAGTAGCACTTGTCCATTTAGCAGGTGGGTAGACCAGTAACTCTATCAAACACCTGCCCATTAATCGCATACTACTATTCGTGTCGACGAATTACCAGTAAACACTACTAGTAAAACTCATAAACGCTAACGATGCTCTGCTAAAGTCGCTTTAAAGCAAAACCCCGTTTGTTCCTAGAGATGCGCTGAAACCTATAGATTATGTTGTAATTTAGTTATTTCTCGTATTCAGGCTGCATGGACTCACCACGCACAGCTCCATTACTAGTCCATAATAGTATATTCAATCAATTCTTCTCTTTTATTTCATGTAATAGATGGTAGCAAGGGGGTCTTCAAACATCCTGAAAACGCTTCTAAATGTGCTCTTTCTAAGATGTAAAAATCGCACTGTTATGTAATTTTCCTTATAATATTGCTAATTATGCTCTACATACCTATGTACGCTTGCTCTCTCGCTTGCCCTTGATAGTTATACTGTCATGAAAAAAACTTTCTGGATGTCATTTATCTCAGCGATTTTGGTTTCCTGTGTGTTTCTTATCGTCTCCTCGTTATCAACATCCCTGTAATGCCAATAATTCTTTCAATCACTTTCTCTCCAAAATGATTCTTTGGCATAGTTCCTCAGCTGAGTTATTCCCCCACCCTAAATTGCTAATTAGCGTGGCTATTTTTGAAGTTTGCACCATTGTCGTGATCCGGGGGGATGTCCATGACTATCCATGAGTAGTCAGCGCTGTGTATGCGCTCCGGTTTTTCTGTACGTGAATTTCTTCATTGTTGTTCTGCTGTCACATTTTCTCTCCTTTAAATTCTTAGCTCTTTCACAATCTCTATACCAAGTGCCTACCATTGCTATTTCTTAAAAGAACAGCGGTGAGGTCCTTTTCACCTACGATCATTTCCACGCATTCGCCCAGTATTAAGCTTTTCGCTATCCCTTCACCCTACGAGGGCCGTTTGAAAAGTTTCCGGAATCACCGAGGAATTTTTCCTTTTCCAAAAATTTCCATACGATTCTGTTGGCGAATCCATACGATCCTTCAAATGACTGTAAATGTCGATTCGAACTGACAAACATTCTGCTTTTGGCAAGGGGATAAAGTCAAGCAATTATGACTGCGCTCAGTTACAGAGAGGTGGTAAGTTTAGGTAATTGTCAATTTCTCCAACTGGATGGGAAAACCACAAGGTAATCAAGCACCACTTGGATGCTGATTTTGGAGGATCATCATCTTCATTTTTCAGCAGTAGTTTCTGGGCTCTGAAAACCAAGCGTTGTTGGATGCGAGCAAACAGTAAGCCATGTGCAAAATGCTAGGAAACGATGACCACATGAGAAAAAAATGAATCAAATCTTTGACAGGGTTTTGACAGATATTAGGTGCGTGCAAAAGTTCCGGGGCAGTTGCACGTAATTTTTCAAAACGCCATAACTTGACTCAAAGTCAGCGATTTTGTTCAAAACAAAAAGCATTGGCATCTGCGTAATGTTGCCAATATGGCGCAGAAAAGATTTTTTCAGAAGCTAAAAATTTGACAGGTCTACACCTGTAATAGTGGCACACGTCGTTTTTCAGTAGGGTCTGTTCATCAAAAGTTTTACAACGGAGGTAAAGTTGTAGAAGGTTGAAATGGAAATAGTCTGTTAGAGGCAGGTATAAGGAGGAATACAGTTCAGGCTAGAATTTCGGAGAACGAATGGCCAATTATTTATAGGGTTGACACTGCAACATGCTGGCATGCGCTATCCCACAGACGGAACAGACCACACATTTCCGCCTGTATCGGCCCCATGCTTAAGAGTTTTCCCGTGATTACTTTAGCGAAAAAAAGCTACTATAGAGCGATTATTGTGCATTCATTAGAAATCAAATTCATTGCAGATGAGTCACGTTGCTGACCATGAAAGGTCAAATTTTTTTAAAGAAGGCAGTGATGGTTTGGCCACTTTTTAGGTGGCTGGCAGGAGCCCGGACTTTGGGATGACTTCCTCCTATTGTCATACCTGACTCGTTCTCTATCAACAATAACAATTCTTCCATGAAACGATTGTTAGGAAATCTGAAGGTCGAATATCTGCAGACTTGCCAGTGTGGACGTTGGTGCTTCTCGCTCAACTCAAGCAAAATCTATCTACCCACCTTCCCTTTCTTACCGATTCTCTTCAAGTGACGAGACATGGTTGACCAAATTCCCCGTAATGACTTGCGCACTTTGCACAAGGTCTGGTTCAACCTGCTCTTTCCTCGCGTCTTTACGATGACCAAATCTCTGACCAAGTTGTGAAGCATTTTCCAGGCTCTCATCTCCGCTCAGAATTCCTAGGAACCTTCGAGCACCTGGCATTTTAGAGAACGTACTCTCCACAAACACATACTGATCCAATGGGTCGCTCCTCTTTTTGATCATCTAGATTTGATTTCATAAAGTGAAATTCCTCAAATTATTGCACAGCTCACAACACTGGTTTTACACCCATAACAGAGCAACGCTGTAACATAGACCCGAGCCAAAAGTGGTATAGGTAGCAGATGTTCTATGCTACCAGCGTACAAGAAAAACGTTGCAGGATATCGCAAGCGCAAGGAGCAAAACGACGTTGAACGGTGAAATACTACCAACTGCCCCGGAACTTTTGCACGCACCTAATAGAATACAAATGCTTGCTAATTAAGGGAGCTTAGCGCATCTATAACGAGTCATTATTATTTGTTTCACCCGACGAACTAATTTTAAAGAACGTTTTCAAAAATGAATGCCGCATTCGCTCAGTTCCGGAGAAAACGCAATCCAACATGAAAATTACAAAACTATTTTGAATGGTTGAACTGGATCTCAAAACGAAACTGTGGTCATGTTGAAGATAGATTAAACACTACACTGTGGTCACAAAAAATGCAATGAAAATAGTAGGTTAGGCACGGAGAATGGGTTCTGAAGAAGAAAGTACTGCTCATGGAGACGGCATGGTGACGGCAACTGTTTTTGGAGTTCCATACGATTGATGGAAAATCTATTACAATTGATTATTAGCCAGAATTTTTAGAAGCTTTAGCTGTGGTAACCAGAGCGGCACGCGCGGATTTGAACAGGAAAAAAGAAGTGCCCCTCTATATGAGCATGATCGCTGACGCAGGTGTTAGGGCTGATCAAAAAACTTGTAATAATAAAAAGCAAAACTCCATTTATTGACGATATTTCTGCATTGACTTCCTCGTACCTGTATCTGTCTTAATGTCTTGACATCTTCCCGTCAACGACACGATTCCATTCAAGAGACGAGTTAATCGTTACTTTATCCGGTTGTTCTGAGTACTTCAGGGAAGTTCATACTAGAAGAGGATGGAAAATTCAGAACAGACAAGACCACTGTTCACCGGACCTCTGCGTCAAGCTTTGAGGGGATTGATTTATGGAAAAAAAAATCGATTGCATCGGAATTGTTTTGTTTTCACTGTCATTCCTGAAACTTTTCAAACCGCCCTCGTATGTGTAAACACTCAGGTAGGAAATCCATCCCGTCCTTGTTTACTCTATTGCTTCAATAATTTCCTCGTGGTGGCGATGAGCACTATTCTTGAGAAAATTAGCGTAGAAGTAGAGATTCCTTGCTGTTCTATGGAGACACGTAGGCTGTGTTTGCGCTCCATTGTATGGCGACCCTGCGTGCTGTTTATACTTTTACTCTTAAAAAATGACGCGCTGGGCCGCAATCGGGTCGCAGCAGTCGCGATGTGACGACTTTGCCGATCTTGTGGACTACATTTCGCTGTTGAGAACTTCGTACTCCATCTGTTTCAAATTGCGACATATTTGACTTCGCTGTCTTTCGCATCCCGCATGTAGCAACTGTCGCTTTGTGATCGCCGGCTCGCGATGAAGTATGGACGCAACCATATGCGATGAGCACGAGTGGTATGATCCATGTGCCCTGGGAAGATGGAGAGATATTAGAGAAAAACGAATGCAAGTATGTGGTATTCAAAGAAGGCAATTATGTGATACTCAAAGAGGCAGGCGAGCAAGGCAGACAGTAGGCGAAAATCCTCAACTCTCATCATTTTTGGAAATATTATAACTAACCGTCCGAGAAACGTTCCTTCATTGCTGGTCGGTCAACGTGAAATAACGTTGGTCTGCTGGGAAAGGATCAGTAGCAGTAGTCGTATCATCTGTACATTCAGTCCTTCCATACCTTGCCGTGCAACTTACGAGTTCCATTTTTATTAGGTGAAGTAACGTTCAAAAGTTCGGAAGGAGTTGATTGTAGCTCATTGTTTAAGATAGTTTTGCTCCTTATTGTTGTATCGTACAAGAGTTTCTGGTAGCCTGAAACATCTGCTACCTATACCACTTTTGCACCTCTTTCGCAGCGTTGCCGTGTATTGAGTAAAAAACTAATGCTATGTGGGGTCAGCTAGTACGTGGAATTTTGCTTCTAGAATTTAAATCCGGACGATCCACAGTGAAAGGAAGCCATAGCATCAATAGCGCGCTTGCGGACTATTACTTCCTCAGAATGGTAGAGGCTCGTGGGTTTTCAATAATTCTTCGTGGAAATGCTTCATGACCTAGTCAGGGATTTGACGTTCACAAAAACGCCCGGAAAGACCAAGATGAACCAGGCCTGTGCAAGGTGAGCAGGACGTTACGGGGAAATTAGCCAACTAAGTACCTGGAAAAACCGGTGAGAAGGGACAGATGATTAGATGGATTTTGGGTGAGCTGAGGGAGTAAGATCAACGTCGACAGATGCTAGCTTGCAGATATTTGATCTGCATATATTCCAACAACCCATTTCTCGGATGGGTTGTTATTGTTGGTAGAAAATGGGTCACGTGCGACAATACCAGGAGGTCATTCCGGGTTGTAGGCTGCAGCGGCTCACCCAAAAAAAGCAGACCATCACTACACCCTTTAAAAATTTCTTTAACATTTCATGGACACCAACTTGAGTCATCCGCAGCGGATTTTTTTCCAAACAAATGCACAATGACCTCAGTATCTTGTTCCAAAGATTGAAGGGAAAGTTCTCACGTACCGTTTGTATCAAAAGTATGATGACACCGTTCTTATTGGTCATAGTGCGGCTCACATCTCTTCTTTCGTCCTGATTCTTTTTCTGTGCGACTCAGCAAATTGAATAAGCTCATGATTCCCCTAACCGGTTTATAGCCATGAAGAATTTTATAGCCATAAAGATGTTTTACGATATTTTGAAGGAAATAATTGAGATTTCCCCGTATCAAATGTTTGGGGACTTCTAATACAGACTGTACATATAAGGCCAACACAGGCGAACATGCGTGATCCGCTGCTGCTGCGAGAAAACGCATACAAGGATGTTGCAAATTTATCCGTGTAAAAAAGTGACCGTTCAGTTTCCGAAATCCCAACTTACCCTGTATTTTCCCTTGACCAATTTCCAGTAGGCTGTCCTCTCTTCAAGCTTCTATGGCTTTACATCCGCTGTAAAACGTTTAGTGAGCAGACCCACTTAAAAGCGACGTCTATCGTCCTTCTGTATTTAAACCCGCCTTCTGCTCCGGAACTTGTGTACGCTCCTAATAGTTTACCTTAGGCGCAGGGCATAGGTACATATATAGTGTGTAGTTAGAGTAAATCTCCCGCCTGTGCTATTAATTTCAACAGCCAGTCTGCTACGACTAATTCTCGCAGCTCTAGCTCTCGCAGCTCTAGCACTAGCGCTTATGTTTCTTAACGGGCATCGCTAAGGTTTCAACTTTCGTAGCAGGTATAATCTAACATCCTCATCGCCCGTTCATGCTTCCATTCACTTAGGCCCGGGATAGCGTCGCACGCAGGTGCCAGCCAAATTTGTCCGTTCAATAGCGTGAATCCGTCATTCCCATTGTTTATTATAGGGCGTAATCCCACATGAATAGTGCGTCTCATAATAGTAGAGAATGTTGACCAAGCTGCTCCATTACTTTTAGTCACAAGGGAGAAATATTTGAAGGTTTTCGCAACAAAGTGCATACTTTGAAATGCCGTCTGTGACGGTGATCTCAAAAAGCCGGACTGGTAGTAGTTATCTGCTCGGATCAACTGACGTTGCTATCGATGTTCATAACGACACCAATAGCTCTGCTTAAAGGCAAGGTCCGGGCAAAATTCCATATCCCGAATTTCTATTGGATTCGTAGCCCACAGCGACGCCTTGGACGAAAACTATAGAAAAATCCCTGAAAAAGTCCCACAACAAAGGCTTTCCATCGATCAATTTCGGTACGGCGTTTGCGGGTTCGCAGCGTACGTGCTTTCAAATGACGTTATACGGCGCGCGCTACATGCTGTCTATTGTGGCGTCGTAGGAAAAAAATTCATATTCAAAGGATCGGTGGTCCGTTTGGTGAGGTGGGGAAGGTTTCACGAAGTGTTTGTTATGCTGTATGTATCTGAGCGTCCATCGTTGTATAGTCTGCACTCGCCCAGCCTTTGTCGTCGATAGTGACCACATTCAGAAATTCGACTTTTTGCCTTTTTCTACACCTAATACGTATCTTCAGAACCTAGGCTTATTTGAACAGCTTCAAAGTTCAGGTACTCTGTGGAGTCACTCTTCAATCCATCAGAATGATCATTATTCGGAGCTCAATTCTAGCCGAACGGTTTCTCTTCAGTCATATGGTTGTTCTGCAACCGAAAACCCATTAGTGCAGCAAGTGATTGAGAGCTGATAATGATGAATAACTGCATTTGGAAAGTAGTAATTTTGCTGCTGCAGCTGCACTTACGGGGAAGCAATGTCACTTCATTAGCAACTAGTTGTATCCGCGAAAGGGTCCGCAACTTGGATACGTGCCTTCGTATCGATGCAGGAAGGAATAACGCTGTAAACCCATGTAAAAATCGTAGGCTCAATCCAAAATATGAGCTCATAAAATTAAGAAAATGGCCTAGTTCCAGGAAAGTTAATGAGGCACGCAATCATAATGTCTGTATCGGCCCATTATGGATTTATTGGAAGGGCGATTCCTTAAATATGCCTTTGGAAGCAGTAAAGGGAGCTCTCACATCAATATGTTTTTCGCTGGATATTATGCCTTACTTCCGGAAGAGGGTGGAGATGTACAAAAAAGTCGAGCATTTTCCTCAGCAACGGGAGCACCCGAGGAAACTGCCAGCAAAGGTTCTTCCGAGCAGTACCAGCCATTTGTGCACTTGTCGGCCTCCGCTCCGAAATGTTCGCCGACATCGTCCTCTTAATTCGCGGTCGTTTACTTCAGGCATACGCCATCATCGCGATGTTCTCAGGAACAAACGCTATGCAGCGGAAATCCTTCCCACAAAATAAATCAACGGGAATAGTTTCACAGCCATTCGCCTTTGTTTTCATTTTTTCGTAATCGAAATTCGCTTCAATTAATTGTTTATTAATTTGCTGTACGGGCAGCATGGAATACAAAATAGATAGCGGTCAAGTAAAAGACTAAAAAGGCTGTAAAGTGTAGAAAATGAATCTGAAATTGGGGTTAAAGAAAACTAATATATTTGCTACTGAGGCAGAACTACGTGTGTAGTATGTAAAGGTTTCTGGTTCGCTTATTTTTGAACCTCGGTCATACTAGATGTCTCAAAATATTCCGTTATATCATATATCTACGTATGTGCACTGGATCCTAAGAAGAATACGATATCACACAAATACCTGTCACTATTGTAACGACAAGCTCTATCATTTTTTTAAACTTTGGTGCACTCGTGTAGCATGGAGTTTTTTCAAAAATTAGGTAATTTTTTCCTAGTCTTACTGAGATGGTTATTCAGCAATTCCCTACATGCATGGGGTGGTCGTTCCGAAATTGCATTATATGCCAAAGAGGTAGTTCAAATTATTTAATAACTCACCTTGTAGTCTTCATCTGACCGCCCGTCGCTATTTTCTGTTTCGGAGTTTCAAGCACTACTTTCGAAAACAAAACATAAATAGGGTTCAGGTAACAGAACGACTCAACTTCGGCCATTGAATGCCATTCCGTCTCATGTGGCAAAAAGTTTTTTTTGAGTTGGTAAAAAATTCGAAAAGTGAAGTCCTACGTACATATATCCGACTTTAATGAAATTTCCTTCTCCTAGGTCTCTGAGGAGGAGTGCAGGTTAGAAACATCTTAATACTGCTATTGACGAATTAATATATTGGGTATATGCAGAAGAAATGGCGTTATGTTCCTTAACTATTCGCATTCCTTCCCCCCCCCCCCGTTGCCACCGTTCGAGGAACATCGATTCGTGTTAACTTTATTTTCTTCTACAACTTTGGTGAACATAACTCCAGTAAACCATAAGATTCCTTTCATTAGTACGGTCCATTATTTTATCGTATCAGCAGGTCCCCGATGATGTACGCCTATATCTTGTGGAACTGTAGGGCGAAGAACAACGAGAACCTCTTTTTTATGTCGAGATGTTCGGCGAATTTTTTTTTGTGCGGAATAAGAGACTCTGGAACGAGGAACAGCGGCAGAAATACAATAATTTCCTTGAAGAATAATTTCCCTGAAGAATAGTGACTATTCAAATGTTCGTTGAGTTTTCAAAATTCAAGCCAGCTTTCGCAAGCAAATTTTGTTCAGAATTTGGGGTGCAGAAGATGCGCTTTTGGGCGTCCCGAGCGGTTTTTCGCGACCTTTTTGGCCAATAATGGCGACAGCTGTGGAGGTATTCTCTTCGGAGAGCGAAAAGCAGCTTGGAGAAAATCGTCGGGCAAGAATCCTAGAAACAACTAGGAAAATGCTTTGAAAGCTACTCATCTACGTTTTCCTAGAAGCAAAGCTGTTGCACTAGAACTCACATGTAGATTGTGCCATCTTCGCCAAATACAGAAAAGGTGTTTTGGACTGCATTACTTGCAGTGTTATAGAAAAATCAAGGGAATTCGAAACAGTGAGAACGAGATTTCCGGACATTCTCAATTATCTCATGACTGCGAGCTGGAAAGGAAAACTCTCATACCCACAAAATAAAAGAGCTTTCTTTACTCTACAAGTATGCCCTATAAGTGCGTATGTACGTCACCATATGTGGATGTCCCACTTTAACTAAACATAAATTCATGTGTTTGAAGAAACTGGCGTCATTTCTTATGCATCAACCCAACAGCATCCATGGCACTTGCGACGATAGTAATTCTTTGGGATTTACAGCCTTGACCGATCCCATATCCAAGAGCATAGTGCTCCCACAGCTATTCTCTTAACAAGCGGAAATCTATGTTCTCAATCCTTTTACTAGAAAGGGAGCGGATGGAAAATCTGTGAGAATTTCATGTGTTGGAAATCCTCATTCCATCAATCGTAAGCACACCAACTTTTCAAGATCTCCCCTGAACGGCTCTCCATTTCCCATCAATCTGAGCGAAATATTTCACTTTTCTTTGGAAAACTTCCTCCACTTGAGTACAGAAAATAATTCCTGTAGATCGCCTTTATTCGTAATTGTAATTAGCAAATTCCTGCTCCCGACCTTCCGACCCATCCTTGTCCTCGAGGATGGTGCTTTGCTCTTCTTCTTGTCAACTGGATTGCGGTACACATGGTGTTCTTCATTAGAATGTTTTTTATTGCAACAAATGTCATCACTTTTCCAGACTGAGCAATATATAAGCAAGTTTAGAAACGATATTCCTAACATGGACTTGAACATGGAGCTACGGGTATTTCTGTGGGTAGCTCTGGATTTTCCCCACTTTTTGCGTTGAAGTGCTGTCGAAGAGTCATTATTACTATCATCAATGAGTAGAGCTTTGTGAATTCGGGGCGCCCTACTTCAGAAGCAATTACTTCTCGATATTTCCACAGTCTTTTATCGTGTTACTGTGACGTTGAATCAAAACACCCGCTCACCTTCGATAATATAGCGAGAGAGGGCAATGAGAACGGGAATCTAAGAAGAACTTCGCAATTACGATAGCAAAGACGTGAGAGATCCGACATCAAGTCGTTGCTGCAAAAAGGTACCGACAGGAGTTTGTGCTCGTTTTATTAGCTTTTGCGCTGTGGATTTCACAATTTGTGCGGCTGATTATAGGCCATTAGCCCGTGCGCGTTTCCTGGACCGCAGCAGTAAACGGCACGCTGAGGGGTATCTCAGTAGTTCCTGCCCTGGTTGTTCTTAAATATTCTCCGATAGAAGTCCGGAGTTCTGCAGGGTTCCCGCAACGCGTTCTTCTGGGATCCTTCGTTCTTGCGTGTCGCATCTTGTGCATCGCGGAGGAAATCGCCTCATTTAAATGAGCTCGCTATAGAGACGCTCCGGGTATACTCGAAAGCAAGCCTGGATTATGCGCAACCGCTTCGTGCAGGTATAAACATGCTTGCTATGCTGCTGGCTGATGGCGCTGATGCTGAAAACTGTGACCGGGACCGCCTAAGGGAAAGTGGAGTCTCAAGACTGATGGGATCACGCTCATCCCCACCTTCTACATCCCAGATTCTGCATTAGCTTCAGGATTCAAAGCCACAATCATTTCTCGCCTGCAGTTCACACGCATTTTCCGGCTGCGCTTTGTTCTGACTTCAGAGTTCTTTTTCTAATCTGTTCCACACTTGTCACAGTCCTTTTCGATAGGGGAGATAATTTAAGAGATGTTAGAGCATGCAAGGATGTGGAAAGTGTGCGATGCTCGTGGAGACACTTAAGAGGGACAAAAATTGTGGACAACTACTCAGCCAACGTCGTTCCAGAAAGGACTATAGGAATCAGAAATTTTCCTGAATAATGGAAATTCGACTCGACGGACTCGTATCGAGTTTCGAATAATGGTAATTTGAATGCATCCGATTTCGAGTCAGTGCAGTTACCGAACAAGGAAAATATTAGGACATAATTTCTCGAAATATGGATTTGTCGAAAACGACCAAAACATCGGTAATTTCATGAATTCGATGTTGGCAAAATCATTATAACGCTATAATTTTTTCTAAGTCTTCTAAACAAAGAGTGTATTGTGTGAAGGAAGGATTCTGAAATGAAATTCTCTGATTCACTGCAATTGATTAAGAAAAAAAATGTCGATGGTGCATAGAAGACAAGAAATTTGCGATTCCAGTAAAATGGATTCAAAATATGAAATTGCAATAGACTTCTCATCTTTTCGACAGCCCTCCTATTTCTTTCCGGATAACTTATCAGAATTTGAATAGATCGAAGACTACTCCGTCCTGGAAAAGACTCGAAAATTCGGATAAATATCCGGAAGAGAATTAGACTTCCTTCCTCAGCTTCCCTGCTGCACTGGTTTTTTTTTTCGGGAATCCGAGACTTCGAGTAATTTACATGTTCGATGGTCGATACCTCTATCGTCTCACTTGACCACATCTGACTTTTTCGCTACGATGTGAGGGTATATCCTTCCTTTTTTCAGAAGCACCTGTTCAATTTTCGACCAACTCTCAAATTTTTGCTCGAGAGCAAATCTTGCACAATTACAGGAGTGTAAACAAAACATCACTTTCAAATAGGATTCCATCGCTGAACCAGTAAAGAAGGCTCAAAAATTTGAGGATTTGCCCAGAGAATGTTTTGGAAAATGCACGAAAAATCGTTTGCTTGAAAAGTACCTTTGTGCTGATATTGGCCTGCAATGTGAGGTTCCTCTGGCTAGCCGATAATGAAGAGCTGAGAGCCGCAGTAAAGCCAGAAGTTCTCGAACAAGGTATTGGGTTGGGGAATAAGTTCGTTCGGTTTTTCATGAGCATAGAAACCACCATTTTCCACCATCATTGTAAACCACACTAAATGGGTAGCGTAGCGCATTTCCTCCTCTATTAATGCTGCCAGGCACAAGGCTGCTTGTCAGCTCCAAGTCTACGAAAAATTTCTTTGTTTGAGACGACTAAAATTGTAGCCCGCAACCGCAACTCTTGGATGAAGTTTATCAAATTAATTGGGAACCAAACAAAATAAGCTATGTATGACTGAACTAGACCAGAAGAGTCGGTAGCGGTAAAAATTCCCTACATTTGAGATTTTTGCTTGTCATTTTGGTTAAATTTGTACAGAGGAGTCGAGCATACCCAATGTGGACGATCACCACTTATCCAGCATTTTGAGGTTTTGCACGGAATGCGTAAGCTAAACTTAAATATTGTTGAGAGTGAGCATCAGTAGTGGTTCTTCCTTACGTCTGAAGCAACCTTAGCGGATAATCGCCTTTATTTCCTACAAAGTGGGCGTCCAGAACAAGAAACAACTTTAAAGCCAAATTTGCCCTGTCTGAAGTGGGTTCACCGCTTCTATGCTGTCCTTTCATCAGTAGAGATTCCTCTCCAAACGCCATTGATTTCCCTAGCCAATTAAGCCATATTTGATCCACGATTGAAGTCGAACGGTTGTCGGTTGAGGGGAGGTTCAATTTTGTCGACTTGGGTGGTTACAATCCATGCGGTAGAAAGCAAGGTAAAACGAGAATTCAGGGATGAGGTTACGACATTCAGAAAGAGCAAATCAAGGGCTTCAAAATAGACTATGACTGCCTGTCAAGGAAAGTTAAAGTCGCCGTGAAGAAACAAGTTGAAAAAAACCGAACGAACTTATTCCCCAACCCAATACATATGCATGAGCAGCGAGGTTTGCATTCCTCTTGCAACATTTTCCAGTTTTTAAAGGTTTCTGTGCAGTAAACTGCCTCGATAATAATTCCAACAGCGCAATCCTTAAAAACCTTGTATGGCTTGTCCACCATTCTTTCGAGGATTTTGCTCACTTCATTCTGCAAGAAAATTCCAGTTTTCACCATGATGTTGAATACCGCCTTTGTCACTTGCACTCCGGGTTTCTAAGCTCTTGCAGCAAGCAAGTTATCATTAAAATGGTAGGAGCTGTACCGAAAGTACATGTACGCATTTGGGCACGCTGTACAGCATCTTGTTAAAGATGAAAACATTTCAATTTGAAATTGGACATACACAGAGGCGGTGGGGCATAAGTTATTGTACAACGTTTGCTCATTTATTTTTCTGCCAGGAACACATGATTCATTATGATTTTTTCCTCGATGAATAGGCTGAATAGATGAGGGTTCGGAGTAACTTTCTAAAATCCGGTTCTCCAGGAGGGGGTTGCTTTGGAGCCGTTGGCCTCGTAAACAAATTTGTGAAGAAAGTCAGTTGTTGTGACAATTTTTATTGCAAATTCCCCTGAATATTTAAGAAAGATCGTAGCCCATGAGGTTGGATTATGAGAAACATAGGAGGGAAAAACAACGAGTAGTCCGTGCTCCCAGAGATGACCAAATTCTACCAAATTCGATTCTCAAACATTCTCCTACTTAAACACAGGACAACAGCGATTAGATGAAGGTGATATCAAAACTAGATTGAAAGTGCTACAAAAATGGTTGTGCAGTTCCATCAATAAGTGTGAATTCAAGAGAACTGTGCCCCTCGGAACACGAGGCTTCGTTTTCTCATCCAGGCAACTTTTGGAACAGGCTCTTCCATTGCTCTTATCAGCGCCAACCTTAAGTGGGATTTTAAGTATGCATCTCTTAGTCATCTTCGTGAACACGAGACAGTTTATTATTCCGCCGAAAACCGTTGACAGAACTGTTTTTCTAGTAGTTTTCCCTCAAAATTGCGGGGTGAACCAGTGCATTTGGTGGCACCGAGAATCTGCATTGGAAGTTTCAGCTAAAATTTTTTCATAACCTGGAACGAGAAAATCCAGCTCTATTAAGTAAGGCCCACTGTTGCAAGAAACATTTCAATACTGCAGAGAAATGATCCATCCAACTTTGTGCAATAACTTATGCCTCCTCCGTGCGTACTGTATACTTGACGAATTAAAAAATCGAATATTTGTTCGTATTCCAATACGCCATTCGATCCTAAGCACAACACTGATGAGGCCATTTGTTACGGAAAATTTGACACAATGGATCAGACACAGAGGAGATGATATGAAATTTTCAAGCAAGACATTTTTTTTACCATACGTGAAGTGCTCTGCTTGACAACATCTCCTTCTGAAACTATCGAGCGCATTTGACTTCTTGCTTTCTCAACACTTACGCATCATATTCAAAAACGCACTGAGGCCTACTGAAAATAATACCGTTTATCCAGGATATCGAGCATAGCCATTTTCCCTGTAGAAGAACAGCAGTAATCAGCAAGTTCTTCTTGTGGGAAGCAGTACTTTTTTCTTAGCTGATAGCTTTGATGCTTTGCTTAGAGCCCGAAGGCAGTTTGCTCACCAGAACTTTGCACTTAATTCGTTTTTAGAGACGTTTTCTGTGAATCGCGAGAAACCTTGGAAAAATGCCAGAAAAGCAGCTGGCAATCAGTAATACTCCAAAGTATTGCGAGGAAGCATGGAAACTTCGCACTCATACAGGCTACCTGTTCCTGTCACAATTACAGCAGTTTCACATTTTAAACAACCCAGACCATACGACAGAGCCTCAATCGTCTATTGTATGGGAAACGTTAGTGGTGAGCAGACGGCGTTTGCAAGTTGTTGGCAATTTGCCAGCAGCTCGTCAGTGCGTCGCACTCTGTTCACCGACTTTTGCCGACTTTATGATGTACGATTGACGATCGGAGAGTAGGAACCTGATCAAATGTCTGCCAATTAGCACCTACATTTTGTCCAGGGGATGACGCTTCGCTGGCTTACCTGTGTCTGCGTCCCTTTGCTTGGTATACTATTTGAGAGCTGCCTGTCACGTTGGTGTAACAGCTTGTCAGTAGATGGCGGCCACCGCGGGTGCTCACTCGTTCCGTCGTCTCACTCTCCATAACCTGTACAATCCAGGAACACCGCGCAGAAAATCCAGCACTGCGATCGGTGTCCCGACCACCCCCAACTCGCCTAGTACATCCACACCTCCTTTGGTATCGCTATATTTCTACCAAAAACCCCCGTCCAGACCTCCATCCAGACCTCCGAGCAGACCTCCAAGCACCCCTAGTCGCCTTTCTCGGCACAACACCGCCAGATCTGATGTGGGTGAGTTGCAGTGGCCCTTCTCTATATTCTCAAACACTTTCTGGGGCACTTGGCTTCCATCTCTGTTCAGTACACTTTTTGCCCCTACTTAACCAAGGACAAGCACCCCCTTTCATAAGAATTGCATATGTACGCTCGTGTTCTCCAGCTCGTGTTCTCCAGCTCGTGTTGCTTGTTGCTCGTCCATCTTCATGTGCTGCTGTTCATAGCAATGCAGTGAATTTGTTTACTTCACATTGAAAAGGAGCTCACAGCTGGTGCTCTGCTCCCGTCACTTTATCAACATCACCTAACGAATGAACGATACGAATGAGAGTCATTTCAAGAGGCAGTAGAACGTGACGAGCCTGGGCTCTCGTTACTAATGTGGATTGGTAGCAGTTGCGATGGAATTGAGAAATAACCGCAACCTCTGCTCCTGCCAGGAAAATGGATATGCGATCCAGCAAGAGTTTTTACTTCAAGAAAAAGGTCGGCAGCCGTAATTTCTAGTAGCCCTGATTGAAAACAAAGCTTAACAGGCTAGCAGCCTGGCGTTTTTAGGAATTATCGTCTTGTAGCGTACTCCTTGAGGTTCTCCTGAGAACGCGCTTGTTTCAGTGCTTTTGAGCGGAGGATTCTACTGCGAAGGACTGTTTCGATGAAATTATTTCTATTCATTCGTGAATTTATCATTGAAGATCATAGTGGCTGACCTGAAAGGATAAGGTAAACTTATGTTGTGAGGAAGTCTACATCGGAAGTTTTGTAAAGTTCCATGTTTTTGAAACCAAGTTATAGTAATTAGGTGTCCGAGAACACTGGTTAGTTTGCCCAATTGGGAGGTTGATTAGTTAACTTTGGATGACTCATACTTTTGTAGCAGTAGAATGTTGCGAGTTTTCAACCACTCTCTCGCTGTTTCCTTTCTATTCAGATGATAGCCTTTAAATATTATAGGACGCTTCGCGGGGATTTGCGGAGATGTTTTCCAATTTTATTTTGGCCTCTACTCATAACAGCTTCAGTTAACAACCAAAGCGCAGTCTAATTCATTTCATTTCATGATTTCGTTCTGAATTTCACGACTCAATCTCTTTCTCAGCTCTGAAGAGTATTTCCCTGACAGAATAACAGCACAAGTTTTATCTTATGACCTTGTATGTAATTCTAAATTTGTATTGAAGTTTGCTAATGCAGTAATAGTACCGAACTATCTGAACGGACTGAAGTTTCAAACCATACTACAAACTTCCAAAACGTTTGAGCTCACTTGTACATTTATTTTGGTCGTTGTGGTTTGTGACGGTTTTCTTCCCAAGCAACTGTTGTGGTGGTTGGAAAAACATGATAAGAGGGACGTCAGGTGAATAAGTTGGATAGGATGAGGGAGTTGCAACCATGCGGTGGTATTCAAGTACTCGAATAATAGAAATTTAGCACGTTTCAAAATATTCGGATGCCTATTTCGGTTATTCGATCAATCGAGTACTTTATCGTTCCAAACAATGGGGACATTATTTGAGCTAACGCAATTCGAATGGGTTTTTTTGACTTCTTGAATAATTCGATTATTAGAGTGGAGAAGGCCTCGAGCTCTTTGAAAACCCACTGGTTTTTTGGGTTTCAGAATTTCTCTCATTCACGGTGTCTAATAATACTGCGTAGTGATGACACGGGACCCTTTGGCTCCTCAGCCATCTGGCCTTCTTCTATCGGGTTTTCCTAAGAAAAAAAAAGTTCCATCGAAGATTTTCTCGTAAGACCACCTTAGTGTACAGCCGTTTTTGTCTTCTTTCCGCAGTATTCCAATTCACCAGAAGAGATTCCCCGTCTTTGCGCGCTCCCAGTGCTTATTTGGTGATTTTACTGCAACTGCATAGAATACATTTTCGATAGCGTACCACAACTAATTTGAAAATTTGGTCGTTCCCATCTGAAGGGTTGAATCAAAAATGAAGTGAAACTTGTGCTGGGACAGCAAACGACAACCCTCTGAATTTCTTCTGTTGCTGTGACCAAGAAAGGATACTAGGGCGGTCCGACAACTCGTAACAAAATGTATACTGTCTAATACAGCTTTCGATACTGATCTCAAGTCCGTTTTCTTTACTTGCTGCGGGGTTCTCTCTAAAGAGTTACGTGAAATGATTCCAGCTTGCCCAAGGCAGTCAAAATTTTGCTTCTAGGATATGTTCTGCCAAAAGATAGCTGGAACTTACTTGGATCCAAGAACGTTTTAGGAAGATCAATTATTTTTGATTGAAGAATATGTTTCAAAGAGTTTTCGCGCATATTTTCAGCAGAATATAACCCGAAAATCAGATTTGGCCGGCTCAGACAAGCCGGAGTCATGCCACATAACTCCTTACAGAGAACTCCGCAGCAGATAAAAAAATGGGATTGAGATTAGCGTCGAAAACTGCATTTGACATTATATGTACATTTTATTACGAGTTGCCGAGCCTCCCTGGTATCCTCCTCTGTGAGTACGTAATCTGTTCAGCCCATTTTTTAATCTTTCCTATTTTCACTAGAAATGTCGGCAAATTTTATCTCTCACACCTAAAAGAAAAAAGAATTCTTCGCCTGTCTGGTGCACGATAATGCCTATCTTTGACACCTTGGGAGTAGAATTTTGACGCTTTCGGGTGCGGACATGGACCTATTTGTCCATTGCGACATTCAACACTCCCATTTACGTCCTCATTCTCTGTGCACAGTTTTTTTTTTAGACAACACAAAATAAATGTGCAGTACATAAGTAATGGAGCCTTGTCGATGAGCAAAAAAGGGATAAAAATAGTCCGCGGTGCAGCGCTATGACACGTATGTACGCTGATACATGAGTTTTTATTGAACAACGATATGTTGCAACCTCGTCAACACACCCCGTGAGAGACCATTCATCCGGCTGGATGAAGCATACTGAATGCGGCCCAGGTCTAGTGGATTTTTCACGGCAGCGAGAAATAGACCAGTGTTTTGATTACCGTACTGCTGGATAAGACATACTTATTTCATAGTGCCTACTTGTTTTTCGTAATCATTTCTTTTCTATTAATACGTTATGAAGACATCTTCAAGCAAAAAAAAAACCTGACCAGCATGTCTAACAGGCCTTACGCTGGCGAACGGGCCTTGCTTCTCTTGAACTGACAAGCCTATGTGTTGTTATGTGCATAATGTGTAAGCGATTTTTACCCATACTTTTCCACCATTCAGAATTGGGTGTGTGTTTTTGACCCCTATCCAACATACCTTACCCAGCCTTGTAAAGGTGCTCTTTACGTTGTATTGGTGCGGTTTGGATATTTTGCTATCCAGCGAAAATTGCCTGCAGATATTCGTGTCCACTCATATTACCTTACTCCATCTTCATCCGGTCGATTTCTGTTTAGTAACAGTGCTTTACAAGCCCCATCATCAGTTCGAGTTATCCCTCGCCAACACACCAATTTGCGCCAAAGCATGAATACGTGGACGGATAACTTAGATTTGGTGGCAGTATAAAAACGCCTGCGTCTTCCCTTCCATGTCCGAGAATATTAAGTGTGAACGTTAATCAGCTTATATTTTCTCGTAGAAATTCCGATAATCGAACGTATAGGAGACTCCAGTTATCTGGACCCGCATGCACGCGCATTCTTCGCAAGAGCGTTTGAGGATGAGAATGATGGTATCAGTGGAATGTGAGGAAGCGCAGACAACTAGAGTGGCAAGACGCTGATGGTAGATCACGTGCAAGCGGCTCCAGATCATTAAATCCTGCTGTAGAATGTACAAGAGAAGCGAAGTGCTGGAACCGATGATTCAGTGTTGAAAGGATCGAGATTATGAACGATTTTCAATCCACCTTCAACTCCACATGGTCCATAGTTTTTAATGAAGGTCTAAACTTGTGTATTCTGACTTGCAATCCTTTGCTCCCAAACGTCCTGGTCGTACTCTAAAATGCATTCTCTAGTGATCAATTAGTAAGGTGAATGTTGGTCCCCATACTTCACCTTCACTCCTCGATATTCTTGACCATTTTGTGAGGAATTAAAAGGAAAAACCTGTTGTTATTAGTCTTGATCGATCGAAATGAGTGAAGGTGCGCAAATCACAATCTCGAACAACGACGCTGGTCATAAAACCTGGTTGAAAGGGTAACTGCTGGACAAGTTTTTTGTCCTCGGGACGCCTTAGAAATATTGCTCAGCTTCAGTTGCACGCAACAATTTGCCTGCGTTTGATCGCTCGAATGAAGTACGGTCAGTTCTTTCCCAAAACTAGTAATTTTTGTTGTGTTTTTTTTTTTGAAAACTCTCTGTTCTGACCCTTGTTTCTTCGGCATAGTCTGTTATTTCTGGAGCTCCAAAGCACAATCGGAATCTAGCAATTTGTTACATGGATTCGAGCTCGAGTTTTTGATTTTAAATAAATCGGGAACTAGGATATACAGTCAAAAAGAAACGACTACAACCGTGGAGGAGTGATCAGGAGAGCAGTTGAACTTTATATTATCATGTATCTGGACTTTTCATGTCGCTTCGCGAAATTTCAAGTGAACTAAGTGGATAATTTAGTCCAAGGAATACACAGAGGGAATTCCTTTAGCCATTCTCTACTTTGTCACAAATGAGGGCTTCCTTGCAATCCAAAGAGAAGAATGAGGCTTTTGCATCTCTTGAGTTTTGATTATTATAGGTATCATTTTTGAGCAACTTTTTGTCCCCAAGTCTGTAGCGAATGAATGACGGTTTCATATGTTGCTTACCGCATCCGAATCATTCCAAACGTAATCCCAGGAGTATGCATGAAATTGTTAGAAAATGAAATAGTTTTGTCTATTGACTTGTATTCCTTCTTTTGTGCTGACTGAGAATACATTTTACAATTTTGCTGTGAGGAATTGGGTTGATTATCTGGTTTCGCTAGCAAGTTTCGCACACTCTAGGAGGAATTATGGTTGGCTTCTCCCTCTTTTTTATTTTCTGCTTTTCAGACGCATTACTCGTTAGAGCTTCTTCAAGCATTTACTTTCTGCTTATGGGGTTGTTCAAACATCTTGGAAGCCTAATTCGATAGCCTGTTGTATCCCTGAATAAGCTCGCAGGGAAAGGAGTTCTATTAGCTTGTTTCCCATATAGAAGTGCGCTGTGGTGGTCGAGCTCAAATTTCAGCCGGAAACCACCAATTCACCACATATCCAAGTAGTACCTCCCATTATAGTGAATATTTGTTCTTGTCTAAGATCGAGCAACTCGATTCTATGGAAATAGCTTCGGATGGGCTCTCTAGGAGTAGGTCGCATATTTCAAGTCGTCCAAAAACCTACGCTTCGACTTCCGTTCAGTGATTTGGCTTTTGTTTCAACTCTACCCGAGGACTATCTTCCCGATTTAGTCAGAGGTAAAACTTGTACTGCATTCTCATTAGGTTTCGTCTTGAGTCTTCGTAAAACAAGGATTCCTTCAAAATGCGAGCTGCTCAGGGCAACGTTCATGTAACTCATTGGTGCCACGAGCTGGATGTTTCACGCATAAATAGCACGTGGACCTCTGTGTTTTCTGACTTTTCATTTTCATTGATGGGAATGAAACACCCACTCTTTCATATCACATTATACATTTTTTTCTGTTTAGAAAACATAGGTCGAGTAAAATGGGACGAGTTGCGAAGAGACGGCGATGAAGTCCTGGAAGAAGATGTTATTCCTAAAGCTCCTTTGTGGAAAAGAGCGCTCAAGGTTAGAGTTTTTTGAAATTATTCAAGTGACTGTCCTATGCTCATTTCATGTAGCTAATTTTGATTAGCTTTTCACGTTGATACATTCCAGCTCCTGAAGATCCTTCTACCTCATGTCGGTTTGAATGTTCTCTTATTGTCATATATTGCAATGGGAGCAATAATGTTTATTTGGTTAGAAGCAGATCATGAGCTTGATAGTCGAAAGGTTAGTGAGATTTTTAACTTTGCTTTGCTGGTCTTGTACTGTAAATGCACGTCAATGCTGCTCATTTCTCTCCTTTTTCCTGGATTCCCTTCCTAAATAATGTGGTGATAAATAACCATTTTATGCTCTGAGGGAAGTGAGCTGAGCATTCCTCCCATTACGACTGCAGCAATTCACAGGGCGGATGTCCGCATGACCAACTCTTTGTACCATGTTTATCCCATTGTTTATGCTCAACTTTTATTATGGATTTAAAGGGTTTTCCTGTGGCCAGAGATGACCACACTTCCTCATTTATTTCGTATTTTTTAACTGCCTTCGCTTGCACTTTCTCATTTATTCACTATCACCTCTTTCTGCCTGTGTTCCCTTTTGGTACAACTTTCCTCTCGTTCTATTCCCTTGCTGCACTTTTTTCGGAGAGCAACGGTGCCGGTGAAAAATTTAATAAATCCACTACTACTACTAGAATGCCACGACCTCAGTGCAGAACGGGTCCAAATTGGGTCAATTAACAGTTAATTAGCTCTCCATAATTTTCAGTAGGTTAAGCATTCCTTCCATCTATTTGTGTAGGTTTCATAGGGTATTTTGTCTCACCAGTATTCATTTCTTGCCCTTATCACGCTTGCTACTTAACATCACGAAGTTTAAAATAAGCTTAAGCCAATAATCACACTTTACGAAGGATTAGGTGCCTCCTTTCATAGCACTTCCGGTTCTTAAGGCGCTTTTTGGTTGGAAATTGCTTAGCAGCAGTGCTGCCAGAGTGTAGATGAGATCCGCAGAAGGAAGGATTGTGCCCCACTGGGTCCCCTACTAAGCCCTGCCCCCGCCTCTTCAACCTCCTCTCCAACCCCCCCCCCCCCACTCGGAATACGTGGGATGCGTGGACATCACGGTTCATCCTAGCCAGAAATTGGCAGGCATAGAATTTTCTGGATCTTTGCCTGATCCAACGACGAATGAAGGCACAGATTTTCTCACCAACTGACTTGAAAAAAAAGCCCCAAATCAGCACTCACTGAACATTTTCCTAATGTTCCTATGGATACTCCTCCATAGGTCTCTCCAGAAATAGGACTCGGAAACGGTTTTGTCGACTGAGGATCACGTACACAGCTCTTTATCCTGACGGTACCAAAGTTGTGAGCATTTTATGACAAAACTGACGTGATGCACTGCTTCAGGATAAAGAAAACTAACCATAGAAGTCTGATTCTATAGAAGCTAGTGATTCTTCATTTCTCCAGTCAGCTTTTCAAAAGTTAGCAACGAGTGGGTTGGAACTTCAGGTAATGAAAGGGGTGAATACAACTGAACCTGGATAATTCGCTGATCCCTTTGCCATTCTCATAAAATTCTAGTCGCACAAGCCATTTCAAAAAGAACGTATGTGTGATTCCAAACGCTTATGTGTTGTTTCTGGCTGGAATACTTGTGGCTTTAATGATGTCAATGTGGAAACAGCGTGTTTTGGCGACAATCCACAGCATGAAAATGACAGAAATCCCACACCTCCGTCATTTTGACAACGGGGAAAGCGCAGAATAACTCACGTGCATTTCTTCTGCGCCGATACGGCGATAATTTTCCATCTTTCACATGCAGGACTGAACTGTCGACAGTAAGTACTACAGGAGTTGAGCTGGCACTGCTCTCACTGCATCGCACAGCAGAGCCTGGTAGTGTCGTCTTGGCAAATATTTATCCGCCATCCTTCCTTGGTCATGACAGTTAGATGGTGGTTTCTTGTTGTTTCACAGTTACAATACCCTAACCACCTCTACTGTATCTGTCATAAACTTTGGCTGAAAATTGGGAGCTTCTGTGGGCGTAATCTTTGATGGCTTAGTTGAACATGGCAAGTATTTTTTTCAGCAGCGTATCGTATTAAGTTCTTGTTCTGGAGATTTCAGTGTAATCTCATATTTTTTCGGATATGTCAAGCGTGCATTGGGCTCGATTGTCTCGACTAAAGTTTTTGTTTGATTACTAGGAAAGACTCGCGCAATTGTTTATAATATCGATCACTAGATGAGCTACATTGTAAGGAGAAATGGGCGTGCTAATTATTTCATTTATTTGAAGGCATAAACAAGCGTCCACACTATATATCACCATATAGATGACTAGTATAAACTCGTGAAAATAACCTACGCAAAATACACAAACGAAGAGTAACCCGAAAGTCTTTTACCGATTTTCGAGTGCTATAAAGGTCTATATAATGAGTAAGGATAAGAAAACTATAAAACTATATGATAGCCGTTTGATTAAGGAACTAGTGATGAAAAATTGCCATTGAGACTCCGGTGGTGCCTTTCGTTATGGTACCATTGAGGCGAACGCGCACCCCACCAGATGTGCGCATGGATATCAACACTTCCTCATAAATTTTCTGCTAAATTTTCTCCAGGTAGCTTCTCAGAGCTAAAACCTAAGGGTGAGAACCAGTGGAAACTTGGCTTCCAAATGCCCAATTTTTGTTGAAAACAATTTTGATATGTGCATTTAATACCCCTCTTATATAGGAATCTATCGTTTCTTAATGTCGTGAATTTTAATCTGTAAAAGCCATTAATTTCCCACAATGTTCAGAACTTATATTTTGACGCTGAACCTCACACCGCATCTGGTGAAAACAGGGGCTACTACTCGTTGACGTCACGACTTCATCCAACATAACTGCCTTTTACGAGATTCTTCAAAATCGATGAACTGTTTGCTGACCTCATTTCCTTCTGTGGATCCTTCTCCCTGTACCATAACTATGAAATCTTTTGCCAACTTCGGCTGCAAGTCTGAACGTAGACTTTTTGAGCCTAATCCCTGTTATAGCTACCAGGGCTAGGATTCATGCACGTAAAGCTAAACAAAACCAGGCTACCTAACTAACTTTTGCGATCTACGTTTCCTAGCATTTTGTAGCCTGTATGAAAACCAGTCGGGCTAGCCATCATGGTTTGTTTGATTATCGTTTCGTGAATCCAAGCACAGGGCTTTGAGTTGTATTCTTCATCCGCTGCCTGTACAGTATACATTGGTATTCGAATTTTTCTTTCAAATATTCGAATAATCGAATACTTCAGTTTTTCGAAAAATTCGAGTATTCGAATTATCGAATAATCCGACTTTTCGAATTATTCGAATATTCGAATAGAGAAATTTTCGAATTATTCGAATAAATGAATGCCGTGGTTTCAGAAGTACTTTTGCAATGCATTAGTTCACAGAAAATGCGTGAAAGTCTTGTCATGTGGAGGAAATAGAAATACACATGTTCGAAACAACACCTCTGGTGATGTACGTTAAAAGCGAACTCCCATCTCATTTTCGTATCTATCTAAAGATATCTAAACTATCAACAGATTCTTGGTTTTCTTGACACGCTGTTCACGGAATGGTTCGAGATGTTTTTTGACCAGTTTTTCAGGACTGTGTCTGCAACACTCTGCTGAACAATGCTCTTACCCCGTCTTTAGTTTTTGTTCCGTCGGGCTTTTCCTCTGAGGTTATGAAGTAAGACAAGAAAGTAAGGAGGTTGTCCTTCGAATAAAGTGAAGAGGATGTCACTATGGACAGCTAATGTGATAGCAATGAACATGTGGCAAGCGCAAGAGGACCCCCCCCCCCCCCTCCGAGAATGGGTCACCTTATTCTTGGAATCACTTTACAAAATCGATTGTTTATTTTTAAATTATTTATATAGGGTATTCAATATTATAATTGATGGTCTCAAGTTTTTTATTCTCCACTCGCGTCCCCAAAGTGGCGGATAGCCCAATTTTCTCTCCCCCCCCCCTCATCCCGCCCCGTTTCTGCGTCCGCCACTGCTGTTCACATAAATATAACTGTAGGTACGAACGTAATCAGCAATTACATTCTTTCAATCTGTTTCTCATCTTACTATAGCAGTAATTGATCGGACTTCCTGTGATAAGAATTATCTGTTACCAAGTCGAAACACGCACATCGCACTCCCACCCTATGTTCCCACCGTGTTTCAACTGGGAAGTCAACTTCACTTCTGTCCCCAATTTCCGTAAAAGACAAAACTAATATCGTTTTACTTGTACACTGCTTACCAGAGCTGTTTTTGATCAAGATTGTTAACTTGCTTTATTCCTCCAACTGGCCTACGTTTCGGCAAACCCGCCGTCGTCAGAGCCTGAAGTAGTCTATAGTACGGAAGGTCTATCCTCCCAAAAGCCTCGTCCTTATACAGACATCATTCAATCAGTGAACAAACTAAAAGCAATAATGGAACATAGGCTAGGCAGTGCTGACCTCAACTGTCGCCGATGTTGTCACGACACAGACCACTAATGGTGAGACTGTACTCCCAATGGTCTTCATATGTGCAGTATCTTGACAAACCGCCTAGATCAAAATCTGCAGAGATTCTGATACAAGGCTAGCTCTTGTGTGGTTGCGATACACTCATCTTTTCTATTCATTTTTGGACACTTGGCGGCAATCCAACACGCTTCCAATGTTTTACGCGCTATGATCTCGGGCTCTAATGACAGGATCGTGACTCCAATTTCAATGCCAAAGTTTTCGTGGCGTAGTCTGCGATGTGCTCCCAATCAGGTAGAAAGCCCATCCAAATGTTCTTTTATCCGTGTGCAAAGCGGTCGCCCGCTTCCCGCATGACCGGCAAGTGATGAGATGAATTACTCCCGACATCATACAATCACCATTTTTGCCATATGGACAAATAACGCATTCAGATGTAGAGCAAAGACGGTCATACGCGCGATTGCGAACTAGCTGTCGTTTTAGATTTTTTGGTGGTATGTTCACAACCCTCAGCACATCTTGTAGAGCTGACTTAACTACACTTCTTCATTTTCCACTCATTTCATCTGAAACGAACGGAAGACAGAATGGAATTTTATCAGAGCTTTGTTTCGGGTGGTTGGTACGATGAGCTGCCAAGTTTGAAAAGCTTTGCTTAGTAGGATACCCATTCAGTACAAGCTGAAAGTTCTAATGCGATCTAAGATTCAAAGATAGTCGAACATGAAACATAATTTCGTTTAGTTATGTCTTCTACGGAGGTTGGTGAATGCCTACTTCACTCAAGTTCGCGTACTTCCACGTGAATTGGCATGGACTTTTCGATTTGTAATCTTTCCAATTCAGCCAAGCAGTAAGCCGAAAGAGGAGGTAGCACGTTGTTAAAAGTTTGCAGGTGATAGTATAAGCATCCTCTAATATGTAATTTGAAACAAATCAGGTCCCTCTTCCCCATGGGTCTTGTCAGTATTGTTCAAATTTTTCATTAAGCAATCAAAGAAAAATAATAAAAGAATAATGACGGATGCTTGTCGTTCGCATTCAGTCAAGATGGCTCAAATGCTGAAGGTAAATCATAACCTGTAATCCGTCAATATTGGCAGTTTTATCATTGAACCGATTATTCGAATCATGGGTGCTCGAATATTCGAATATTCGAATAATCGAATATTTTAACTTTTCGAACTATTCGAATATTTGAATGACGAAAACTTCGAATTTTTCGAATATTCGTTCGAATACCAGTGTATACTGTACAGTTCACCGAATCGAGAAACTCGCTTGAATTATTATTAGGTCCCCCATCTTGAATTTTGAAAGCCATTATTTTCGTTCCTTCGACTGTACAGACTAGGAAGGTTTGAACTGTTTCCTTCTACGTTCCTCATTAGGAATATGGTTGTAACTAAGACCATTACAACGCAAAATACATTTAAGAGTGAAGTTGTTCTGGATGCTCTTTAGTAAACATATATCATTATCTTATAAGAATAGAAAATGCTACACTTGTGTATTATTCTATAGGGAGGTGTGCGTAAGTAGGTTTTGTAACCTTCAAGCAATATGTGAATGTGATTCGTGCCGAGTGCTCTGCATCGATCACACTTCAGGGTGGGCCATAAATACGGTAACAAACAACAGGGTGATGAGAGAGAGATTTTCAAAGCAATTTAGAGCATTGTCACATGATTAATGTTCACTTACTCCAAACGAATATAATACAAGAAAACATCCAGAAATATCCTCCATCTGCTAGCAGTCAGAGCCCTAGACATCAAATGAAGTCGCAGGCCCGGGCGTTTGAAAGCATAAGACGTCTTGTTACCGTATTTATGATCCACCCTGTAATAAATCCCAAATTTGGCTTTTGTGACCAGGGTTTCGCAATGCCTTCCAAAACATATTCTGTCCTTTACCACCATGCCTAGTTCTTCTGCTTCTTCAAGCATTCATTGATAATTTAGTTTGTAATTATTGGACTCACGCTTTTTCCAGGTCCTTTTTCGCTTGCCTTCAGGACCACAGGTCTTTAAGTTGCAAAAGGTATGTATTTCATGAGGGTAAACTCGTTAATTTAACGAGTTAGGTCCTGGGCTTAATTCGAACAACTATACAATAAATTTAATCAGAAGCTTTTGAAATATAGTGAATGAATTGGGAGGAATTTATTGGGTCGGTGAAAAGTTCTGCAACACTTTTTAGTTCTATTTCTGAAACGCAGCGGCAGCAGCGTTACATGTGGCTTCTAGCAATCGTGTAGGGTAGAATGATATAAAAGCTTCCACATGAAAGGTATATAAAGGAAGCTCGATTAGTATTGGAGCAACAATGTCTTTGATCATTCGAGTCTCATTCAATCAAGTCTCACTTCTGTCCATCGTCTATTACGACTTACTGCAAGGACATCCTGCAAGAAGTGCTGCTGCCAATATATGTGCTGCATTCGAAGAGAGCGTCTTTCACTACTCCACGGCGTCGCTTGACTTTGGTGATATTGCCTTAGAAGATCGCCCACGTATCAGACGCCCAACAACTGTGAATGACAATGATTTGCAGGATGCCCCGAAAGCGAGAGCAGACGCGGACATCCGCATTTTGGGAAAGATACTCGAATGCGATCATGTGACCACCATGATGCATGCATCTTCATTGTCTCGGTTAAAGCAAAACTGTCTCGATATGGGTACGCAAAGAGTTGCGTGGATCTGCCAAAGCATGCCGGGTGAGCATCGCGGAGTAGCTTTATCTTCGTTCGCATAGGAGGGACTTTCTAAAAGATATTGTAACAATAATGTAACTGGGGACGAAAGCTGGGTCCTGTACGCGAACGGCAAAAGACAGTGCCGATGAATTCCCACGTGGACAACCACCACTGAAACAGTCAAAAGATGATCCGCATGAGAAGATGATCCGCATGAGAAGAACATTCTTCCATGCTGTTGGTGGGATTCGCAGAGAATGCTTTACCACGAGTTTCTACACAGTATTGTCACAGTGATGGGTGATATCTACACTACTCAACTCCAGAGACTGGCGGACGCCATTCGTGAAAAACCCCCAAATTGAAGGAATGTTTGTCTTCTTCACGATAATACTCGGGCGCATATTGCAAAAGCACGCCAGAGACGATTCAGAAACTTGGTTGGGAAGACCTGCTGCCACACGCTACTTATTCGTCAGATCTGGCCCCGTCGGACCATCACCTATTCCGGGTCTTCAAGAACCATCTACGGGAAATGACGTTTAAGAATCAATGCGAGCTCGAAATTGATGTCTCCAACTTTTTCGATGCACGGCCTCCGGAGTTCTGGCGGAGGGAAATGGAGAAGCTGCTCGAAAGATTCATTTATTATTTACACAGCGAGGTGTGCTATTGATAAAAAAACTGTAAACTAGATCAAACTTCCAAGCTCAAAAACAATAAAATCAAATTAAAGCCTCTCAAAAAACTCAGCTCAACTAGGTAGAAAGATGGGCGAAGGGGAGTTGTTCTGATAAAGAAATCCATCAACAAAAATTGTCCTGTAGGTGTAGCAGAACTTTTTCACCAACCAAATATTTCACTATTTGTATTCAATGTAAACTTTGATCGTGAACGAAAACGAGTTGACACTGAAGAACGGAAAGTTGCCGCACCGTTTCTCCCACGTTGCATAGCATCTTGAGATTTGATGAAGATCTGATGGGGGAAACTGATGAGAAGCCCACATGTATGTAGCCCTGGATTTCGCTAGAATTTGCGATAAGCGTGGCTTTCTGGGATGGGATACGTCTAAAAACTGGAACGACATGCACACATTGATTGCTTCAGAAAAACTCGATAGTGCCACCTTCGTTTGCCAGCTGTTTTCTGCGTGCCGTTTGATGTGTGCTTTCTTCTGCAGCTTATGCTACAGACTCAGTTCCGAAAAAAAGGACAGACAGCCAAGAGACGAGTTGTTGAAGGGGCAAAATCTTGCGGGAACATGCAGAGGTAGCGGTGAACTTCGAGGCTCTAAAGATGGACAGTGGGGTCTCAGAATAAAAGATGAATTAACGAAAAGGCCCAGTCTGTTTCAAAAGCAGTTTATGGTTAGGTTAGTACCTGCCTCACCTGTCTTTCAGAATGCAGCACACTAATCATACTTGCTCCCTCTAATGTCTTTCCAAATATCTTCCTTGGTGAAAAAAGTGAAACAAACAAAGGAAAGGAGAAGGAAAACACAATGGCAAAGCACAGAACTAGAACGAGTGAGAAATCATTTGTCTTCGAAGAAAGGAGAACGAAGAAGGAAAGGAAAGTCGGTGGATCCGCGCAGGTGGTAGAAGCCACATTGCTACATAAACTGGTTATTTGGCATGTTCTGTAACACTCTGTGCATCTATTCATATTTTTAAACATGTTCTGGTTCCACAACAAATTCAATCTACGATATTTTCAACCCTCTCCAACATGAGAGTGGGCCTGCACTTCTGGTATCCTATAACTTCTCGATGCTCACCACAAAGAAATGTAGCGTGTGGTAACGAATTGGTCGGACTACTTTTTTTTCAAATGAGATTTCTCCAAGCGTAATATTTTTGCACCTCGGAACCTTGCGCAGGCTGTGAGGCTTCGCTTCCAGGAATCTCAGGAAATGATATTAGGTTGGTGCAAAAATAATGCGCGTTTTCATACCTTTGATTCCGAACCTCATAACTCCATTCAAAATCGATCTTTTTCAAAAGGCTAAGAACTATTGTAATTCGCAAATCTTTAGCAATAAGAAAGACGAAAGAAAGACTACCGCGCAATTCTGATAAGACCTTCTAGAATCGACAAACTTCCGGAGGGTAGTTTTGGTGTCACTTTAGTCTTCGAGAAAATTCTCCCGGAAGAAGTCGTCCAGGTTCTCGGGAAAGTGGTAGTCGGTGAGCGAGAAGCTTGCTGATTATGATGTAGGAGTCCGAGCTTCCTAGCCCAGTTGCTCAAACCTGTGAAGAATCTGTTGTGCAGGGTCTGCCTGGACGGTACCGTGTTGGAGTGAAGAATCCATTTTATTGAGCAACGCTGGAGTCACACAGTGGAGTTTCTAATTTATTTCATTTACGTCTTGAAACCACTTACCAGATTAGGAAGAATGAATGAGCTGCAGTGAGCAATTTTTGCAGCAGGTCACCACAAAGTCGCCGTGACCTTATTTTGGTGTTGCTTCGGTTTCTGGGAGTGTTTCGGTGCATGTTCCTCGTCCAACTGTTGAGCAAGGCACCTCATTTTGTCGAAGAGGATCTATACTTCACACTTAACTGCTAAGCGACCGACTGTTTGGTCGCAATTCTTTCACTACAAAGGCGCGAAGCAGAGCTCAACGAGGATCAATGTGGTACTCGTTCAGTATGCGCGACATCAACTCGTCAAGCTTTTTCATCCTCCCATTTTTACTGAAGGGAGGGACGGTCTGACAACAATTACCGGCAATGTTCTGCAAAACCAAATATGTTGTTTTGGATGGGTGCTCTTCAATTATTGCCATGAGTTGGGGGTCGCAAACCCCAGGAAGACCTATGCGACATTCCTTACTTTCGAAGCAAGGCACACCAAGTCGAAAAATCCGGGAGCAGCTCGGCGGAATGCATTCGCTCACACTCCCTTCGCCAAAACTATGGTGGTATTTCGAGCGATTCCTGCTCCGATGCCGTCGAGTATCAGCTCGCTGAAGTGAGTTTTGCAAAAAACTTGTTTTGGCGCCTTTCGTTCCACAACTAAAAATTCACCAAAAACATGAACTTTGCTCAAAATGCATGAGACATTTGAAAAGGTCATGAAATTTACTACAAAACCATTTGCAAATTCTCATACCGATAGAAACACCGGAAGTTTTCTGCACCGAAGATGAAGCAGCGAAAAACGCGCATTATTTTTGCACCAACCTAATAAAGAAGGCAACAGTCCTCAATTCTTTCTTTTTTTTTCGTAATGTGCGATTGTTCATGAAATGTGTCCATGTGGTAGTTAAGTGTGTCACTAATGTTCCACTCTGTCAAACGCTTGTGCTTGAGAAGTTCCATACGCACTGGTCAACATGACTGTAGGAGAACGATGCTCATGACGGGGTTCAACCTGACCGTCTGCTTAACAGTACATTATCTTCCCTACCCGGCCATCCCTTCGCTGACGGGTGCTGCAACACATATAGTAGTAGTGTGATGGGACTTCTATTTTTTGGAAGCGAGGGCGGTAATGAAATATATACACTAGTACCTTCTTAAACAAAGATTCAAGCCAGCTAGGTTTCATTCCGATCTGCGAGCCTGGTTTCTTGCACCTCCCCTGTTAGTATTCCTGGTACTTCACCTAGCTGAGACAGCTCAGCTATGCTTCTTCATAGCTATGATTCATTCCGGCCTGAGTTTGCTATTCCATTTAGGTAAAAGCGTTGCTTTACGCGTCAATTTGCTGTTTGCTGCCCAACCTCCAGTACCTGTCTCCTATGATCTTTTAGCCTTCCTGCTGTACTACATATCGTCGCCAAGCAGCACATACTATGTATGTATGTAGCTGTACTGCATCACATGTATTATATACTACGTATGTAGCTGTACTGCATGTGTATGTTACGTATGCCTAATCAAAATTCTAGCATTTAATAAGAAGTCTGTTTAGTATATTGTTACCCAAGAAGTACAGTGTGAAGAGTTTCAGTGTAAAGAACCTAAATGTGAATATTTATGGACCTTTTTTATTAACTGCATCTAAGAAATATTTTTAAAGGAAAATCAGCCAATAAAACCTCAAGTAAAAAACTTACTAAGATCAAACCAAAAAAAAGAGCATGAAAAAAGCCGGATAATCATGTACCAACGTATAATAAAATAATGAATGCACGCAAATTTACCCAAGAGTACAGAATCAGATCGGTTTATTTTATCTAATTATTTTATCTCGCGCCAGAAATCTTTGCGTCTGTGGAGTTGTACCCTCGTCTTCCTTTTTTCTTTAGATTTTGGGCGTACGCGTTATCAGTTCGAAAATTTGCTTCATTTGCAGAAGAAACTACTGAGAATATATGAAATATATGATGAGATTATCAATGAATCAACGACAATATGTTCTGGAAGTGTATATAATTCTAGTCAGGTTAGTTGTTGTTGTTTTTTTTTTTACTGAAATGAATTTCATTAACTGGTGCTGACATCCAATCCTCTATAAAAGGAGCTCCACATTACTGAGCTGTGCAATCAATTTCTAGAACTCTCAGCCCATGTAGAGTATATTTCGTTTCAAAAGTCCATGGATCTCTCTCGTTCGAGGGATCCTAGCCGAATTGCTGCGAGGCTACGTGGCGTGACCCCAAGTGGCGGATAGGGGTTAATCGCGAACCAAAAGCAGCCATGCGCTTGCCCTGCGATGCTGTAGGTCTAAGGAATGGACTCTTCATTCCAGCAATGTTGTATTCGATTTATATGGCCGGCACATGAGTGTGACATAGACTCGCGCGCGTTGATGTATGCAAATGCTTATGGGTTGGTTGTATCCTGCACATCGGTTTCAGCCAAAAGTCCGCATTCTAACGACTGGGAAGCAAAGAAGAGGCGAGTTGGGGCCGCCCCTAACAAATAAGTTCCTTGTTAAATTCACTCCAGGGAAGGGTATCCCTCTCCTCGTCATTTCGAATGTTGGCAACAGGCTGCAGTGACAGGCCGGCTGACGGACACCCCACATGACATCACATGGATCATGACGTCATTACATTGTAGTAACAAAGTTACGACGGGCACGTCAATGGACGCGCACTTGCGGGGCCGAGTAAGTGTGGAAAATATGCGAGGTTCCTCGATGCTTTGCGAGCTGTGGCATCGGTGCACAATCAGGCGAATCGTTAATGATAGCAACGTGGCCAAGACTCGCAGCGCCGGCGAATCGACCTGTGCGCAGTACAGGAGACTAGATGGTCTGGAAACAAGTCGAAAGACATTGGATGTGGCTCCAAGGTCATCTTCAACGGTAGCCCACGTATCAGGGACGGCGTTGGCGTTGTCGTTTATGAATGCCTTCGCAATTCAATCGCAGAAGTACAACGTTATGACGATCGGCTTTCGAAGATCGTTGTCACTACCGTTGAACGACACTTCTATTTCTTCTCAGCATATGCACCACAGTCCGGGTGCTCAGAAAAGGTTAAAGAGGATTTCTGGATGCTGCCGAATGAGAAGACTGAAGACGTACAACCAGAAGACAAGATCATTGTCGTGTGAGACCTAAATGGGCACGTAGGCGCCACAAAAGACGGTTACAAGTGCCACGGAGGATTTGGCTGTGGAACGCGCAACAGTGTTGGCGAAGCATTCGTACAGTGGACGTCAATGATGGTGGCCCATCTGCGGCCTCGACAAGGATGCTGCGCATCCACGCCGCGCCCACCGGGATCGGTGTCGTCTGCCACCGGAATGGTATCCTAGACGCTTTTCTTCCCAATTCGGTCGAAAATCCTTTAAAACGGTAGAAAAGCTGCTAGAGATAGCATAATAGCAGCAGAACACATCGGCTATGGCGCGCGCGGCGCGGTTGCGCGGCGTCTTTCTCGAGGCCACGGATGGGCCACCGCCATTGACGTCCACTGTAAGTGTGCTGGATTCTCCCTCCCACCCTGTTTCCTTTCACAATGGCAGGCCGACTTTGTCCTCATTTAACATCGCGACCAAAACTTGATTACCAACGCAAATGTAGTACCATATGATGCCACGCAGTATCGACCGTTGACCTTCACCATGAAAATGCTGTCACCAAAGCAGAAACAGGACGAACGATGCGGAGCTTTTGCCCGTTACTACTTTCGACGAAATTTGGGAGAATGCAACCCGAGCGATCGTTGAGGCACCACGCTCCGAACTCGGCATGACGAAGCCCAACCGAAGAAAGAGTGAAAAGAAGACATTGCTTTTGAGGAAAGAAATGAAGGCCGTTCATGAGAAGAAGAGAAAGTACCGTTTCTTCCTCGAGCACAAGACGACCGACAATTGGCTCATTTACTACTATGAAGCGAAGACGGCCGCAAAGAATGTTGTGGCCATGACGAAGGCAGCATTTTAGGACGACATCAGCAAGAAGCTAAGCACGAGGGAAGGTTAGCGCTTCACATATCAACTTGTGAAGTCTCGGCAATGCAACGCGGAGGATGTAGACAAGTTCCACGGCATCAATGATGAACGTGGTCAACTTCTAATGGATCGCCAGAAGATGACAGGCGCCACTACTTCGAGAAGATCTCAGCAGAAGAATTCCATCAGATGCCCGTCTCTAGTGCCCAGCCCACATATTGTCCCATCCAATTGATCCCCATTGAGGAACCTGGAGCTGCGCTCAAGAAAATGAAAGCTTGGAAAGCAAGAGGTCCGGATGATTTAGCAGCGGAGCTGTGGAATTCATGATACTGGGATCCCGCTGGCTGGCTAACGAAGTTCTTCAAACAGATCGTTGAAGAGGAGTGGACACTCGAAACTTGGCAATGAAGCACAACAATTCTCTTATGGAAGGGCAAGGGCAATCCAGTTGATTGAGCTTAGAGAAAGATTTCAACTGCGTCCCACACGAAGTAATTTGGTACGCATTGCGACGGCACGGCGTTCCCGAGGAGTTCATCGAATGGGTTCAGATTTTCTACGCCGACCCAAGAGTGGAGTGAAGGTAGCGGCCGGTACGTCTGCAGAATTTCCCATCTCCGTTGCCGTGCACCAGGGTTAGGCTTCCTCTCCGTTTCTTTTCATCGTCGCTCAGGACGCCGTCACAGAGGTCTTGCATACCCAACACTTCTGTTCGTTGATGACGTTGTGCTCGCCTCGGAAGACAAACACGATCTGGAGCTGCAAACACAGGCATGGAATGACCGACTTGCACAATTTGGCCTTCGGCTCAACGTCAAGAAAACCGATCACATGACAACCGACGTTCATGAGGACGGCACCACCAGAATTGACGACACCGATCTAGCGAGGGCCAATGCATTCGAGTATCTGGGCTCAACGTTACATCCGACGGTGGCCTCTCACGTAAAGTCTCAACGCATGTTAACGCCATCTGGGTGAAATGGCGTTCAATGACTGGCGTGCTGGCCGTGGACAAGAGTGGCGAACGGTTGTGCGGGCTGTCGCTCTCTATGGCGCTATGTGTTGGGTCGCTACCAAGGAACTAGAACTACACCTTAGCGCAAATGAAGATGCTATGGAGGACATTACTCAACTCGTCCACAACCGAAATGAAGACATCCGGCAACGTTTTGGCGTCGCTCCAATAACGGACAAGCTTTGCGAAGCTCGCCTGCGGTGATATGGCCACGTGCTCCGTGCTGACAACGACAGCGTTTGCAAAATAGGCTTCATTCTCGGCGTAACAGGCAAGAGACTAAAAGGACCTCCGAAGCAACGATGTATGGACACCAGCTTTGCGAAGTGGCTATGCGGTACTAACGTAATGAATTAAAGCATTAACGCGTTACGGCCATTTTTGGCTTAACGTGACGAATTAATGAAGAACCAAAAAATTCGTTAGAGTTCATTTCGTTAATGGACCAAACAGTATCTAAAATGAGTAGTACTCTCGCCTTATACAAACCTCTGGTAATATACAGCAGATTACACGCATAATCACGACGTGGCAAATATGATCTGCAGTAAGGCTTCTGAAGAACAATCTGCTTTCATAAACATCTTAGCTTCTTAGCTTTCTTAGCTTTCATGAACTCAAGCCATGGCTGAGGGCATGGCTGTTGAGGTTGAATATTAATGAGAACTTTCATGGGTCTGCAACTATTTTAGTAAGTGGACAAATACCTTGCGCATAAGCCATCATTCTCCATTAATCCTTTTGAGTATTAGAGCAGCGACATTATTACCTCGAAATTCCTTCATACCAAAATATTGGCATGTGAATGCCTTTCCCCACCGGCAATTGAGTGTGAGCGTCTCTTCTCAACAGCAGGATTGGTTGTGCGAGATCTAAGAACGAACTTGACTGTAGAAACTTGGAAAAACTGCGCTTTTTGCACCATAACATACTTATACTAGGATTCTGAGGTACACGTGTACAAACATACGAACGCGTTTTGTCCTTTGAGTCTCTCACTTTCTCTTGCCGAGACTGAGATCTTAAAAGTTCTCATCCGTTCATATTGCCAAAGATTTATTCTGTAAATTGTGAAGCAGAATAGCCCAACTCCTGACCAAAGGCATCTCTACCATTTGTCTCTTTCCAGTCGTCTTGCGATTACCTTTTTTCTGTATGCACGGGAAAAAAATTGTTATTTTTAAATGTTTTTTTTGCTGTACAGCACTTCCAGAGCCAGAAGTGAATAATATTAGCATTTGCATCAATTGTTCTCGTTGAATCTACAGCTTATTTGCTTTGGGTATCACTCAGAGAGCTCGACCGCTTGTTATGGCTGATGAAACCTATTGAAATATTCAAAGATCTGTCTCCTAACGAAGTAATTATTATGAATTATTTTATTAATTATTATGATTAATGAATTAACGCATTAACGCGTAACGGTCATTTCTGGCCTAAAGTAATGAATGAACGACTCTGATATTCGGATGTGCCCGAATTCCGGCGTCATGCAAGCATTTGACTCGTAGATTTTTGAAAGAATGACAGTACTAGCTGGACTATGCCAAGTCATACTTGGTGTTACTTTGTTAGCTGCACTCACTGCTCCCCTGTTAGATGATCTACAGCGTTTAATGGAAGTGATTTCGAACCCGAGAGAATATTCTATACCTTCTCTTTCAGGGTAGACTTGAGTGTTAATCCATCGCCTCAGGTCTGATAAAACTTTACAGATGAGGTCACATCTGCCCACGTCATGGCTTGAGTGCCGTTGGGGAATCTTTTACAAGCGGGGCTCAGTTCGTTAACTGATCCCATACCCTTCTCCAGTTCAAAGCTTATCTGCTATTTTATCTTCTGTTCGCCGATAAATTGTTTTCTTTCAACTGAATCACTTGGAGGTGACACATACAGCGGAGATGAAACAGAGTAGCTGATAATACCGGTTACCATGAAATACGGGACAGATCTTGTAGAAAGGTGCTAGGAAAATCAATGAAGAACACTATAATGAATACTACAGAATCAACGATCGGAAGACATACGCGGTTATCCAGTAATGCAATGGTCACAAATTGTCGGGAACAATGGCCAAAGATAATGCATAGGAGACCGAATAACTTTGTAGCTCCGAAGTAACTCTGAAATAACTTTGAGCACACTTGAGAGGTGATATTTGTCGGCATCGGGCGTCTGACCATATAATACGTAGTTCTGGATACTTTATTAAGCCATCTCTTCAATGCAAGAAACCATTGGCCGATGAAGCCATTGAAAATCATGAAGTTCTCTGTAGGAGCTCGCAAGATTCGTTCAATTTTCATGTCGTGTATGAATATATGTTGCTGCAGGTGGATCTTCGTTTGAGACCTTTGTTACATAAATTGTCGAGCACCCATGAATATGACGACAGGTTCACGGACAATGGTCAATTATGGAATGACATCGAAGACAATATGACAACGCGGTAAGGAGAGCTAAAATTTGCACTTCACTAATGTAACTGTTTATTTCTTCGCATCAGTGTAAGAGCTTAACTGCAACAGATCTGACCAGTGGCAAATGTTTAGGTGGTCTTTCGCGGCGGCCGTTCTCTATGCACTGACTGTTATCACCTCCACGGGTTTGTTATTTCGTTTTGCTCTTGGTTGCACAGAAGTTACTCAGAATGTCGCGTTCCTTCGAGTGAATGATAGTCAACGCTCCACTCGATTCGGACGTTGATGATACATATTATATCTACCGTAACGAGCAAAAGGGTTGCAACTTCTGCCTTTTTGTTCGCAACGTCTCCGAAGATAGAGCTCAGAAATTCCAATTTTTAAGGGTATTGCAGATGCTAATGTGGGCTAGAAACAGTTAAAAACCTATCCATTGATTACATTTTTCAAGAAATATTCTCCGCTCGTAGAGGTTGGAATCTGTGATTGTGTCGCAGATTGGAGTCTTTCAGTGGGATTTGAACTTTAATAAGTTTTTTTTTTGTGTAGAATAGACTTCTACTACAAAATGAGAGTCTGCATATCGCTATTTGACATCTACTATGCTCACATGAAGCCAATTTGGCAAAGACCCTCTGTGAATGTTTCTGTCGAACAGGCTCACTCAGTCAGCTCTATCCAAAAGGCGACGTTGCTGCTGGCGATACTATAACCTCGGGTAAACTTTTTAGGACCTTATGCAGACCATTGCCCACCGGACACTCCAAATATTCCAGCTAGTTGCAGTGCAGCCAGCGGTGCACATTACGGAGAGGGAGTTTTGGATTTTTCCTACCCGAGGATATTTCAGGAATTCCATGGGTGACAAGAATACATTAGAGCCTCTAGAATATCGCCACGTTGTTGTTATTCATTCCATCTTGTTTTCAACCGAATAGGACGACTCGAGTTAAGGGTTGCCAGTCACTAGGACGGGAATGTGGTTTTTTCTGAATTCAAATGCGATGATTTACACTCCACCTAGAGCCTTCTATTTCGAAAATGCTTCTTTAGCTCAGTTCATCAAAATTTAACCTGCCCGTTTTCCAGGACCACTTCACGGTAATATGTACGCTGCTGTGATGTTTCGTAAAATTCATTGCATTTTAGCAAGAACTTTCCATGAAATTCGAGGCGGCATGAATCGCAATACACGTACACGGCCATATTCCAGAGGTGCTTGAGCATCGTAATCCCTCATAGAGTGTTTGCGGTAACTGCTTCTTTGAGCAAAGAAAAAATCGAAGGCTCCTTCACCACTGATATGTGATATGCACCACTAGCTGCACTGCAACTATGTAGCTGGAATTTTCGCAGTGCTCGGAGGAGAAATGGATTGCTTAATAACCGAATACGTTCAACTAAAGGTATACATGGTATTGTCAACAGCAGTGTTGCTTTCTATACAGGGCTGACGAAGTGAACTAGTACTAGTGTGATAGAAATGTGCATGGAATGTCACCGCTGAACTGATTCCAAGTAAGCTCTGTAGTAAGCTTGGTAGATTCCAACTAACGATTAGCACACACTCATTTTTAGTGGAAATAAATTTATAGTGCTGCTGAGAGAAATTTATTAAAATTCAGATCAAATCGAAAGGCTTCAATCTGATCCTTTGCTTTCCTTAGCTTAAGACAGTATGTCACCCCAGGATCAATTTCGTGGGTTCACACTAAAAGAATCGCAGGCCCATGCGGATCAGAATACGCTCATCCAAGAGTCCTTGCAAAAGTGTCTAAAACCCGTTTTCGTGCCCTTTCTTTTGTGAAGAATTCGGGGCATACACCTTGATATCTGCCACTAGGAAGCGGTAGGCGGCAGCGACATCTGCAAATGCACAGCCTTGTGGTAGTAGTCCTAATAGGCAACTGGTGATATCAGTTATTGAATCGTCGCTTTCGCGTCTCCATGTGGCAGATGTCACAGCCAACCCCTCATACTCTTCATGAAAGAGTTGAATGAAAAAACGGGGTTCCCGCACTCTCGCGCAACTTACATATTTATTGAAAAACCTCAAAATCGGTTCCGAAGGGATACAATACCTCACATAATTTTTGCGAGAAAAACGGCTTGCGACGGATGAATCGTTAACAAACCGTCGCAGTACTGTAACTCCTTTCAAAATGAAGCTTTTCCAAATCTGAGCACACTTTCGGATTCCTCATCGAAATTGGAATTGAACATTTTATGAAATTACTCGAACTTTGACTTCAAAACATTTACTTTTTCAAGAATTTAAAAAATTTTCAAAATTTCAACAATCAGGTCAAAATCTGAAAGAACGTTAAAAACCGAGAATTGAGCGAAATACAATGATCGTGTTCAGAGGCCTCATTCCTCAATCATTTTCTCGGTTTTTAACGTTTTCCAGATTTTGAGCTGATTCCTGAAATATTGAAAAATTTCCAAATTTTTGAAAAAACAAATGTTTTGAAGTCAAAGTTCAAGTGATTTTAGATACTGTTTAATTCCAATTTCGATGAGGGATCCAAAAGTCTGCTCAGATTTAGAAAAGCTTCTTTTTGAAAAGAATCACACTACTGCGACGGTTTGTTAACGATTAATCCGTTGCCACCCGTTTTTTTTTCGCAAAAATTATGGGCGGTATTGTACACTGCCTTCAAGAGTGGTTGCCAAGTTGCCAGCCCGAGAAAGTTGAGGTCTGTTTTTTTTTCCGCTGCCCATGATTGACTTTGAGTCCACGGCGCATACTCAATAGAATTTATAATGGAGTACAGTATTATATTTACTATATATATATTAGTGCTCATTCTCGCAGCTGTATTCTTCATGTCCATAGCTCCTTTGTGGGTAAAATGTAGACCCCTGGAATAACATGTCTGGGTTATAGCCAGTACGAATTCATGAGGTGGCGCGATCATATCCAAAATCATCTAGAAATAAGAGCTTACTATTTCAGGTTATGATCATGTCACACCTACTACGGACCCCGGACGTATTTTTACAGTTTTCTTTGGACTCATTGGTATTCCTCTTATGTTCATTACTGCTGCAGATATAGGCAAATTTCTGTCAGAAATTGTAATTAGGTGAGTTCCATGAAGGTATTTTGATGCATATAACTGTAACACTTAACAAATGCTTGAACTCCTAGGTCGTATGCGAAATTGCTGCAATTTTGGCATTTCGTTGCATCAATCGTCGAGTTGATGCGAACCAATATGTTCAACGGTGATGTTGATTCAATAGATTCCTTGTAAGTCCGACTCGCTGAAGGAAAAACTACTTGTGATCAGCACATTTACCATCCACAATGTCATATAGGCAACTAAAGAAGAAGCGTCGGGAATCCGATGAGGAAACCTCGGAAGATGATGAGGATCGTTTGCAGTTGCCAATAGCGTCATATTTTGCTCTTATAATAGGTTATTGTTGCATCGGGAGTTTGCTCTTCAACTCTTTTGAAAAAGGACCTATTTGGTAAGTTTCATTTTTATCTTATTAAATTTTTTTTCTGAATGCGCTAACCAAGGGCATGCTGTGCGCACTAAGTTCAAAGTGTGTTTCGGTCGAATTCTTCATCAGTTCCAATTTTGACGGATTGCTGCCCTGGAAATAGCATTTTGCTTTTCGAAATGATATTTTTTGTCTCCATATTCAGAGAACAGAAATCTTTCTTCTCACAGTTAATTGCTTGATCGAATACGGAAAGGTGTTGGACGCAATAATGTTCCAACTAAACAAAATTGAGTCCACTTTTTCCGCAAAGTTTTTGCATTGACATTTATATTTTTACATTTATTACATGAGTACGCTCATGTGAAACACAAATCAACAAACAAAGAACCTTAGCAAGTGATAAAATTTCTGTGTAGTACTAGCAACTGTACTAGAAAAATTAAGAAAAAGATGTGATCAAAGAAACATGGATAAGCTGGAATGTAGAAAAAGTATCGGAGAACGTAGCACCACGGATCTAGGTATTTCTCTAACATGTTCTTAAGAGTCTCCAATCTTGGAGAAATCGAAACTCATTTGCTAAGCGCCAGAAACGCAGAACTGGCATGATTTGCGAAGAAATGCGACCTACAACTGGTCCTGGGCTTAGGAACCACGCGGGCTCCTCTGGTATTGGATTGTCTGACAGTGCGAAACGTGCTTGGGTGAATAACGCAGAGCCCGGTGAGCAGCTTATCCATAGAAAGTAATGAGAGCAAACCATCTCCTTCTTTTGGCAAGATAAGGCAGATTGAAGTTGGCTTTTCTGTCCCTGGAAGGAGGAATTCTTTCGTAGATATAGCCAAGGATTCTTAATGTTTGTTCCCCAGTGGAGTTGTGCTGAACTTTTTCCAATTTATCAATAGATCGTCTCTTATGTTGACTAAAGATGACGGTGCCATACTCAAGAATGGGTCTGACGTATATTTTAAGAATGCAAAGGAGAACTGAAGGGCTTTTAGTGGTGAGAGCTTTAGAAATATTGCACACCATTCTATGTGCCTTAAAGGCAGCCTCCAATCATTTTGGAGCCTTAGCAGTTGTCCCAACCATTCCACGAAAAGATTAGCACGGAAACCCAATAGCTTTTAAGATATAGCTAGTTGAATGTCTAAGATCCTGGATCAGCAGGATTAGCGTGGGGTCGTTCGATCGAGTTGTAGCGGGTGCGGACCGTTGACGCCAGCTGATCAAATGGGCAGCCATTTCTCCTCTAGTCATTATGAAGCTATTTTATAATCTTTTGCTCTCCCTTTTTGCATTCACTATCACAGCAAAATTTTCCATTTGTTATTCCACTACGAATCTACTTGGTTACTTACTAGCAAGACTGATTTTCGCGAGCTTCTTTAAATTTCGAAATTATGCATTGCAGTGAGATCGTTCTGGAAGTAATAAATGTTCCTGCCACATTTCAACTGGTTACGATATCCTTTTCGAATTTTGTTTTTCTTCATCAACCACGGAAACACTGCAAAACAACGCCAAAAACGAACAAAACAGCTGACAGAAAAGCCAGCGGTATCGACTTTTCTGGATCGGTCAACACCGAACAGGTCACATAACTCGGCCCAACTTTCTCGGAAGCAATGAGCTCAGAGGCAGTAGAGAACGGGGGATTAGAAAGTTTCGATTGTTTTCAGCGTCGTGGCAGTTTTCAATACACGCGTTTACCGCGAACTGTGTCAAAATCTCGAGGTCTAAAATCTCCGTTGGTGCTGCCTTTCATAGAAACTTGCTTGCAATGAGTATCAAAGCTTAAATTGTCGGTTACTAAGAATTCTAGGTCTTTCACAGATTCATATTCACTAATTGGACACCCACCGATCAAGTAAATGAAGAGTACATTCCTAGCTCCCAGCATAATCCCGTTTATTCACTGGAAAGCTGCTTCGATCAACTTTCTACTGAAGTAATCGCGTTTTGAAGTGCTAGACAGTCTCCTCCCACCCTTATGTGGTGGTAAAATTTAGTAAAGTCATCGGCAAACGAGCAACTTTTGATATCTGCCGAGGAAATTAGTTGAGGTAATTCATGAGTATAAATGTCAAATAAAATGGGAGATAAAACAACCCCTTGGGATACTCCACTTATTAGTTTCATGGAGAGAAGAAAGCGTCATTATCACGAACAATCATTTTCTCGTCCGACAAGAATGCTTGTATCCACCTTACAATACGCGGATGAATCTCCCACCATATTGAGCTTCTCGATTAGCCGCACGTGATGAACCCTATCGAAAGATTTCGAAAAATTGAAGTAAATTACATCCACAGAAGGACCCTCATCAATAGAGGTGCTCCAATCGTTAAGCGATTGAACCATGGCAGTGATGGTGAATTACCCCTTTTGAAACGGTGAAATGATAGAATGGTCGCCAGGGCGCTTTTCTATTCTTTTTTTCGATTCTTTTCTTTCTTCTCGAAAATCTTGAAAACACAGACTTGATGCTCACTGGTCTATAGTTATACGGGCAAGAGTTGGGAGGCTTTTTCGGTATAGGTGTGACAAACAAAAGCTTCCATCTTTTCGGCACTTCAGCATTCATGAAAATAAGGTTGTAAATATACTCAAGCGGTCTAGCGATCGAACTTGTGACATCCTCAATGAAGGATAACGGAGTGAAGTAAGCGAAGATCTAGCTGGCCACTTGACAAGAAGAGAGTATGTTTCATCACTGTGAAACCACGTCGAGTCAGTCATGGAAGGAATTACCCTGGAGGAATGTTTATAAGTATACTCGGACTCACTGGTAAAGCACTGAGTAGCTTCAGCAGAATCACTAGTAATGGGTCTGCCCTCATTAGTGGTAGGGATCAGGGCTGTGCGTTAGAAAAATTTCAGTTACCGTTAATTTGTTAATTCGTTACCTTAGGCTAAAAATGGCCGTAACGCGTTAATGCGTGAATTCGTTAATCCGTCAAATCGTTAGGAGACGGATTTTTGAAAATTTTGATGAGTTTCATCGGCTGTAACATGTAGTCGGGTCCCCTGACTGATTTTTCAAGCAAATGAGCTGTAGATTCAACAAAACATCGAAGCCAATGATATCATTGCTTACTTCTGGCTCTGGAAGTGCGGTATAGCAAGATGAAAACATTTGAAAATGATAATTTCCCTTCAATGCAAACAAACATAGGCAACCCTCAGACGACTGAGAAACGATAAATGGAAAAGAGGCCTTTGGTTAAGAGTTGGATTATTTTGCTCCACAATTTTCACAACGAATCTCTGTGCCAATAGAAACGGATGAGAACTCTCGAAAGCAGCACCCACCGGGAACTTTGGTCACCAAGATTTAGCTGTAATCCTAGGTTTCCTGCAATAATGAACACCAATGCATTGATCAATTTTGTCTAAAGTTGCGAAAAACGCGGGTCTGAAAGCCTCCGTTTCGGTCCTCGAGAGAAGAGTGACCGTGTTGGAACGGGTATAGTTAAGTATGATGGGTGAAAATTGGTATAGAAAACGTTTTCAATCACAAAGAAAAGCAGTGGTAGCGAACAAAACAACCGATCCCCTTTCATGCCACAACTCAAGACTCCAATATCTTGGGAATGCTGATGTCTACGACGGTGCAATTTTTGCAGAATTATTGGGACCATTGTTCAGGGGCCGAGACACTCAAGATGTTGGCTGTGAAAATTATCGTACCTCAGAATCCTAGTATTTTACAAATTGTAAATAAGCGTACCTCAGAATAGCAGTATAGGTATGTTATGGTGCGAAAAGAGCAGTTTTTTCAAGTTTTTTACGGTATTCGCCCACTTCCTAAAATAGTTGCAGATTCATGAATGTTCTCATTAGTGTACTTGAGCTCAAAAATTATACAGCAATAACTACCGCCATGGCTTTAGGTCATGAATGCAAAGATGACAACATGTTCATGAAAGCATTGTTCTTCAGGTTACTTACCGCAGATCATATCTAGCAATCGTGATTATACGTATAATGTCCTATATATTACCAAAAAGGTGTGTAGAGCGGGAAAAGTACGCATATCAGATTTTATTCGATCTCTTAACGCAATGGATTCCAACAGTTTTTTGGGGTTTTCCGTTAGTTAGGTAACTCGTTACGATATTCCAAAAATGGCCGTTGTGCGTTAATGCGTTAGTTCGTTACGTTAGTAACGCACAGCCCTGGTGGGGATCCCTATTGGAGGCTTGGCGTTAACTCTTTTACTAACAGGGAAAGTGCACGAATTTAAGCTGCTAATTCATGGCGACACCTATGTGGTTCAGAAGCCTGTCCAAAATGATATTCAATTATATACTTGAGAACTGCTAAATGGTCGCTAGGTGCTCAGAAAAAGGGGTGAAAACCTGACGCATACTGCAGAATTCGATCTTGCGAGCATATCCACGAGGAGCGAGAGACTTTTCTTTGCGCCACAATCATTTGCAATTGCTGAGTAGTACTCCTGTGCCTGCTGAAAACGGGTGTAACTCCTTACGGAGATAAGATTCAGGAAGGATGAAGACGGATTTGAAACCAGCGTCGCGAGCTGCACGAGCAGTTCACACCATTCCACAGTATCCAGAATGTCCTCCCCTTGCTCCATGTGGTATCCCGAGCTTTTGTAAACCATTAAGAAGATTTCAAGTACAGGTCGGAAAGTCCTGCTAGACAGGCTCTCTTCCTATATAGGTCTCATTATGGATTAGCAACTTTTCTTCGTGCACTTTCCTTGTAGGCAACTTATAGAAGGCCGAAAATGGATAACCTTTTTCTCCACATTGTTGTTGTATAATATTTCCAAAGCTTGCGCTCAAATATCTCGTTGAGCCGCCGACAGGTCTCCAAGTTATCACCTGTGCCATTGTCCACAGCCCTGTATCATGCCTCTAACCTCCTAAAGGATGATGAATTCAAGTATTGTGGAGATAAGCACGCCCAGATGGAACCTTTTTTGATAGAGCAAACATATCAGTAGTATGTGAGAGTATAGCGAGAAAGAGCCCATATTTCACCAACCCTTTTACAGTTCCTAGTGACCCAAACCAATCGACCTCCAAAAGGTAACTCCTGATGGCATCAAAGTTGGCATCTTTATATTATAACTTCCACGAATGATATTGACATCATTCTATTCTGCATTCATTCCTTGATCTCGAGTTGAATTAAGACTTCAACTGCTTTTCTTAAAGGCAGTGTGTCACCTTCGTTTTCGTGTTTGAGCTTTTAGCAGACTGTAAATCTCCTCGACACGGTGAATTCAACGATATACGTGAAATGTTACAAAACGGTCTGTAAGCCCGTTTTTTAAACGTTTTTCGGAACGGGATTTGGAACAGTTTGTCGAGCCGAGTGGGTGCTTGAAGCCGTTGTTCTTATCGATCGGACACGTCTAGCCATGTTGGCTAACGCTGCAGACGTGGCGGGCAGCCAGCACAAGTGGTCCGTGAACTGCGTTTCCGGACCCTCCGAAAACGGGGTTTTCGTCACCTTTATGCGTTTTGATGTATATCATTGGAATCATTGTGACAAAAAGGTCCAGAATCTGCTGATATCTACAACCCACGAAACGAGATAACACACTGCCTTTAAGTTGAATGTCACAACTCTCTGTCTTTATCTACGACACATCCTTGGCAGTTTAACATAAAACGAAGCAGTGGCGTTATCACTTTTCCCAATAGGAGGAGCAACTCTCACTTCACTAACTCTTGTAATATTGTTGCTAGATACAAAGTCAAGTATGTTGTTTCCGTGGGTATTCGATCGTACACCTTGCAACAATATGTGAATGGAGCACAACTCTAAGAGAGAGGCCTAGGTAGAATTGCGATTACTTGGCGGAAGGCTTTTACGTGAAAAGCCAACGCCCGGCATATCGATGTCTCCGATGACAATGCACTGACGGTCGCAAGATATTAAGTCACTGATTGCTTTGAACATTTGGGTGGAGGCCGGGACCGTGCATGACGGAGATCTGTATATAATGATGAAACGAACTGCAACGGAGCAATTGGCAATATCGCAACGAAGAATCTCGTAATCGTGAGCGATAGATTCCGAGAACACCAAAATAAGCAAAAAAAATCTTAGTAGAGCCACTCCACCGCCCTTCCTTCTACGACGGTCACAGCTAACAATGCTGTGCTGCTCAGTGTAATCAGCAAGGATTCCGGCATCAGGACTGTCTGAAGATAACCATGTTTTGGTTAAACTGAAAATATCGAGGTCCGACCTTTTCAGCAGACAAACCAAAGAATTGCTGTTTCTCGAAATGAAACGAATATTTGTTGAGATACAAGAAAGACCAGTCCCGTAGATCCGAAGATGCTTCACATGTTTGAAGGATTGGGTGTCATGCTCCCAGAAGCAGTAGAAGTATTCTTAACAACATGGTTACTAGAAATAGGCTGCATTTGAACATAGTCCTCATGAGCATTCTAACCAGTAACACGGCTTTGACGACGTGCTGCACGCTCTTGCCTTAGATAGTCCCTCTCCGCTTTGGACAAGGAAGGTCTCAAGTAGAGACCCTTCTTCTTGAAAAATCTTAAGCTTGGGGCACGTCGTAACACGAATCGTGCAAAGAAAGATGTAGGTAACACTGTTTTAACAAGCCGAGGATGTTGGGGATTAAAGCTCCCCAGCCTATAGTCGGCAACTGGAGAACAATCAATTAACAAATAGTCCATAATTTCACGAACTGCACTGAGAGCATGCGAAAGACGAGAAGATGCGATATCAGCATAATTCTTAGGTAACGAGAACTATAGATCGAGACCGTTCAATTTCTCCATAAGAGGAACGATTTAATTCAGGAAGAGGGTTAGCAGTTATGTCAGGAGCACTACGAGGAGCAACAGAAGTAGTGGGTCAGAACGGGCAGACCGATATTTTTGAAGTGCAGGATCTTCGAGCAAGTGTGAAATTACCGTCCTGAGATGCCGATGTAAGCTGTTATCGTTGAGAGTGCCTCAACTTAACTGTCCTAATCACCGGGGGTCGATGGAGAGGCAAAGAGATCGCTGCACTGACGTTTTTGCGGCTTTGGACTCACCTGAACTTGAGAGCAACTGAGAGGAGCTTCCCTAATGAACAATGGCTACGCAACGAAATGAACACAGGCACCGTTTTTGGTATTTGATGGCGGATGAAAATTAAGTTTCCCAGCCACAGGAAACCATGAAAGTCTGAAGCTACCAAAATCAAAATCGATTCAGCACGTCGAATCGACCGACTGGACTTGCTCACCAGATATTCATGAGAGACGAGTGATCGTACTGATTCATCTGATATGGTGGCTGATCTTGCGTACAGTAACACTGAGCCACGGCAGTGCTCACCAATTGAATATCAGCAAATAGCATAGGATCGGTTCAGAAAACAACCGGGCAGGCGAATATGGGGTGAGACGGGGAGGAGCGGTGAGGTGCTCGACCGCCCGCCGCAAGCGCGAGAGAGCGGAATTTTTGGCAGCTAGATGCGAATTTTGCGCACTGAAGAAAAATGACTGCTTTCGTCTGATACTCAGTGTGTTTATGAATCACCGGAGATTTCAGGCCCAACTTGACACAAAGCGCTGCTTCATCGTACTCCGTGAATGATAGAGGATGTCCGCGTGAATCATAGCAATAACTGATCTTCACGTGGTCAAGTTAATACTAGCACCAGAACTTCCGTCTTTTTTATGCTTGCACGGATACATTCATCACGGAAAAACTGCGAAATTATCATGAACTTACTACTAACACATTGATGACAGTCGACGTCTTAGCGAGTTGTGCCACGTGGGACCAAAGCGAGTTCCTCGTTCATTTCTTAAATTGAAGTATTAATAGATTTTTTTGTCAATAACCAAATAACAAAAATAAATTCCAACGATTGTAACATTTATTGGAAATATGGAATCATAGCATAGTTCCAAATAAATTTTACAAATGCATAAAATCAAACTTGTTATCACTATTCCTGATGTATTTTTTGTTGATTTTTCATTGAAGGTTTTACAGTATGCCTACCGTAACCCACCCCCAAAGACAGAGTCACAGCTCAAAAGTCGATTCTTACTTAAGCAGAATCTACTCAGAAACTCTCGAGCTATGTCCGCCTCAAGACTGGCATACGTGTCGACCCGTTCGGATGGAGAGAAGAGTTTTAGAAACGCCAGTATAGGAGCCCAATAGTCGCCGTTCTAGAACAGGCGTCCTTGCTGCAGCTTGCTCAACGCATTTACTTTTGTTTCATCAGTGCTTGTGCTGGTGCTTATCTATCGCCGTTTCTGGGTGGTCAACAGTCAGCCTTACCGAGCGATTTTTTATACAAGTGTGACAGTACTAGCAAGAGAGACAACAGGATGGCACCTGGAGCAGTTGTCGGCAGCCATACAACAGAGACCCGTTGGTTCTATGTTTCATTACGGGCGATACTTCTCCTGAAAGTCCGAGAAACTGGGTAATTTCCTAAGCTGACGAACAGGGAATGCTCTCCCATAGCTGCTAATAAGCAAAATAGTGGCCCATTGACACTAGCCAATTCCTTGTCACTGTAAGAGGAAAGAGACATCAACCTGTCGACGCTCACCTTTTGCTGGATTTAACGCACCTTCGTGACTTAGTGACTCGTCAGTCAGCTCACCAGGTGCCATCCATACCCGTTGCACTCGCTCGACATCGCGCTCTCCGAATACCACCAAATTAGGCCACTCAAGCAATTATTGGCCTACCAGCACCGCACCAACTTCGAGATTCTCCGGTCAGAGGCTGGTGACTCCTTCGACCAGTAGTATCCTAATTTCTCATGACGCGATGTTGATTTTTTCAATGACAGCTACAAGCGCTAGTTGCACATAATGGTTATAAGGTCCCTTGAGAAAAAGGAGGAAATCCAACATGAACTGGATTCTATGTAGAGTGCCTCACAATTATGAAACCCTTCCAAGTTGTAACACAAAACACTTTCTTTTTGCAGGTCTTTCATTCATGGTTTGTTCTTCTCTTTTAATACAATCACTACCATTGGGCTTGGCAACATCTACGTCAAGAGCCATTTCTACCTAGCTGTGAGTTTCTTTCTATTCAAACGTAATATTTCTTGACCACTTGATGTTGGCAAATATCTGTATCGGAGCCTGTACCTCTGCATAATCTTTGCGCAAGAGCAGAGAAGCAAAATTGATTGTCATAAGATCACAATGTTGTGAAAATTACTGATATTTCGTACACAGTAATAAACGAATAATTCCGAATGGTCAGTGACCGAGGTAGTTTCGATTTGCTTTAATAATGTAGCGAACGTAGAACTTCGGGTATTGCTTTTCGATACCACAGTTCTTCTATCGCTCCGTTAGCCAACGAAAACGTAGGCGGGCACCATTGCTACTTTGAAGACACTGCGTCTAAATCTCATAAACAGAGCACTCAGTGGTTTCTTCCGATGAACGATTGGCTGTTCTGACCCACGATGAACCGTCGTAACGTAACGGAACACATATCAAATACAAAGCCCTTACTATTTCTTATTTCAGGATTCGAAGGGGGAGTAGAACGTGGCAAGAAAATATGGAGTGCTCACAGCTACGAAGTTGTGCACGAATGTAGACGGAAGGTGTGCGTCACGAAGAGTAGCATCAAAGATTGCACGCTGCAGCGGATACAGGATTCCGCAGTACCAGTCTACACTATCTCAAGCTGGGAACTAGAATCAAATGCCTCACGGGAACGAACTCCCTCTTCACACGCCGTTTTCTCGGATGATGTTAGCGCGGCTTTCCGACAACGCACTCCTCTAGCTCAACTGCCAAGATGATGTTTTCCTGGTGAACATTCCGAATAACAACATCAAACGGCAGTTGGCTCGAAACAGGCTATAGGATATGCAATGTATATCAGATCAATGCTCTGTTTGCCCGCACGGAAAACTAGGGGTTGCGCAGAAAGGGGAGTTGTATACCAGCACGAATGCATCACTTCTCTTCACAGGGTGAACAGGAAAGACGCTGAACGTGCGCAGTGAGGAGCATATGTCAGCAAAGAAAAGAAGAAGTATGACGCAGCCGATATTTGTGTATGGGTAAAAGCTTTGATGTCAAAGGTGCAATACTGACCTACTAAAGTGAGATTTCCGCACTGGAAGCGGTCTGCATCCTAACCAGGAATCCTGGAATGAACAACAAAAATGAGTGTCTGTTGCTAACGAGTGATTTGTTGCCTTCAATTTCGTTATATCAGCCACCTGTAGAACGAATAAGATCTAGACGTCAAGAAATAACCATTCGTCCTTTGTAGCGATCACTGGTTAGCTATTCGGTCTTCTCTGTGAAAGCAATCCTGTGTGCTATTGTGGTATCTTACCTGAGAGAAGGTCTAGAACGGGTAAGGTCCGATAAGGCGTATGACTGTATACATAGCGCACAGATCCACCAACTGGAACCACATTCATACCTCTGTCTACAACGATTACATTGGAACGTTAGGCCAATAACGTTTCAGCATAACAACCTGGTGTGGGAGAAGCAAATAACACAATATATCCACTGTGTTTTATCTGCTTCGGCTAAGCATAGGGCTCCTGACCTATTGCAGTGGAATATGTTAGAAAAAGCTTCCATCGAATGTTCAGTAACACCCCATGCAGAAGCACTATTTGGGAAGTTCGATACGAATATAAATCGCCAGGTGACGTGAACATTTTCAAGTTTGTTTCAGTTCGTTGTGGTTTATGTGATTATTGGTCTCGCAGTCATCACTGCATCACTGGATCTCTGTTCTTCAACGCTCAAGCGAACATTCACTAAGCTCCACTACTTCGGAAGGAAAATACGAGGTGCTAGAAGAGGATTTGCTAACATGAGTGATGATATTCGAGAAGCAATGAGGATCATTGCTGCTCTGAAAAAGACAAGGTATGCAGGAAAAGGGTTTTTATTTTTGTGGTAGTAGTTGAACATCTTCTATCGTCAGACCGAGCAAGGATCGAATCACGTTAGAAGATCTGAAGCGATTCCTTGAAGTTCAAGAACATCTGTTACGGCAGCCATACGTTCCATGCAACGTTCACATGATGCGATGGATTGAGGATAACGTAGGAGCACAGATGGTCAGTTATGTTCTGTACCGGCCGTTCTAGTGTAATGTTTAGAAATTCTTAACAAGCAAGCAAAACATTAACGTAGGCACGATGTGATGTGACACGCTAATCATGTGGTGTTTAGAAATAATGTTTACACTCTGTGAGCCTCCATAACTTAGATGCAAACCGCACGAATTGAGAACCTTCTAAGGTCGTATAACTTGGAGTACTATCGCTAACAGATCTTTTGTGAGTTTGCTGTAAAGAACAACAAGTGCTATCCATGAGACTGGCTTTGTGACCTGGACATCCACTTTTTCTAAGATTACCTCGCGTTTTTTGTTGAAGTAGATTCTGCGAATGACTGGCGAAGTCCTCTCCCGATATACAATATGGAATCATACATATGTATGTGACTGTTTCTTCAAATCTCTGGCAGAAACACAGCAGCACACACCTGTTGTCATTAGTTTTTTTTTTCAACGTTGCACGTAATGTACTGGTATCAGTTACATAGCAGAGCATCCCATAAGAATCCTACTAACAGCACTGCAACAATTTCTTCTCACGTCCAACTCCTTGCGGCTCTTCTGGGGAGCTTTCCTGGAAGCCAGAGGCGTAATGCGCAAGGTTAACGCAGAAGATCCGTCTTTTATATCCATCTACCACGTCCTCAAGAAAGGTTTCTCTGTGCAGGCGGAGGAGTGATTCGCAGACGCTGATTCGGGGCACCTTCTCCGAGTCACACAGTGCATGCGATACCCAGGTCGGCAGAAATTTCTAGAAGCCAAGCCCGTGAAGTCGTTCGATGACAGTCCTATGAGAACATCCCAAAGATTTCTCCAGCTGACGGATAGTGACTCTCGGTTTTGCTGACAGGGCTCTGAGCAAGGGTGTAGGTCGTATGACGCGATTCTTCGGGTGGCACCATGGAGAGGGTGAATCTAGGGGGCGCCACTACCACCGAAAACGCTCACGCGTCGCGGTTTGCACGGATCCGCCTGACGAAGCAACTCATCCACCTTTACTCATTATCCTACTGAAGAAGAAAGCGCACAGAGTTGAAGTTGCCCCCACGTAACAAACCTCTGAAACTAGATTTCAGTTCTATATGCGCTGCACTCATAGAATTGATAGAGTTTTGAAGAAATTTGCCTCAATATAGACCGAATTGACGTCAAGTATTCAACTTTAGTACGAGTGATTCCTAGCACCTCTGAAACATCCAGGAACTTCAGGAAGCCACAAGTTCGGATAATTCAATTATTTGGTGGTTTGAAAGGTATATGATACATATAAGAAGTATTTGTTCGGATGTTTCTTACAGCTTCTTCATGTTTCATGCAGCTTCTTATTCAAACATAATAATCGCTGAGCTTCCGTAACAATTCCTCTGTTTTGACAGTGGTGGGTGTTGAAATCAGCTTGATGTCAAAAACGTGCGTTCATCGTATGCCGTGAAAACCACTGGTACCGCTAGTTCAACGTTCTTTTCTATGGTCGGATGACGGCTGAATAGACGAGTTGGCCTGCTAGGCAGATCCAGGCAAAAGGCAAAGGTATAGTGCCACCCGAAGAATCGCGCCATATGACCCCCCCCCCCGAGGGGTTTAGGTCGTATGGTAATGCGGTATTGTCTGCAAATTATGGACGTCCAGGAATAGGCTGGTCGTCTATCAAGATGCCACCCCCCCCCCCCGCCCTCCTAACCCCACCTCAAGTCGCTGGTACTATCGAGCCACAGTGAAATAGTCAACGACATCCCGCCGAATATAGCGCATATGTAAGCAGCGGTGGTCCTTGCGAGAAGACCTTGTAGGAATCCGTAGCACATGATCGGTCTAAGAATGATGTCTTTCTTGAATGGCATCACAATTACTGCAATCACTGATGGCCTAGAGCTTGTCTGACTGGGCATGGGACCTTCAGGAACGAATTAATTTATTGACGTGTTAAACATGTCTTAACAATTGTCAGCAAAGTTTCGAAAACTACCTTGTTTTGTGAAATGGAATGACACGAACTTTTTTCTATCAAGATCTGCCGTTCCTTCATTTACCCTGTCACTATTAGGCTCTGGGATAACCCAATTCTATCCCACTATACCAAACGTTTCTAACTAAACGTTGATGTAACACACTGTGCGAAAAATGCTCGAGTTAATGTGGATTTCATCTATAAATATGATATGTACACGTGGTAAATTTCGCAAAATTACAGATTCTGAACTTGAGTCAACTACGAATAACAAACAGGTTTAGTTACCCAAGGCTGAGATCTAACGTGCTGGAGATGAGATCATCGTCTTCCTAAAAACCCTCTAACTAAGCCAGCTTACCACTCACTTTTTGAAGACTGCAAATTATCCGCTTTTTTGGTGCTGGGTTTGGCAGACCGATGGACAGTACAATCTTCTCTGACCAATAATCATAATGGAGTCAATTCGTCGGGTATGCTGTTGTAGTATTTCCAACGAAAACTAACTGTGGTCTAAATCGAACTGCTCTACCTTGTCTTGTGAAATGGAATGACACGGACTTTTTTCTATAAATATCTGCCGTCCCTTCATTTACCCTCTCCCACTATCAGGCTCTGGAATAAATTATAAATTCCATCCCACTACTGTTGAATCGATCATCGAAATTCTCCTTGACGATGATATATTTTGGTTGAAAACATCTTTTTGATCAGGATCTTGCTCCATTCTACCGGACCAAGTAACTTAGGATAATAAGACGATTCCCACGGCGATCAGCCTTGTGAGGCTGCCAACTTTTAATCGAAAGGTGAAAGAGCTGTGATTTATACACAACTCTTTTAATTTCAGTACGCTCAGTATCTAGACGACATATCCGTAAACGGCAAAGGTACGCTCAGTCCTGTGCCACTTTCACACAAGATGTCGTCAAGTGACCCTATGCTTTTCTTCTGAGCCAGGCGTACTGCAAATGGCGACAGTGGTAGGTGTATTGCTTTTTAGCGATATTCTTGTCATTGTTTGTATATCAATGATGTGTCCAATAATTTCCCACTTCTGCTCAATGTGATCTGTTGCCTAGGTTTGCATTTTCATTAGAGATCTATTTTAATTCTTACTCCAGTCATGATTATATCATACATGTATTGAAACAAGTCTTTGTAGCAATTCTCGTCTCATTTCCCTATGTGGTAACAATCGAATATAGTAGCCTCGGTTTCTACTGATAGATTATTTTTCAAAACACGTTGCTGATGTTCACGGTCTATATTGAAGAATAGAATGATTATCCTTAAATCGAGGCGAATGATTAATCGCTATTTCAAATTTTTTTCTTGTCGTAGTACTCGATGATATTGTCTTTCTTCATCAATTTAATAAACCTCGCTAGTCAAGTATCAGCCACTGTTGCGATTTCGCTGACAAACAGAATAGCCCTTTCAAAAGAAGGGACAACAGCAAAGAATAAATTCATTGTAAGTAAGGCTAATAGTAGGCACGATCCCGCATTCACCAACGTGGGGACTCGATTTCGTGCTCATGCGCTGTACTCTTTAGCCATGTATGTGCACATGTATGTACGTACCTCAACTACGACTTGTATCAGGTGTTGTCACCGGGCGATGATAAACCAAAACTTTTTGCACTGTAAGCTATGCCAGACAGTTTGAAATATTGCTATGATAACATGCTTTCGAGTAATTAGCCTCGTCATTCACATTTACTCCCTTATCCGCTGGGAAAGTGAATCATGAGAAGGGTAATTACGCAGGCTAGATTTCTCATACCACATTATGGATTCAACATCCAGGAGCAGTTTTCAATCAAATCCTGTGCTAAGAATAACAATTTGCATGAAGAGAGGGACGTTTTTTGTCTGGTCTAATTATACCACACACGACAGACATACCGCATTACGCGTAGAATTCCAATAATGAGCAACAACAGAATATTTATGAGTGTATTTATTCGCCATACAGTGCTATAAGGAGGAACAGTGGCGATTCAACTCTGCAAGCAGAGATTGAAAAGAAAAAGGAGTGGCCGCCTAACAGGTACGTACAACATATGCTCCATATGAAATCTTAGAGTAAATCCGTCAAAATTAGCAGACACAGCATTCGTTCAATGAGAATGAGGTGGAAATATCGTATTTAAGTACTTGTGGCCACAATCTGAGAGGAAATTTGCCAGTGTTCCAAGACTAGAGTACTTTATGGATGGGTGAGCTGCTATACATTTGCTAACAGACCTCTTCTTTGAAATTCTGAAGTTAGGTCCGCGTGTAATAGTACTTAATTTCTCTATAATCTGTCCAAATTTTAAAACTACACCTTTCCAAGCATACGAATTCAAAATCCATTACCTCTGATCTCAATCCTGTCAGCAAATGTCTTGAATTGTTGTGTGTTTTAAGGTAAAAGCTGTAAATGAGGATGTGGCTTAGATTCAGGATCATACAGCAATTACAAAATTGCAATGAATACACTGAACCGAACATGACGATTCAGTGCCGAATAAAAAGTACTCACTGAGATAGAATGGTGACCTCATCCGTCTTTGGATGGGTCAAAAGAGAATTTAAATGTTGGGGAAGATGTTACCATTTAAAATTAATCAATATTCTCGGATGCTCAAGAAACGACAATCCAAGACACACACACACACAATTTTGACCAGAAAAAAAGAATTGTAACTGCATCAGTGATGAGTGGAATTCCGGATTCGGAAGGTGGAAAGTTCCTGAATTCTCGCGTTGTGCAAGCTCCTGGCTTCCAGATTTCTAAAGGATTGGCAGTGCTCGAATAACGACAACTCATATGTGCTGTTTTTATCTCTCCAAATTTTGCCAGCTTCCGACTTCCTACTTCCAGTCTTACGCAATACTTCCGCTCGTCCCAGATCTGCACTAATCCAATATGATGAACTTGTAGAAATAAATCCGAAAATTGCTCCGTATCGACTTGATGTTCTGTGTTCTCTTCCTTTACTTGTACCCATTCTCCATTCTCTGACTCCTGTTTCGGAGGACGTCCCTGCTTTAGCGACGAATTAGTCGAAAACGGATCTATGCATGAAAATGCTCCTTGATTTGTCTTGCCATTCTGGAAGGTTTGCCTCGGGCATCTCCAATATTCTCTCAAGACTGCCATTTCCCACTTCTCTTTTCCGTTTTCTCTTTTTCTTTTCTTTTTCTGCACTTACCTCTGGACCTGCCACATTTTTATAGTTAACTCTTTTTATTAGATTACATAAGAATTACAAAGTAGAACATCTCAACAAAACAATTTCTGCCTATTACGTCGATGTATACACTGAAAAATTTCGAAGAGTGAAGGAAATATGATTCCATATGTGTCCCCAACTGAGCCAGAATGAGCAGAGAACAAGGATCGTGTTTACACGCCATTAGTCTCATGTAGTCTTCTTCGCACGGCTTGCTCGTAGGTGTTCTTTATCAGCATTGCTACCGTCATGGGACCAACTCCTCCAGGGACAGGTGTGATGTAGCCAGCAACCTGAGTTGTATTATTATTTATACCGGTAGCGAACTATCAAAATGGAATTGCTCAGTAAAATATTCCATGATTTCTAGAAGGTGAATACGTGAAAGCCTTCGATGGCAGAGATGACAGCTTGTAAAAATCCTCTACCCCAAAAGTTCTTCTCTGTTTATGTAGTAGTCTTCCCTTCCTAAATAAGGTTGCACGTGCAATTTTCTCATGGATTTGAATGAGAAAACGTGAGTACTGGGATGATGCTTCCTTTAGATCTTACCTTCAAAATTTTTGAAAAACTCAAGCTTCAATTACAGCTACAAATCTGCAGCTCATCACTGCTCATAAACTCTGCACCGGCCCACTTTTCATGAGCTAGCCGAAGTTACCAACAATGGGGGCCCACTACACGCTAGGGAAACGTACTTTGCTACCTCATCCTCATGTAATAGACTCCACACTTGCATATCAACAGTTGCGAAGGTTGTGATAAACCTGAAAGTTGTCGACCAAAGCTGTAGCGGTAACCATTATCTGTTATATATCTCGTCTGGTCCATAAGATCTACACCAAATCACGTCAGGTTGGCTGAGTAAGATGATATGATCACAGCATCGGAAACGGGATGAAGGACAGTTCCGTGACATTTGATCCCAGAATATGCTAATCTATTAAAAGCTGAACAACTTCAAAGCAAATACACGCACCTGCATGGACGGCAGACAGTCTGTGCCGAGTACCAGGACCCAAATGTCGCTCCGGGGAAAGGAAGAAATATTCCTTCCTTGTTTTAACAGTAATCAACATCGAAGTGATCTAATGTTCAAGAAACCCTCTCTGGCGAGAAATATGCTCACTTAAGAAAAGGCAAATGCTCTCTGTTACTATAAATGGTCATGTGTCTAAGGAATTCTGCTTTTTGATTTCTCTGAGATTCCCTGAACCTTCCCTAGCCTAAATATTCAATGAAAAATAGAAAGCACATTGGTTAGTTTCGCTCCTCCGACAACATCACTGACTTGTGTTTGCTCTACACTTGAAAAGAATACCTCCTTGAGTCAAAATGAGTCTTGGGGGAGTCTCACGTTTCACCTTATTTCCATTTTTTTCGGCCTTATTTATTCCTGCCTTGTCAACATTCTTGAACTTCCTCAAAATTTTCTTTATTCGGACTCGTCTTTATTGGAAGCGCAGGGTGTGCACTTTATAATTGAATAAAAAATTCTATTTCAACCCTTATGTAGCAAATTACAACCAATACCTCGTAATTACGCAATCTCTATCATCCAAAAAAAAATCCAATCCATAGCTTACCTCTTTTGCTGCTTCGAAATCCACATCACCATAAAGTTTATTCCTCTTCCCAGGCTCGGTTGCTGGCTCAACATTGATACCGCAATCGATTACAACTGCGCCAGGCTTGATCCAGTCCCCTGAACACAAATGTAGCTCAACAAACCACAGTGAAATAAGAGTTATGATAAATTAAACGTCGTAAGATGCCGATCACTTGGATTAAATTTAGTCATTCTCCATCCTTTCTGCTCAAATGAAGTGTGTGATCCATTATCATAGCCTCCAAATTCAATAACGCATTATTGTAGGACAAACGAAATTTCGCACTACTTCCTTAACATAAACGTCGAGGAAGATTTTTTGGGAGGTTATCTAGATAGTCCCATCATATACCGGAACCTCAGGTAATTGTATGCCACGTCAGGCAATAATTTGCAATAATTAGCAGCGATTATGTTATGTTAACGACTCCAAAGCTTGTTTAAGAATGTTCCTATTAGGCCATAGCTCTTCACAAATAGCAGAATTGAAGCCTATTGTGATTCATATTACAGCATGTGCTTCCGCTACTCCAGCACTTTTCCCTATTTTTGAGCATCTTCACGAAAAGAAATTGCAAAAGTGTATGAATGATTATTCGATGGTGAGAAATTTAAATTCCTATTTTTAAACTTGACGCAGGGAATGCCGAGCTCTGAAAAGTCCCATAAGGGATTTTTCGCTCGAAAAATTGTGGGACAACCTATTTGAGAAGTGAGAGACCATCTCGACCTCCGAATAGCACTTCCCCGCCATCTACCTTTTACCATTACAATGTATAGGAGCAGAAACGGGTCTTGGACACCTAACGTTCACGTAGCATGGATCTTCAAGCATCGATACTAAATATGCTTCAAAAAAAGCCTGGAATGACATCATCGCACCACGATTTCGAACAATATACTTTGTATGTAGATAATGAACTTTTTTCGCCAATTCCCAGTGAGACACTTGCTTTTGAGTGCCTTCCTTGCAAATAGACTACTACGCATTTTCCACTTACCTTTGACGAACTGTTTCTTCCCGATCGCAACAATCAAGATGTCAGCTCTAAGGCACTGCTCTTTGAGGTCCTTGGTTCTTGAATGGCAGATAGTAGTTGTTCCATGATGCCACATGAAAAGAGCAGCAGCTGGTGCACCAACAATTTTCGATCGTCCCAGCACGACAACATTTTTACCGTGAACGTAGTCATGATCGCCTGAAAGACAAGATGGGATGGAGTGTTCTAACACTGATTACTTCCACAATCTCGGTTTTACAGACCTGTCGCCTTCTGGACGAGGTACAAACATCCGTTTGGAGTGCATGGAATGATTGTTCTCCTCAATTCGCCGCGCATCAAACGGCCAGCATTCTCCCTGGTCAGACCATCCACGTCCTAGATAAATTTTCGAAATCTGCAATTTAAACTGGCGCACCAAAAGCTGTTGAACACATGAACAGTTTTACGATCTACGGCAACGACTACGGATATTTTCATTTATAGGATGAGGAGGGCTTCATGCATAGTGTTGATAACGTCATGTAAATGGCTGCTAGGTTGCTGTCATCCTGGGCTGTTCGGTCTGAAAGCTTAGTCCACTCTACCCAATTTTGACCGCACTACCCAAAAACGAGAGAAATTACGCCATTGCAAAGCTAGCTGCATAGCTGAGAATTGTAAACTGTGTGGTTCTCAACGTTGGACCAAATGCCACTCGATATATGAATGCTCAAACAAACCATCCGCAGCTCGTCTACACGTCTTATAGTATGTGCATAGTTGGCTTTATAAGAGAGTGTACATGGTTCCAAGGAAACGGCCTCCTTGTTAGTGACCTTGCGATTACCTCAAACGCTAACAGTCCCTCCCTCACAGCACAGCTTAGAAGTGGAAATTTCTATGGATGCAGTATTTATCATTCAAATGACTGCTTGTTGAAGAAAAATAAACCGATTATATTACCTTGAGAGGGTGTATCTTGTCGATAACTGCATCTGCATCGATATGGTTCTTGCAGTCGAGTGGTAGCTAGAATGAAATATTTTGAAAAGAACAATTGTAAGAGATTTGCAACTCTCTGAGCAAAGAATTAGCGAATCTTGAGCTGCAAAAAGCTGGGAAAGTACCATTAAGCCTTCTAAAGTCCCATGAAAAAAAAAACAACGCGCAAAGTTTTGTCAAAGGAAGGGTGGGAAGTAATCTCGCATATTGAACCCGCACAATCACATGATCTGTACCGAGGAATCTTTTTTGGAGGGTTATGGCACCTATGTGGTAGAAATTGCACTTTTCAGAATCCCTTAAATTCTCGCTGATACATATCACACTTCTGAACTTCTTCTATTCCCAATTTTTTATGTATTCCACTCCAGTTATGTTATTCCTAATGTTTTACTTTTCATACGCTGACCACTGTTATTATGGTTGCCGTTATACTCTACGTGAAGTGTAGCAACCTATGTCATCGTCGGTAGCGACTGTGGCAACGGTACCCATAGATGGTCGGCATTGGCGACTGACAATCGCGCCGCCAGCAATGTTAACGACCGGACCGAACACGACAATGACCACGACATTTACTGTATGCAGGATGCTATATTCAGCATGGAGTAGCGCGGCAATCTAACCAGAGTTAATAGTGGAAGCCTTGCGATTCACAAATGTCCCATGTGATGTGCTACTTCGAATTCGAGCACAATTAGCTGGTTTTTGCTTGACCAGCGCATGGTATTCCACATAGTTTTCCAAACCAAACGTTTTTGTCTGGTAAATTTCACTGCACTTCAACACTTGTTTTATTCCGTTACTCGCTAATTCAGGGATTCTCGAGCTTCACTGTACACGCAGAAAACCTTGAGAGCGTTGTGCTTTTTCATCCACAGAAATGCTAGCAATTCTTTCCGCGAGCAGGACAGACATCCAAGATTCTTTTCTATCACATGCAGTTGTGACTCCATTACAACCAAAACATCCATACTTCTGGAGACTTTTACTAGAGCAGGGCTGTCTTTGGACAGTGTCAACATCACAGTAAGAGTGACAGTGTGAATTTCAATCCCAGAGCTGAGCAGCATGATCTTACGAGACAGCTCTTGATTTTGCGCATAATTAATGCGCCATTTTCGCGATCTCTTGTCACGTTAACAATTAACGTTTCATAAATGTTTTTCCCCATGAAAATAATCCTCTTTTTCCATTTAGCAAAGGTGCTATCGAAAATCGTATCCAAATCCATCATCACATGTTCTACCACTTCGGAAAAGGTTGGAACGCAGCACGGTTGTTGCGCGGTCCCAACAAAATTTTGATCGAATTACAATCAGCAAAGCCAAGCCAAAAATTTGTTAGGTGGTTCAAATAGGATGACACTACAGAAACAAGCCTTACAGATGAAGGATGAGATCGACAATGAAGTCTCGACCACAAAGAACTTTTGGCAACCAAAGAAAAGAATGCTATTCAAATGGCGTGATTCTTCAAGAATGAAGTTGTTTCGCTGTAGTGAATCGGTGGTAATTCGAATAGGCGATTTTGTGAAGGACCCATCTAGCCAACTCTCATAACTTCCTGAGCATTTTGAGAGGAAAAACGATGGTCGCTCGGCCAGCATTCACATTGTCAAACTTTCGTCCTCTTCCACGGCCAACCAAAGTTTCTGGAACTAAAACTTTGATGGTCATCCTTATTTTCTTCATCTGTGAGGCTTGTATCTTACGAATATGAGTCATCTTTCAACTTGGCTTCGCTGATTGTTTCTTCGTGAGAAGGATCGCTGGAATCACAAAATGACCATGATGAATTCCTAAATTTATCGAAGTGATAAGGCCAATGATTGCGAACGTGGATACGAATTTCGACAGCACCTTCATCAAGTGGAAAAATAGGAGTGTTTCTATGAAAAACAGATTCGAAAACAATCGGTTTCCAAAAAAAAAAAAAGAAGTTGCGAAAAAAAGCAGCATCAATTATTCACCAGTCTAATGGATTCACTTAGGTAGAATGCAAGAATTTCTGGAAAATCTGCGTGATTCGAGGAATTCGCAGGATTTCCGTAGTACGCATTCCAAAGTGGAAATCTCTTCCACCGTCACTACTTCCATTACTGACGCCACATCCACTACCTGCAGTGCTGCAAATACCTATACACTACCTCCATTACCCCACTACCTCCACTACCTCCACCACCTCCACCACCACCACCACCTCCACTACCTCCACCACCTCCACTACCTCCACCACCTCCACTACCTCCACTACCTCCACCACCTCCACTACCTCCACCACCTCCACTACCTCCACCACCTCCACTACCTCCACGAAACAACTATTCGAATATTGCTACGGTGCAGAATATCCGTTACACACACGGTACACAAGACGCTTCCAACCATCCATTACGCACAGCACAACTTGGAAACTTTGTTCATGTTCCATTTTTATCTTCAATCGATAGTCAGATTGAACGGTCTGACAGCGCAAAAAAAACGCGGAGGAAGGTAGGAAGAGACAGAAGCGAGACCAAAAAACCCTTCATAAATTGACTAGATGCGCGAATACTGAAACCAGGAGTGATGAAATATTCGATGACATCTTAGATCAACGTTAGAGTCGGCAAGAGACCGCTAACAAGCAGCCTCGAGCACAAGTGCAAGGAGACGAAGTTCATTACATCTTGATTGAGAGTCAATCAAAACTAAAGATGTGGCCGATATTACCGAAAGGTCGGATCATATGGAAAGATCATAAACATTCCAGAAGCTTTGATATCTTTCGGCCCCGAAATTTTTCCATAATTAGGCTTCTTGCACGTTATAGCAGAAAACAGGTGTTAGGGCAGAGTTCAGATCTCGAGATTTTGTCGACAGGTGATAGCACAAAGGAATAGAGTGGCAAAAATAAGTCATTCTATATTCCTTCACATACGCTATAGCGCAAACACGTAGATTGTTGGGTAAGAGAATAACCTGCAATCGTGCGTTGACAGATTTCTTTGAAATTTTCGACATTATATCGGTGACAATACAATGAAAAAGGTTTGGGGAAAATTTTCACTTGAAAATTTCTATGATAACAGTAATTATTGTGCTTCTTCTGAGCAAGCACAGCACCACTAAGTATAATACTTGCTAACGAACCTGCACGATAATACCATCGACATCATCATCTGCATTCAATTTTTCGATCTCCTCCTCTAGTTCGGCCTGAGTTAACGTGTCTGGCAACTTGACTAGCCTTCCTTCTGCTCCTATTTCAGCAGCTTTCTTTATCTTAGCACCTATATATACATTCGAATCAGAACGATCTCCAACCTGAAAAAAATGACAACTTCCAGAGAAAAAACTGCTCTTCTAAACTATACTTTTTGAATTTACATGTACAGAGCGGAAAAAGGGAGATCTAAAGGATCAAAAAAGGCAAACGAAGCAAAACAAAGGTGGTCTTACCTGTACAATAGCTAGCACCACACGGAAAGAACTATTGCTCTCCTTTCTTTTCTTCAATTTTTCTGCTACTTCACTCAACAACTGCTTCGATATTTCTGTACCACTAATTAGTTGAGCTACCATTCTACCTGAAATTTCTTAATTCATTTCTTGCATTCATGAGAACAACGGTAGAGGCGTCGAATGCACAAGTACACCTACGACATAGAGAGAATGACATCCGTACATAACAAAAGTGAAATAACAACTGGCTGACTTCACAACATAGGCTTTTCTTGAACCTTCCCGATGACCTGACCATTTCCTGAGAATTCTGTATTCTCTACCTGCCCCATCAACTTGTTTTATTCGTCACATGATCACTTTGAAACAATGTAACATTCACAGTGAAGGAGATGAGCAATGGTGATTTTCTCGTGACTCTCTTGAGCATCTGTGGGTCCCTCACCATTTATCACCATTCATTTGACCTTGAAATCTATAGAATACATAAAAAAGACAAAAATGGCATTCCCGATGCTGGATACGAATTAAAAACTTCGATAATGAAAAAAATTTCGATAATGAACAATTAACGTCTTCCATTTAGTTGTGAAATAGTGTTTGAAGTAAGTCACATATATAAGTTCATGTAAAATGTACAAAATATTAGTGCTCCAGGACCCATGTAAAAATTAAGTACATTCATTGGTAAATTATATTAGTAGATGACGGCGCAATTGAGCCACATTATTAGTGACCGCACCAAGCGCGAAAAGAAAAATCACCTCAACTGAGGCCGTATCGAATGAGATCAGTTCTTTTGACACAACAAGAGAAGGACGTTGAGAATGCAATGTTTTAGTTTATATTAAGTTGTTACATAAGTTTCCGCTGTTTTTGCTCGGGGATTTTTGAACGCTTTTACTAAATGATTTCTGATTAGATTTTGCTTGTAGTTGCATATTATTTTAAAGCGTATGATCCCGTGAACATTATGAAATGTTAACTCTTGTTTTGAAAATTTAATTAAATTCGAAGTGAATCCCTCAAGAATGCAAATTCGGTAACTGCACTGGCACTAAAAATTATTTTAACATAACGTTGCATGAGGCTAACCAAATCTAAGTCGAGTAATCCCGAGGCCATTCTTCTCCTCCCTGGCCCTATCCCTCTGCATTTCATTGTGGAATGATCCCAAGCACAAGCACCAAACATGGTAACCCAATACTTTAATTAGCCGTTTTTCTCTCTGAAGCTGAATTGAAGTGGTATTTCTTCTACTGTGGCTATAAACATCAACCGTTTGCGGACACTAATCGGTAGAATTTTGGGACAAGTTCCATGTGTTCTGTGGAAATCACACCATTTTGCAACACAGCGAAGAGCTCCTTAATCTTGTTGAACTCTCTGGGTAGAACAAGAGATCCCAGTGTGATTTCAAGATGCGCATTATGTAGCACAAACCTAGCTCTAACCAAGTCCCAATTGCCAAATCGCAGAGGCGGCTACTGTTCGAGAACCAAATTGCCAAACTCAGTGACCTCCATCACTGCCCAACTCAGTTCCTTGCCTCATAGTCCACGGATCTCTGGAGCAGCAGACTCGAGCTTCTGCTATAAAAACGGCAAAAGACTTGCGGCTGTTGTGGTTATCTGTCGTTTTTTGATTTTTTACAAAACTTTTTTGTCTAAAATTCCATAACAGCGGAAACTTAAGTAACAACCTAATATATTGAATACAAACTACGAGAATGCAGTGTGAATGGGCTGCAAAGAACAATAGATATTGTAATGATTTCTAGAAAAGATTGAGAGGTTGATGATCGTCTTTTGAAAAAAAAAAACATTAAAGATACGAAGAAGGGATGACTTCTCCATTGTGATCCATTATTCAAATTTGAATGAGAAATTGAATAACATAAAAGGAGGGTAACATCCTATTTGAGTCAATGTCTGTTTGACGTGCGAGTTATAATTGAAACTCGTGTTGAATAGCAAACGTTAGGACCGAGTGAGTCGATTCGACTTTCGAGTAGTCACTGCTTCAGCGAATCAATTTCCAATCAAAGCGGATTAAAGGCACCGTCCCATCTCAGAGCCGTTTTTACGAATCTAATGCAGAAAGAATCTTCAAAGGCTTCTGATCATAAGGGTATGCGTGATTCTGTGTAAAATCGTTGAGAACCCTGTTGTTGAGCCCCAACTTCTGGAGAGCATATGGATGGAGCAGAGGAGAAATAAGCAGTTCTCCGCACCATGCTATAGCATGTGCACTCACTTGCCAGTCACACATGGAGCGCGCCCACTCTCCTCTTAGGGAATTTTCGTACGAATTTCCTCGGAATGTGTAGGGTTATTTAGGGACCTCAACCATTCGCCTCGGCTTCCCCTTACCCCAGTCCAACCACCAGCTCCGCTCGCAGTTTCCCTGAGAATTGCGACTCGGAAGCGGGCTTCCTGGCAGTTTTGCACAGAATTACGTTTTCCGTTGTGATCAGCAGCTTCCGCGAGATTCACTTCGTATGGAAAATTTTGAAAAAAAAAACGGAAATCAGCTGCGACGGTGTCTTCAAGGTAATAAGATGAAATCTAGGCTTCGATAATGTCGACATACCGAAAAGGAGTAGAAAGTCGAGTTTTTCGATTGACTCGATGCCGACATTTCGATATGAAGTCAAATGTCTGTCAAGCAATCATCAAACAATTTACACTGCTCGAAATTTATCAAAAATGTGAAAATTGTGTGAAAATTCAAAAAGAAATTGCCCAGGCCATGCAAATGTGAAAACTTTCTCCGTATTCTGTCTTCATCCAAAAAGAAAAGAGATAAAAGAAATGTGTACACATGATTCGATGTTAATTTGCACGAGTATTGATTCTATGTACTCTGATAACTGTGCAGCACGAACGCAGCCCGAACGGCGTAATGGTTCGGTTAGAAACCCTAGCAGCAACGGTTGCCTGTTGCTGCCATTCTCTCCTTGATTGCTGCCGTCCCTCAGCAATTGCTGCTAAAGGGCCGACAGATTGAGCAGCAATCTAGGGGAGGATGGCAGCAACGGCAACCGTTGCTGCTAGGGTTTCTACCCGAACCATTACGCCGTTTGGTCTGCGTTCGTCCTGCACAGTTATCAGAGTACTCCTCCACTCCTGCTTAGATCTAAAATATCCAGATATAAGCATGATAGCAGATCGGATTCCCATAGAATTCTATGTAACCATCTCCATATGTGTTTTCATTATTTGTTTCTTCTGCTGTGCAGCGTGTTCGTTATAACACGTTACTCAAATGGAAAAAGATCGTGAAGCCAGTTCAAAAATCCTGCCCGCAAGTGCCAGGGATTGTTGCACAAACGGAAATCCCAAACCAATTCGGCGAGAAAAGAAACATGCGTTTTTTCAAGGTGCGTTGTCTTGCAGGACGGGCTGAAGAAGTATGACGGGGCGCTGGCATGCCGTGTAGTGACGCAGGCGAATTGCGCATACGGAAACAACGAACAGCTGAGACTGACAAAAATTGCAGAATTCCCCTTTGATTAATGGACCGCTGGAGAAATTCTTTCTCCAAATCAGTGAAAAATCAAAAAAGTTCAATGTTATCGCCCTTCCTACTTTCCCATAGGCAAACACCTTGCCTGTCAATCAAAAGTCACCGAAGAGCGAGCGAACATCTTGATAAAAGCGAGCGAACGGAACAATTTTCTGCGTATACTGACGCTTATCGCACCTTAGCGAACTTATTACGTCAATCTACGAGTTTGTGATGCATTAGAAAAGAGTAGAGGAATTCATCCCTTGTCTGTGGTATCCATTTGAATTTTTCACATGAGAAAGCTACATGTGGTGAACATATTAATCTACGTACTTTTAATGCATCGACGTCGAAACATTCTCAGAATACAACTTCTACACCTAACCAAAGTAATGGTAGTTTTCCGCAGCCAAAATTTAATGTGGTCTAGTAATTTCATCTTCTCGAGTGTGCTACTGGGTCGACGTGCACTACAAGGGCACATCGACTTAACAAAACGGCGAAAAGTGATCGTTCTTCGCATTCATCTGCCGTAGTTAGTCATTGTGACATCGGGCACAAAGTACTTACTGGATGAAGATTCCGGTGTCTCAATCCTCAGCGGATTTGTTTACTTGTAATGTTTTTGGTGGCAGGAAAATTTAATAGGGTAATAGTTGTCCCAGTGCATTTAAACTGTAGAAAGACGAAATGTATGCCTACCTATAAAGCTCAACTATGTATGAGTAGTCATAAGTCTACAAGTCGCATGCTTAGAATACAAAAAAAAAAACCACTGTGCGAAGTACGAAATAAATTTCTTAGCTTAAGCTATGACATCATTCACTAGATCAAGCTGATGGACAGCTGGTGGAATATGAGAAATGAATGCTTCGAAAATGCGTTCGGCAAACTTATTCCAGCAAAAAGGAGCTACAGAGGCAGATCCGTAGGGCTTCCACCAGCCTACTAGCCTACAAAGAGGTGAAGAAGCAAGAAATATGCATGTAAATCAATAAGCTGATTGAACATTTATGATGTGAAGCGGAGATTAGCCGGTGCAAGCAAGAGATGTGGTACGAACATGGGAAACGTCGACTTGAAACACATTCCAAGACTGGCCGGAACGTGCGACCGATCGCCTGTTTCGGCGATCGGCCGCAGTGGACACGCTACGTAGATATCGAACGACGACACCGCTCCATCGACTTTTGCCCCTTTTGAACGGTTTGGATATGCGCTCATAGTACAAGGCCGTGTACTTCGATGTTGACTAGCATCCATCGAGGATAATGGGGACATTTCATTTGGTATATAGGAAAGGGAACTCACCAGTTCTGGCAAAAAAAATCTCCAAAACTGATACAAGATTCTCATTCTTTCGGTAACAGTCTGCACATCAGGGCTGGGATTCAAGGAATAATAACCAAGCAAAAAATATGGTCAGCTTATGGTTGTTAGTAGCAAAAAATTGGTTATTGGTTTTAGTAGAGACTATGTACGTAGTGTTATGTAATCTAGGACGTGAAAGTTGATTTGCTACCCTGCGCTGGGCTGGCATCATAAATGAGACCATCCACAGTAAACGTGTTAGAACCCTCAAATTACTGGAGGAAGTTTAGAGGCATTAACATACATTTGAGGCATTAACATATCTAAAGTGGGTAATTTCGATTTCAATGAATTTCAGTTGAATGGTGGTCTTGTGGTTTCGCTCGGTTATGGTTGTTTTGATAGCCTGACTCCGCTCGGTTATGCACTCACGAATTCTAGCCCTTTAAGATTCGATTCTCTACCAAACATTGAACGTTACTAATATGAGTAAAAATAAAGCTCTTCAGTTACCCGCTTAGTACTACCGATTCATGTTCTTCGTGTAGGATCAAGAGAGTACAAATCCACCATCATTGTAGATATGTGATGGGTCTGACTTTCAAGTTAGTACCAAACTGCCTATCAAAGAAAACCGATACCGTGCATAAGAATCGAAGAAGAGTGTCATATTAGTCACGGAGGAGCACGCAGATAATAAAGGGAAGCTTCTGCTAATAGCATAATCCCCTCAGATATTTTGGAGACTATCAAAAAAGGCGAAGAGACGTGTTATGTGCCATTTATGACTGTATTGACACAGAAAACCAATAAAGGCTATCATGGCTGGTCACTGAGATCAAAGAAATGGCGGCCACATCCAGGGCCAACAAAAATCCATGCCTAAGATGATATATGGGGCAAAATTAATGCGAAGGAAGTACCAAGCATAGTTCCTTTCACAAAATATCGCATCAAGAAGAGCTTGGAAGCCAAAGTGTGACGGCTTTACAAAAATTGCTTCCATTTGGATGTGCAAAAATATTTTATAACAGTCTCTCCAGCTTGTCTTCGGCAAAAAACGAGTGTACCTGCTAGAGTTTTGACCGAATCGAATAAAATTCGAATATTTATTCGAATGTTCGAATATTCGAAAATTCGAAATTCGAAAATTCGGAGGTTCCGAAAAATTCGAAAGTTCGAATATTCGAAAATTCGGGGGTCCCAAAAAATTCGAAATTCGAATGTTCGAAAATTCGATAGCTCCGCAATATTCGAAAGTTCGAATATTCGAAAATTCGAGGGTCCGGGATTATTCGAAAATTCGAATATTCGAAAATTAGGCCGAAAATTCGAATATTTGGAATTGTTTTGCTTTGCAACTGTTATTTCAGTTCCATTTTCTCGCTGAAGAACCATTCCGATTGAAACTCCAGTCCAATTTCTCATTTCAACCTCAATTTTCCCAAAAATCTGCTCGTATCTTGCACGCATTCGAAAGTCACCAACAGCATTTGAAAGCTTTGAAACTGCAATCCTACGAGGTATACGACATTGGCGACGATGATCTCTCCGATAAAGCGTGCGTACATATGTGTTTTTCTATTAGGTATGTGAAAAAGTTTCCGCCCTCTAGCGATGAGTGGTTATATCGTTAGCTATCCTTGCAAATACTCTGTAAATCCTACTTCATTTTGTTGCTTTGACATCTGTCAATAATATTTAGTACATATTTGTTCCGATTTATATCAACATCATTGTGTTTTATGCGATAATCATGCCGATATTTGGGCCAAGTAAGCGTCATTTGCGCGAAGCACTTCTTTTCTGCTTCAATTTGAAGAAAACTGTTGCCGAATCTTGTCGAATGCTCATGGAAGCTTATGGGAACCATGCTTCATCAGAAGCAACATGAAAAGAATGGTTCCGATGCTTTAGTAGTGGTGATTTCGATGGAGACAAGCAACGCAGTGGAAGGCCAAAAGTTTTTAAAGACAAAGAACTTCAATCATTAATTGATGAAGATCCACGCCAAACACAAGAAGAGATTGCCGACTCTCTAAATGTTGATAGATCCAACATTTCCAAGCGTCTCAAAGCCATGGGAAAGGTTTATAAGGAAGGCAGATGGGTACCATACGACTTGACAGAACGCGACATGGAAAGAAGAAAAACCATCTGTGAAATGTTGCTTGACAAACGAAAAAAGGAAGGGATTTCTGCATCGTATCGTTACTGGAGACGAAAAGTGGATCTATTTCGATAATCCGAGGCGCCGGAAAGCCATTTGCGACCGTGGCCAACCAACCGAGTGTTACCCCGTTCCTTATTATTACTTCTGTTTATCAGGTGCAGCTGCATGCTTGTACGTTGAATGTCAAAACCAACAGAACTTCTATAACAAGAAGTCGGAGTATGCTTGAGCAGAAAGGTTAATAAGAGGATCTCAGGATATTGTGTGAACTTCGAATTCCATAACTGACAGTTATATACTTGGGAAGAATTTCAACGAAGCAGTAGTCGGAAATCAGTTGAATATAAGGAAGAATACTGTGTAAAAGTTATTACTGTAGTTTGCAGTTCACTTACATAGTTCTGAAGGAAAGGCTTGAATAATCAGGAGCTTAGTTGAAACCGCTGGTTTTTCAAGTATCTATTAGGTATGTGAAAAAGTTTCCGCCCTTTTTTAAGCAAAATTGAGCGTTTTTTTCAAAATAGAAAAGCAACAGATAGATCAATCAAAGTACTGGCCATCGTTAGCTATAACTTTGCCCATCTTTCTGGGAGGAGACGGATGCCGCGGCGGTAGAAGGCCTCGTCCTTCGACTCGATCCATTCCCTCACCCATTTTTCGACGTCTCCGAAAGACTGGAAGTGCTGCTCGGAAAGCCCGTGGGCCATCGACCAAAACAAGTAGTAGTCTGACGGAGCACAGTCTGGTGAATAAGCCGCATGTGGTAGCACATCTCAGCAAAGTGCTTCAAGCGTCTCCTTCACTGCTTTTGTAACATGTGGACGAGCACTGTCATGCAGCAAAATGAGTTTGTGCTGCCTTGTCTCGTGTTCCGGCCGTTTCTGGTGCAATGCTCTGCTCAAACGAATCATTTGCTCTTTTTAGAGATCGGCCGTGATCGTCTGGCCTGGTTTAAGCAGCTCATGATAGATGACTCCCTTCTGGTCCCACCAGATACACAGCATTGCCTTCTTCCCATGGATATTGCACTTTATCGTCGATTGTGATGGTTGGCCACGGTCGCAAATGGCTTTCCGGCGCTTCGGATTATCGAAATAGATCCACTTTTCGTCTCCAGTAACGATGCGATGCAGAAATCCCTTCCTTTTTTGTATGTCAAGCAACACTTCACAGATGGTTTTTCTTCTTTCCATGTCGCGTTCTGTCAAGTTTCTGCAAATACTTAGGTGGTACTTGTGTGAATTTCGTGTGCAAATTTCTTTGCCAGAAATTTTTTATTAGGTTATGTCGAAATTTGGGGGTTTGACGATATTGACAACCACCTACAAAGAATTGCTTACAATCCGGGTCTCGACCTGAATTGGATTTATTACAAAAATTCCGAGAGAGTTTCACGCAAAAATACACATTAACACAGGATTCAATCGTATCTGCCGGCCTTGCAAATGATCGGTTTGTCGCTAACTCTCTGCCGCAATTTCTGCCATTCTAACTCATTATTTCACATCTATTCTAAGGTCAGCATAGCTCTTCATGAAATTCCTTATCTACCTAGAGATGTTTATCTCCATTGCGATCTCCATCCCTTTTGAGGAATGAAGATGGCCCAGCTAGTTTCGGTGGAGTCAGTTGCGCACATTATCGGGAGTGCGGTTTGGATTTTTGCATTGCTCGGGAAAACCGATTTCCTCGGACGTTATTGCGCATAGGGAAAAGGCGAGTTCTCTCGAATTTTGGTGCAGACAGAGAAAATCAACAATGCCAGATTTCGAGGGGTTTGAAAGTAAATTAAACCGTACGGAAGTGTATCAAACTACGCTGGTCATCAGAGTGGTGGAGTATATTACTTTACTTTTATGGAAGCACTATAATTTTGTTCATCTTCAACACAGCGATGCAAATTGATGGTTTACAAAGCATGATCTCACGTACAATAAGAAGAATCCAGTGTGGAGCAAACCGATTAACAGGCTGTTGCTGGCTACTGCCACCACTCAATTTTGAGCATTAGTAAATCATCGAATTCGCTACGATTCGGGTCGGTACGTAAAACCTGTGTTGAAAAGGACGTGCAGCTTCGGCATCCAACGTGATTCTCTAATTGAGCTCAATTTTTGGAACAAAACAAAAATCCAAACAATATTTTTGGTAATGTGCACCACTTGCTCCGGCAAAACTCATCTCGACTCTCCAAGAGGAATAGAGATCGCAATGGAGATAAACATCTTTGGGTAGAGAAGGAATGTCATAAAAAGCTATGCTGACCCTAGAATAGAAGTGAAACAACGAGTTGGAATAGCAGAAATTGCAGCAGAGAGTTAGCGACAAACCGATCATATGCAAAGCCGGCAGATACGATTGAATCCTGTTTTAACGCGTATTTTTGATTGAAACTCTCTCGGGATTTTTGTAATAAATCCAATTCAGGTCCACACACGGATTGTAAACAATTTTTTGTAGGTGGTTGTCAATATCGTCGAACCCCCAAATTTCGACCTCACTAATAAAAAATTTCTGACAAAGAAATTCGCACACGAAATGAAGTCGTATCTATTCGCACAAGTACCATCTGCGTACCTGGCAAAACATATAAAAGTTAGAGCCGCCTAACTATGCTATGGAAGACGTTACGGACGGAAGATGATTTGTTGCAACACTTTTGTCCGCCACAATATGTAGGCGAACGATGCGATATGTTTCCGCATCACAACGGGCATAAAAGTTTCCGGGTAGTAGGTTTCATTTGTCGTTTTGGAATTTCTCACAATTTTCTCATAAGTGGAAGCTTGTGCTGCTGCTGTGGAGTTGGTCCCGTATCGGTTTTAAAACTGCAACTGGTTGAAATTCCTAATCTTAAGGGCGCCTATCTCTCTTGAGGTCTGTAATCATCATCAAAGGATCGTGAAGTAGATGACACCCTTCGTCCGTGAAAAGGCGTTCTTTTTAATATCTCTGTGCTGTAGTTTAACAAAACAAGCCATGATAGTGAATGTAGCGGTATTGACTTCATTCCTCAAAAGGGATGGAGATCGCAATGGAGATAAACATCTCTAGGTAGATAAGGAATTTCATGAAGAGCTATGCTGACCTTAGAATAGATGTGAAATAATGAGTTAGAATGGCAGAAATTGCGGCAGAGAGTTAGCGACAAACCGATCATATGCAAGGGCGGCAGATACGATTGAATCCTGTATTAATGTGTATTTTTGCGTGAAACTCTCTCGGAATTTTTGTAATAAATCCAATTCAGGTCGAGACCCGGATTGTAAGCAATTGTTTGTAGGTGGTTGTCAATATCGTCAAACCCCCAAATTTCGACATAACCTAATAAAAAGTTTCTGGCAAAGAAATTTGCACACGAAATTCACACAAGTACCACCTAAGTATTTGCAGAAAATATAAAAATTGGAGCCACCTAACCCTGCTCTGTAAGGAGTCATGGAAAGAACAATATTTGTTGCAATAATTACGTCCGCCACTGTATATGGGTAGAAAATGTTTCTACCAAATGGAATTTTATTCGAGCGAATATTTGAACATTCGAATATTCGAACATTCGAATATTCGAAGATTCGGTGTTTCGCAAAAATTCGAAAGTTCGAATAATCGAAAATTCGGGGATCTCTTTAAATTCGAAAATTCGAATGTTCGAAAATTCGGTGGGCCCAAAAATTCGAAAGTTCGAATATTCGAAAATTCGATGGTTCGCAGAAATTCGAAAATTCGGAGGTCCCTAGATATTCGAAAATTCGATTATTCGAATATTCGAAAAATATTTTCGAATGTAAAACTCTAGTACCTACTTAGAGGGACTCCAAACGGCCAGGGGGTGCGGACCAGTGCCGCGGCGCGGCATGGCACTCTAGCTGTCTGCTGCACTCCTCAACTGATAATGCTTGATCATGGTCTCTCATACTTTGTGCCCAACGCTGTCACCCTGCTGCGGGGTCAGGCCCCAGCACGGCTTGTCGGTGGGTATGCTGGGCTTCGTAAAGGGTGTTATGCTCCGTATAACGCATAGTTCTTAGATTTCACATTACGCTGCCGTTATACCGTATCAGTTACTGTTCTATGTTGTTTCTTGTATACACAGATGCGCCCTGCAGCGCATCTGGGTTATTGTGATATGATACCGTGCTGCATAAAAGCACGGTACGACTGGTACCTAGGTCCGTTTACAATTGTCATGTGAATACAAGCATGCGATAAAACTGAACCACCGGACTACGAATACAGCAGCAAAATCCTGCAACCAGTAACACTGCCGCTGTAGTCCTCGAGGACTGTAGCACCCTGCGTCGCTGTCGCTGGCGACTGTGACACCGGTGCCCATCGATTGTGGGCTGGGCCTCGAGGCGGCCGCTGAAGTTGGCGATTGCCGATCGCGAACATCGGCGGCCGCCTTTCTCGAGGAGTATAGCGGCTACCTAAGTCGGGAATCCCGCAACCAGCAAGAAGGGGACATCTGGTGCATCGGCTAAAATAAGCCATACTTTCCGCCTCCACTGAGGCCTGGAAAAACTCTTCCCGTTTCAACGCACACAAAATTGAGACCCCGAGACTGCGGTGCAGTTCTTCGCGGATGACAGTGATTTTCTGCGAATCTGCACAAATAATTTCTCTTATGGAATTGTTGGCGATAGGATTTTCTTTGCCGGCTAGTGGAATAAATTCGATACTTAGGTGGCCTATTTAGTTGATGACGGAACTTCCCAGTTTTCCTCTTAACCCATTGACGACCGCGTGGCTCAGCGGTGAGCTGCGCCCTTCCTGACAAGTACTGGCCCTTATTTTCAAACTATTTTGCAGCATTTCCATATGGAGTGGCTACAGTGCTTCCTAAAAAGGTCTCAGAGAAGTGCAGTTCAAATAGGAGTTCTCCTTTATTAGAACAAATATCATGAAAAGGATGAAATTTTGAAGTCGAGGAATATTGCTTTGCATTTCTTTCGTAGTGGTGGAAACACTCTGTGCAAAAGCCATATTTCCTCCACAGAAACACGTTCGTTCCATCCTGCGTTTCCTTATTAGTCAGGCTTGAGCTTTAGGAACGTGTGTAGTCTCTGGACACTCCCTCACAGCACTCAAACACCTTTTACAAACTTCTTTTGGCCTCAATGAAAGCAAAAAGCTTTTAGGTTCTCTCCTATTCTGGTCAGATAATACCGTCGATCTTCTAGAATTAGATTTCAGATTATTTTTTATTCAAATTAAAAAAGGGAGAATAAAAGAGGAACATAAATAATAAAAGGAACAACAAATAATAAAAGGAACAACCAAACAACGTTAGATAAGGGATGTCCGAGGTACCCAAGGAATTCTTTAAAATGAAAATGCGACAATAGCAACTTACAGAATTATGATTACCAGTGCACTCCTACCACGTTTGTTACTCAGAAAGGTTTATTCAGCCGAAAGAGCTAATTAATCTGAATAGAAAGCCTACGCAAAAGCCAAAAGCAAGTACATGCATCAGCCGGTTATGATGCATTATATCGCCACGTCAGGGGTCATGGGAGCCTGTCCGAGCTTCGACACGCGTGTATACCGGCCACCCTCGTGGAACCGACAGGCCGAGTACAACTCAGTGGCTTGAAGGCAGTGTCTCACCTCAGCTACACCGGCCGAGAATTCCCTGAAATTCTCGGCCGGTGTACGAGCCTTTCTAAGCGCAGTTTTCGGCAATGAGAAGACCAATGCGATCAATGCGATCAAAAGAGGTACAGAACTCATGCAGTTTCCTTGCCGTGGAACTGGTCCGTGACAAATTGGATTGGTCTCTCGAAAACAAGTTTTTCGAGAGTTTTTTCCGAGAGTTATTAGCAATGAAATACATTGTTGAAGTCGGCGCGTCGAGTAGGTCCAGATTCTGTTGATATCTCGGAATCGAATATGAGGTGAGACACTGCCTTTAAGCTCAGGACTTCCATGGATAAATGATGGTGTTCTATCCGGATACCTTAGTTGATCAATCTGTGATTCTTGCTTCAAAGTAATCCAAAGTTGCAGTTCGGGATCTATATCTCTAAGCTCTAGAAGAAAGGCACCCTGAATGTTGTCAGTAGGTATCCATAGGCATCCGTAAACGGTTAAAACAGTAGTTCGAAATGCTGGAAATGCTCCCCAGAGCTAATTCCAATCCACGCCCTCTCAGGAATAATCCACTCAGACATCAAGGATAAGAGAAATGACAATACAAGACCGATAACAGCACATGGCTTTGACCAACTACAGGCATAAATATATATATATACTGCTAACAATCATCTGATTGCCTTACACAATCTCACAGAACAATCAAACGCTAGAAATCTGGAATATTCAGAATTGAAAGCAAGTCGATATTTCTCAGCCTCTTCTTGAACATAGGAACGCTAGATGCTTCCAAAACTGTGATGGGCAACACTCGCAACCACTCTGATAAGTGTACAGCACGAACGCAACTCGAACGGCGTAATGGTTCGGGTAGAAACCCTAGCAGCAATGGTTGCCAGTTGCTGCCACGCTCCCCTTGATTGTTGCCGTCCCTCAGCAATTGCTGCCAAAGCCCGACAGATTGAGCAGCAATCGAGAGGAGGATGGCAGCAACTGGCAACCGTTGCTGCTAGGGTTTCTACCCGAACCATTACGCCATTTGGTCTGCGTTTGTCCTGCACAGTTATCAGAACATCTAACGCCCCAAAAAATAAAGAGTGGAAAATATTGCTCAAAAGTTTTCTATGTATGCTATGACAGTGATAACAAACGAGTGCGACCCCGGCATGGTCTAAATACCCAGTATTTACTAGCCCTCAGTCTCACTTCCCCTTCCAAAAGTTTGAAACAGAAAATAATATCATTGAAAACGCGTCGATAGTGCTAGCTCCGAAGACTGAAAAAATCCATTCGTTCTCTGTAACTGAGTATAGATCGAGGATAGTCATCATTAGGATAACATCTATACATTAGAATTCTAGTAAACGTTTGTTGCACTTTCTCTACCTTGCATTGCTTACTCTCAGCATATGGATTCCATACTCGGGATTCATACCAGGGGTGTGCGTAATTTTCCGTTTTCCGCTTTACGCTTTCCGTTTTCCGCCCATTTTTGGCCTTCCGTTTTACGTATTACGTTTTAAGGGTTTTTAGCCCGGAAAACGGAAAATCTCGGAAAATTATGGAGGGAGACGAGGTAATGTTTTCGGGGTATTTCCCTATCCTGAAGAGGGTTCACGTGTTTCGATGCCCAATGTATATGAGTTCACAACAATGCCGCCAAAATTGACGTCAAACGCCATTTATGAAACTCGAACTATTTCGTTTGACTTTAATGGCCTCTTTCATTGCTCCTAATATGGAATACAAGTGCTCTCCTCAAAATTCTCAAAAAAAAAGGAACAATGTTCCACAGAAATGTGGGGTGAACTTATATAAAATTTCCATGAAACTGTGACGTGCCATGGTAAGAGCATCAAGCATTCCTGCGAAGCAACGCATGATGTAGGCTTTCTTCAAGTTGACGAAAGCATAAGGCTGCATCACAATTGTCACTGTTTTAGTCAGGCGATGACCGCCAGCTCCACACTGGCGCCGTGGGCGCCTGATGTTTGCGTGATATTTAGGCTGCTTGTGTTTCTCATTCGCCACATACTGTTCTTCTCCTCCATCCTCCCTCGTTAACTGGCTTCAACGGAATCCTCTGTGAATAACGTGATCCTCCCCAGATTGCAGATGTATTAGCTACCATAGTTATCTTTTTGTCCGAATTTTTGCAGAACAGGTCTGCTATAAAGTAAAGCAAAGAAGTCGCACTTTTCACACTTTACAGTTTATCGTCTTAGCAAGTGAGTTCAGTGAGAAATATGCTCATTGATTGTATAATTCTGATAATCTCTCGTAACTAGGTGAAGGATAGATACTACTCGATCTCCCTACATTTTAGGCGTTTGAAGCAAGTACCATCATTAGACTTGAAGTTACCTAGTTACTTGAAAGAGCCATAACTTATGTTAATCAAGAAGATTCTTTGGAAATCCAACGTTGAGGATGACTTTTGGTCACAAACCTATGCTTGGGCAAAATTGTCCTTTTTACGCTCTCCGTTTTCCGCCCATTTTTGGCCCTCCGTTTTCGTTTCACGTTTTAAGGGATTTAAAATCTTACATCCGCACATGCCTGGTTCCGATCGAAGCTCAAGAAACTCAACGAAGGAGCGTACGAAAATCTGAAGGAGACCACAGAAGTGCATCGAGCAATGCAGTGACGCGCATCGAGCGAATGGAGTGGATATTGACAGAGGTCGCGGATCACCATATAGACAGTTCGAGACGAGTGTATTACTCCTCTGGATCTCGGATAACTTTCATCACCGTCGTAGACGTGAACATTTGGGGACGAGAGGATACGGATGTTGTCGTGAGTAAAATGAATGTACGTCTCAAAATTGGAGGAGAACTTAGTGATAACAGGAACCAATGTGCTTAGACTGGGATATCGGTTGGTGAAGGATCAGAAACCGAACAACAGGCATCAGCGTCTGCAACAGAAGCCCCAGCAAAGCAAAGGAATTGCTATGCTGCTGTCGTAGCGCAGCGAGCGTACATTGCAGCCGGATCTGTTGGGTGGGTAGGACTGAATGAGTGTATGGGAAAACAGGACTGGATGCTGAGCACCTCTGTAGCCATGATACATTCAGGAGTCTACAGAGCAGATGAAAAAGGCGTCGTGGAGATACCAGTAGTTAACAGAACCTAGGAGCCAGCAGTTTGCCGGACCGGAGAGGTGGTCGGCAAATGGTAGAAGAAAGTAGAACATTGGAGGGAGGCTAAAGAGAAAGACTTACCTTAACGCGTGGTAACCATGCATACGGCTGGAGACGCTGCAAAAAGATTATCATAACTAAAAGCGTTGTTGGCAGGGAACCGCAAGGGTGGCCGGTTGAGAGCAGAGTTATGAGGAAGACAACGAAGTTTTTGCGGTGGAGGATGAGGAACTCACACAAACAAACCCGGTTCAACATGCCATGGAAGATACCCGGCCCATCAGACAAAGAACCAGTATTTTTGGGCAGGAAGCAGGACATCAAAGGAATCCTAAAGGGGTAGGGACATCATTCAGAAGTCTAACTCTCCGTGGGCATCTCCTGAGGTGTTAGTGCAAACGAAAGACGGTTCAATAAGTTTGCGTGGACTATAGAGAATTAAATAAGCACACGAAACAGGATGCTCATCTACTTCTAGCAATTGACGTCATGCTGCAAAGCCTACAGGAAAAAAAGTATCCACCAGGCTGGACTCATGCTCAGGTTATTGGCAGATTCCTCTTTCAGATGACGCAAAGGCGAAGAACGCATTCACGGCTTCTGAGGGCCTTATTAAGTTTACAGTCTTACCGTTTGGGTTTAGCACGTCGCCGGCTGAGTTTCAGTGGCTGATGGATCTAGCACTGGGAGAGCGGAAAAACAAGGAGGTATTTGTCTATATAGACGACATACTTAGAGAGACTGAGACAGAAGAGCGGCACCATGAAGTCCTTAGCGAAGTCTTGAAGGCCTTGCATAGTGCTAATCCCAAGTTGAAACCCCAGAAGTGTGTGTATGGAACACGAGACCGCTTTTCTGGGACACCGAGTGGATGGAAAGAGAGTCATGTCAATTCCGAGAAGATAATAAAAAAAGGTCATGACGTATCCCAAACCTACAAACTTAGCGGAAATGAGGACGTTTTTGGCATTATGCCGTTATTATCGGAAGTTTATCCATAACTTCCCGAAGATAGCACGAGCACTGTTTGAACTAGCGAGTCAGAAGTCACCATGGGAATGGGAACCGAACACGAGAAGGCATTTGTTGAACTGAAGGACGCTGTGATGAAGACACTAGTGCTAGCTCAACCTGATGTGGAAGCTGCAAGAAGTGGTGTGCGTCCTTGGTTATCTACTCTAACGCATCACGATATGGAATTGGAGCAGTGCTATGTCAGGAGGGTGTAGATGAGTTTTTCCATCTCCCGTATTCTGCCTCGCGGAGCCTAACAGCCGCTGAACGCAAATACCACATCACTGACACTGAGGCATTGGCTCTCGTCTTCGCTCTCCACAAGTTTCATTCCCTTGTGAATTTTGTGGAGTTGACAGTGAGAGAAGCTAGTGTCTCCCTGACTGACACTATTAAAATCCACCGTATGCTCGCGCTTTGGTGGACCCCGGCTGGCCCGAATCGCACCTAGCGTGAGGACAATGGCTTCTTTTCACTAGTGTTCTACTATTGCACCTTTATATTCTTCTATCATTCACTAGTATTCAACTACTACGCACTATTTGGCTAGTTCCGTCTCAGAAGTTTCGAAATCGAGAATACTGTCCAAATTTCGCCTAAAAGAGTTATTTGATATGCTGATCACGAAAATCATATTCATTTTGTACCATGAGTCCTGTTTGTACAGTTACGGCGGTGTCGATGTTACAAAGAGGAGGATTAATTTTGTAAGGAGATGGACATTATCGCGCTAAATAGAGGTGTACTCGTGATCATCATGTCAAATGAAGCAACTGTTTCAAATGCTTTTCTAAGTTGTCGTTTGTACCGCTATAAAGGGGATCATTTTGATGATAGGTATAAATGATTTCAAGTAGTCTCTGAACCCTAGACAAACTACTGTAGGCATTGTAAACTACAAGAATGTTCAGAACGGCAAGATGACTCATGTCTTTCAGGGCGGAGCAAGCAACCCCGATGCCCCGGAGAGGAGCTTCCTTGCTGAGCCACCGTGCTGCCTGATCCCGTATCGTCTCCTCCATCGAGACGCTCACCCAGGCGGATCGCCTACTCCACCCAGCTTTGTTAACCTGCCAGCCGAACGCCGCCACCGACACCTCAACCGCCAACATTCCCTGTCGCCATCCTGTGATCTCATTTCTGTGCCCGTATTGTGCCTTTATCTACTGCTGATACTCTGTCCTGTAATACGCTTCATTTTACTGCCATAAGGATAAACATTATTTTATCCTCTATCCTGTGTGTCGGTTGGTGACGACGAGCCGCTTCTACTGAGCTACGCTCTTACTCCGCGGGTGTATGCCAGGAAGAACGATAGCTGGCAATAGTTGGCTGCTATGAACCCGTGTGTCAATATCCCATGCAATTGTAGCCCTAGATTGATACAGGGATTCGCGAACGCTGGCAGTTGCGTGTATGTTATTTATTTTCCACTGCTGAAGATGGTATGACCTATTTGAACAGATTTTAGTGAGGCGAAAGCATAATTTCCGATTTTCAAAGCTTAATTTTCATTGAGATGTGACAATGAATCACTACAAGTTTTTATGACTTTGCCCCAAAAAAACCTCATCTAGTCTAGTTCTGAGTCAGATAAAGGTTTCGGTCCTTGGTACAGGGTAAGCTAGCATGCGCATCGTGCGAGATGGGCGTGGCAATCTTTACATGGGATGCGTGGTGCAGCTGGGAGGTGTCACGATCTATCGTTCTTCATGACCGCCACCCCTACTCCGCATGTCCACCGCAACCCTCCAAGTATGGGGTTACGTTACAAAATCAGTATGGTTTTCGTAATCTGTGCATCAAATAACCCCTTTAGCCAAGATTGGTCGGAAACGGTGATTTTTAAATTTTTGAGGCAGAACTAGCCGTACAGTGCCTAGCAGTTCAATACAAGTGAACAGTAGAGAACTATAAGGGTAAACTAGTTGAATACTAGTGGAAAAAAAGCCATAATCTCCGCGCAAGGAGAGATCCTGGCCAGCCGCCTTCCCGCAACGCGTGCGAATATGGTGGATTTTATGTAATAATGTCAGTCAGAGTGACAATGGCTTCTGACAGTGAGGACTGACCATCCGCCTCTTACCGCGTTGTTCAAACGCACGAATATCTCTGGACGAGTGCTGAGGTGTCTACCTTGGTAACTTTCCGCAGTTCTCACAGAAAGACAAAAGGAGCAGCAAGCAATAGCTTGACGCACGCGCACGCATCGGACGCCTCGTTATTACAATTTCGCGTAGAATCAAGGGGGCATTCTGCGGCTACACCCACTGCGTAACCTCACGATTATTTTAGAAATCGACGGTGCTGTAGCTGCATTTTCAGCCTTGTTGGATCCAGAAACCTCGGTTTAATGAATACATCGAGGCTATGGGTAGTTCTCCATCAAGACGGAGCCGTTTCGACCACCCTCAGGCAACATCTTCCCTTTATAATGATGTCACATGGACATCGTTTCTAGAGATGATCAAGGAATTAAACAGGAAGTGAGTCACTGGTATGCCTTATTTTTATGACTCATATCATCTTTGTTGATATACTTGTTATTGTTACAATATGTCTGGTTCTGATGTAAGCCAGAACAGGTAAGCAGCTTCTTTCTTGCAGGTGTTTCCATGTTCGAAATGAAAAAGGAGACTATATTTGCTTCGCTCTGGATAAGTCGTGCACTGATGGATTTATGTGGAAGAAGCTAGCTAGGATAAAATGTTTTACAGTGAGTTCGTGAGCGTTACTAGAATGAATCTATTTTGTTGTTTTACGATTATTACATTTGATTCCTTCTATTTTTGATCCCAGCCTTACACATTTCTTTGTCATCATCCATTGCCCTATGCTTCACTCACGATTCATTATTGAGCCTGTCGCCGTGTCTCGATACTGAGATACAGCGGAGGATTTGCGAGATTGCTTCTGCACGAAAAGAGCATGGAATGGATTTAATCTTCGTTGTCAGACAAGCTTTGGAATATCGTTTTAAGCTGAGGATGAATGAATTCGCATCTTAGACGCTGTTGTGCGTCGCAGTTATGTTTGCGTACATGCTTGACTTCCCGCTATTTTTGCTGACTCCCTGTTTAGTTAATGACTGTGGCCTAAACAAGAGGAAATTGTCGAGTTACTCATTTGCCTAATCTGACGAACATGCTGGACAGTTTGTATAGAAAGGATCACTGGAAGTAATGGTTGCTTCTCTAATGTGGTAAAAGCAGTACTCATGGAGATCTTCGTATCGGAGACTTCGCCATGATCAAATGTTTTAAGGGGTGTAGAAATCACATGTAACGATGAAATAGCGCGAAACTTGCGAGGAATTCTCAGAACGGGGTGCAGTTTTCTATGCGCTTGATTGCGCGCAGCACAGATGTCAGGTGCGCATGTGCAAGTGATCGAGCCTGCGTAAGCTGGCACTTGCGGGCACCGAAAATACCACATCCACATCGATGGCCATAGAAATATCTCCGCAGATGACTGGCAATTGTTTGCCTTCTACTCACGATTATAATTCTCTAGCAATCGGTTACACGGTAGACGACTTACTCCAAAAGTGGAAATTTCGCTAGTGCTGCTGCTAAACAAGCAATGAGCGTAAGGGTCCACCTGCTTCAGATATTTTTATTTGTATACGTGTCAAGCTGTCTTTGAATTCGTTCTGAAAGCCTATGAAACTTTAAATCAGGTGTTTGGAAAGGGTGAAATGGTATTTTTGAGTTCTTCAGCCTTCATTTCAATTTCTTTTTAGGTCAATTTGGATTCTCTTCAAGTGACTTCTAGCAGAGTTTTGAGACTGGAAGAGTTTTTAAATGTATACAGTGTACACAAAGATGCTATATGGAATAACGTTACAAATGAAATGTGCACTAGTCGGTACATATTAAGTGAGACGTAAGTTTCCTTATTTTTTTTTTGCACTTTTTCCCTTTTCCATGCTTGTTGATTCGTTGTCAATCGCTTCGCTATCTGTTGTTTTATAAGGGTTTTGGTACATATGCGACTGTGTTACTCTATTACTGAGATGATGACATCTGTATTAGGCATTCAGCAGCAGTTCACTTCGATAGTTTTGACCGCTATATCCATCGTGGCACCCATATATATACAGGAAGGGCATAAGTCATTGTATGACGTTTGATCAATCATCATTTCTTCACCAGGAATCCAGGCTCCGTCCTGTACTTTTCCCCGCTCTAAAGGGAATGGTTTGAAATAATTTTGGGTTCTAATAGATTTTTGCGGGAGGCTTTTGCTTTGGAACAGTTGACCTTGAAGCAAGTTTTCGAAAAATGCATGTTATAATGAAAATTTTAGCTGAAGAAAGTGTACAAATTCTCCGAGGGAAGTTTTAGTGCTGAGGTAATTTGGAAAACGCAAGGAGTGCTCTTTCCAGCGGCGCTCACTGTCTTCACTGGAAGAACTACGTTATACTTCCAATAGCCAACTTTCTTACTTTTTCCTTTCGAGAAACTTTTCCACTGGAAGACAAGACAACACCCATTAGGCGGATGTCATCTAAGATTAGGCTAAAATGCTCAATAGTGGTTCCAAAAACCATCAGGATGGTCGGATGTGGGCCCATCGTGATTCTCGGAGTGTGGAGCCAGGTCTTTTCATCCAAGCTAGACCCGAAAAAGTCTTCTGCTTAACAGACAGCGACCTTTCCGGAAAATTTGCGTTATCATGCAAAGTCGTAATCAGCAAAACCGGGCTACGCTTTAATCCAGCTCGAGTCGTTGTCAAGGACTGTTCAGGGGGGGGGGGAATATACAGGGTGCGGCAAAAGTTGACCGCCGTTTGTGCCGCATAAATTATATAAAGAATCGAATTGAATGGAAGACCGAGTGTGACCGTTCTGCCGCCTAGAATCCTGAGAACAATGTCAAACTAAGACACACATGTATTCAATCCATTTTATCCCTAATTTTTCCAGTCGTCAACGGACAAGACGGGAGAAGGCTTCACTACTGCGATGCAAGTAGTCATCTTTAACTTGATCCACAGTTTCTTCCTGGATGTTTTTATGGAATGGAAACAGTGCTAAGAAACAGCATATGTTGAGCCTTCCCCAAATCCGCTAATAAAAAATACCAGGTGCTCCTGTCCATGCCATGATTTAACTTTGTTTCCGTATTTCTCAACGGCACAGAGGAGCTTCATATCATTTGCCTTGGTTCTAGCGCCAAATTCACCGCATGAACGAAAAACGATATTCGGCAGAAGCGCACTTCCCGTAGGATCGATTATAGGTTTAGAGTGGACCGTTCCTTTTCTGAGATTTTTCTCCAGCTTACAACGTAGAGACAGCGAAGGGGTTTTTCACAAAAAATCACTCGAGAGCTCTCCAGTTCCAAATTAGCAACCACCTCGACGATCCCTACGGCGCGTCACCTACGTCTTCCCTTGTGTTTTCCTTAGAGCTGCTCTCAAGAATAGAGATGAAAATGATCGGACATAGTCTCATATTGTTCGTTATATTGTTTTCTGTATGTTATGAAGAATCTCTTCACATCTGGGCCAAGTGCTGAGGTTTTCACGAGCCATATCGAACGGACAATACACCATTGTTATTGTTATTGTACGTCACTTGCCCGTTAGGAGACGTTTATGCGAAATCCATGCAAGATCGGTGTTGGTAAGAGCAGAGAACAAGGTTGTTCCTCATGTTGCTTGGATGAGAAAACCGAGTCCCACATTTTGAGATACACAGTTAACCCATGACCAGTTTAATTCATGGAGTTGTGCAGCAGTGTTTTAGCACTTTGATAAAGTTTTCAGATCACATCCACTTATTGGCTCCCGACCTGTTTTCCATTGGAACGTTTCTTAAAGCCAAGTTAGGTGAAAATTGGCTATTACAAGAATGAAGTAGTCGTGGTTTTCCCTCTCCCTGTTTCTTATACGCCATTTCCATAAGAAACCGCAGGTACCGCTGGAAAGAGCACTTCTTGCGCTTTGAAATCTATCTGAGCAGTCAACCTTTCTTCGAAGATTTGATGAGTTTCGCGAGAAGGATTGTCTTTTTGAAAGTGTGTTTCGAGGCCAGTTGCTATGAAGGAAGAGTGGCCTGCAGAACCTTGCATTGACTCAAAAATGCTTCCAACTTTTCTTCATTTGGGATAGAAGAGTAGGGCGAAGCATGTTTATCTAGCGGAGAAATAATCTGAGCAAACCTTGCATAAATTGAGTCGGAGCATTTTACGCCACCGAAAAGCTGCACTAAAAGTTTGTGCTATTTTTTTGTCTACTGCTTAAGTTCCCAGGTCACGTTTGTGGTAAAATAATAGTTTTGGTCCAGCACTATCAAATACAATTTAGCTCAGCAAAAACATTTGATTATTGCAGAGGTGTAAGCTTGCAAATGTTGCACAAAAATTTATACCACCCCCCTCCCCCCGTAGAGATTTTGGGGGACATCCTTACCATGTCCACCCATTGACATGAATGGAAGTACGGGTTCTGCTGTACGGTATGATTATCCGTGGTGTAAGGTTGCGGTATTTATTATTAGTTTGCAGGCAGCCCCGCAATTATGCGGATGCTCACTCCCTTGGGAATGCACTGTATAGGGGGAAGGGGGGGGGGGGGTAATTAGGGCCGCTCTCAGTTTGCGGATTCGGACGGCTTGAATTTCTAAAATAAAATCACTGGAAAAATCAATCTCGATATTAACCATTGACAGTATTTAGCATGTAATCAGACTTACAGTGAGCGTCGATAGAGCAAATTTGTGGACTAGAGAATATAAAGCAACGCGATCGCGTTGTGTGTTGGAATCGTTATCCTGCTGTGCCGTAGTGGCCATTTGTAGCTACGCCCAGTGTTTTTCGTCACATTCGATCACTGTATAATATTTTGGCAGCGCCAAGCCAGCGAATGAAGAGTGCGGTGCGGTCGCGTTGCTACACACGCTCAATTCCGCAATTTTATCAGTCCGTTGACGCTGATGGTAATATACCTATATATTCCAGTATGAAGGAATTGCTCAATAGTCTACATCGTGTTTGTTGTGTTGTGGTTTCTTTAAAAGTGTAAGTGGTAATCCGACTACAGCAACTCGAATAGAATCGCGGTATGCGATCTGTATACAGGGCGGCAAAAATTATGGAGGGTATTTGGAATTATTCCTAATTTTGTGGCGAAATAACATACGAAAACAAGTATGTTAGTACGCAAGGGGGTAGTTGTCATCATCACCAACGCCCTTCTTTTTTTCTTTTCTTTTTTCGAGAAGTCATCATGAAGGAAAGAGCAGGATGAACCATGGGTATTTAGGAGAGAAATAATTGAGCAAGAGTTTTTCAATAACTTGTGCCCTCCCCCCTCACCTGCACTTCTACATCAAATTAAAGTTATACCCGTTAGTTTAGCGATAAATTTGAGCTGTTTTAAGGTGAACATACAGTGGCGGCCACATATTTAGCACACCTACCATTTTAGACCACAGAATTTCCTGTATATCTCAGCCCTAGGGTAAGCAATCAAAACCAAGTTCGAGTATGTGTTGATGCTTCAGGGGGCTTTCCTCCTGTTGTTTACCGCGAGCACAGAGCCAGTTAGAACTAGATCAAAAAATAAGTTTTCAATTTCGTCGGTTTTCTTAAACTAGGTATGGAAATTTTGCATCTACCTAAGGAGAGAAGTGAAGTGGTGATTTCAATTAAGCACTTTTCTCGTCAACTTTTGCTATGAACGCTATTATCGTACTCTCCATACCAGCTAGGCCACAAGGACAGAAACAAACCGCCAAATTCGTCGAAAATTTCATTTTATTGAATCTCGAGAAGAAGGCCAGCGTCGGAATTTTCCGGCGACTACGTGAATGCTTTTTAGTAACACAAATCGGAGAAAAATCCGCAGCCAAGGTGCGTGCTTTCTGCTCGTCGTCACTATGAGACCTTTTTTTCGCATTTTTTTTTTAGCCACGTTGACGATGTTTGTTCTTCCCTGAGGTGAAGAACTGCGCATCGAATCAACTATAGCAAAATGCGCACTAATATCGAGAATAAAACTACATTTTCCCGATAAACTGATGGAGGAGAGATATGAAAATATTTCCAAAAGTATTGCATTTCGAGCTCTAAACGCAAAGAATGAGCGCACTTCCACTGAGAACATCTTCTCTAGGAGTAAAGCATGGACAAGGAAGAGAACACTATACCTAATTATATGTATACTAGAGTATTGTCCTGATAGCTGATTCTAAGCTTGAAATATTGGCAGCGTGCTAAATATGTGGTCGCCACTGTACTTTATTTGGGAACCACATACATATTTTGTGTGGAAACTATTTTTTGGTATTTCCCGGAACCGTTTAAAAAATCTTCATTTTTAGGGCCGACAGCGAAGGTTTATGCTGTATCTGTATGGAGAAGTGTAATGAGGTGATTTTTCTCCCTGAATTTTGAAAAATAAATTACTTTCACGGAGAATTAATGCTAGCAAATGTATATGGAAGAGAAGATACTAGGTACGATGGACACTTTAACTTCTGTGTGAAGTTGGGATTGCTGTTTGGGATGCGTATAAATTTACCAGATTTTTCATCATTCCTGAAAGTACAGTTTCGACTGTGAATTCATACTGTTGCTGTGTCTCAGAGAGATGTTAGATGAGTTCACAATGAACAGCAGCAGCTAGTTTTATTAACCTGTCATGCTAGAGTTGCTTTTGTGGTACATAGCTAGTCTGAACGAGGCAGCTGAAGTTATCTGAATGTAAGAGAGTGTATGTGTATCTCCTCGAGATTTTGAAATTTGCTGTTGTCAATAGCTCATCCTAGTTGTTTGGTTTCTTTCTGTGATTATTTTGCCTTTTTAGATACTTCTTCCATGTCTTCACTCATTTTGTATGGTATGTGTTGCCCAGGAGATGGAGTTTCGCCCTCAATTCAATTGCCCAATTTGCAAAGCTCGAATAGAGCGTCCGATAGAAGAGTCCTGGGAGGTACCCGATCCTCCAAATCCTGAAGAGGTTGTCGCATATCTTAGTAAACTAGGAAGGAAATAAAACCATGTCCCCTCTTCTGACCAATTTCTTCCGCGAACTTCAGTCCATGTATTGCTTGTACTACGATAATGTTGTGTTTTGAGTAGGTTGCTTCATGAATAACCACGGGCAAATTCCCTTGTACCAAACTTTTTCATAATCGAAGTTCTATCGATGTAAGCACTCTAAATCAGTTGTTAGAGGCAGTTCTACTGCACTTGTACATAGCTCAGCGTTTTATCTGCCCAGAATTGGTGAGGTAAAAGGGTCCATCAGTTTTTTTTTTGTGGCATCCTGACTTTTATAAGAAGAGGAATATTGGACTTTTTTACCGATGTGCTTACTTTCGGGTCTTTGTTTCTCTTCCATCTGACGTAGTCATTGCTTTTTCTTCTCTTCCCTGAAACATAGGGACACTGTGATTCTCGATCCTTTATTGTGTATATTCAAATTTTTGTGCTTTTGCGCTGTCATAGTATACTCCTGTATATAGATAAAAACTTGTGGTCTAATATGTAGACATTTATGTGATAGCGACGTTGCTGAAAAATTGGAATGAAAACCTTCTGAACGTTCAACAGCATCTTTCTAACCAAAGAGTGGGAATCACCATAGTTTAGGTGTGGGGAGCCCAATCATGCTTCGTTACACAGTCAAGCAAATGTGTGTCGCGCTGCTGATTACAGGATCGGACAGGGTTATGGAGGCATTTATTAGGGTGGTAAATTCGAAATGAGCGTTTTTTGCATGGAATAAAATATTTACTAGAAACAACTACAACACCTCAGTTCAAGTTTTGTCCAGAATTGGTATAGTTAAACCTTCGACATACTTAATACAGAGAGTGACCGCTCTCCTGCGGAACGTCGCAACGTCGTGACCTGAAATAGCGGCTCACCCAAACCCTGGTTTTTCCGCGGTCTGAAATTTTTCTCCGCCTTGAAAAAGGGTTAGCAAGTGCTCGCCTGCTAGCACAAGCTCTGGACTACTAGGCGATCAAAGCGCGACTGCTGACTCCAGATATGAAGGTTAGAGCAGGCCAAGAATCGACTGACGGTAACAATTGCGGTTCAGTTACCCAAGCTCGGGGCTATTTTCGAGTAGTTGATTGTCGCATGGATTCAGTCAGATAATACAGCAGAATTTCTTAAAATCCTTTTTATGACTCATGGTAGTGCTCCGCTACAGTCTTACCCCTTTCAACGACATGAAATACGGGGAATGCAAATTCAAAATTTTCGGATTCTTGCTCGTTCTTTTTTTTCTTTTCTTGATTCTTGCTTGAATTTCACTCGCGCTTGCATTTTGTTTTCCATTATTTCACATCAATGGAAATCCTTGTTCAAATTACGCGCGCATTGCATTTCGTATTGCTTTTCTTGCATTTTTTCGCAATGCTTGAGTTTTGGGTTATTTTTTTAGAATTCTTATTTGAAGTTCGCGCACATTGCATTCCGCACTACATTTTCTTTTGCATTTTTGCCGCAATGCACCAGTTTTGTTCATTGTGAAATCGTTGGGACCGGGTTTCAGCAGAAAGTAAGAAATCGATCGTCTTCACGACAAAAAGAACAATCTCAACACAAGTTGGAAGAAATGCGATTTATTAATGGACAAAGATAAAAATATCAACGTATACATAAAGTTGTCGGAATGAAACGGGCTTCGACAGCTCCGTGGAGGAGGGCGGTGCTGGTGGCGAGAATCGGTACCGGGGAAGAAGAAAAGTCCGGTCTAATACAGGAATACCTCTGGCTAACGTTTCTCTTATACCGGGGTCTTCACTTGAACGCGCGCCCTTCTTGCTGGCAGTTTCTGATCTGCCCTACGGTACATGCCCTCCCTGGGCACAGCACGATGTGGTCACTAGAGGTCGGGGACTGCTAAGTCCAGTCAGACTCAGAAATGGGTTACTAGGTACCTACACATTAGGGCTCTTTCAACAAAAAATCAAGCACTAGAAGAGTTATATCAATAGCTCCTACTGAAGTCTAAGAATGAAATTTCAGCTAGGAATGCGCACAGTTCGTGAAGGACTCATCTCAATTGCAACTGGTTTGGTGCAAGTTATCCCAAATTTAAGCTAAAATCCTCGGAAAACTAGTCATAACACGAAACTGTTAAGAACCAGCTAGAACTCATCCGAACTTATTAGTGGACCTGTCAGAACCAGAAGATTGTGATTGGAGCACGTTTTTATCCCAACACTGGAAACTTTTCAGGAAATTTCTCTGTTTCGAAGGGGTGTGTTGATGTTCTGTCAACTCCAAGTTGTACATCTAGGGCGTGCCAATTCTCCCCCAAAGTAGCATCCTTCGTTTTTGAGAAACCGTCTTCGATTTTGAAAGAAAAACCCGTCGAAAGTGGTCAAAAACCACCTTTTGACCATTAATGACAGTTTTTTTTAGAAACGAAGACGGCTTCCTAAAAACGAAGGATGCCGTCCTGCAGGGATAATTGTTCGTATAGTGGCATCCACACACAAAATTTCAACATGATCCGCCACCTACAGGAAGAGCAACACCTGATTATCACTGGAGCGCGCCAGAGTACAAGGAAAGGATGTTGTGATTTACTGTCCATATTCACAGTGATTTGCAGTAGATTTACAGTGATTTACGGTACAATTCACATTAAACGAGCCCCAATCTGTTTCATGAAGGGTAGAACCAGCCACAGCTCTGGTGCTAGAAGTCCCTCTGAATATGCTCAATGCCTACTAAGTCCTGCTGGTCCATGACCATTACGTGCTGTGCCCTGTGCCCTCCCCTGCGGAGTACATCGCCTCCGATGTCCCGAATTTTATATCGGGGAGGATTGGCAACAAAGCAGCTGGGACTCTTTTTCTGATTGCATAAGCACTTTTAGGAACTTCTGCACCTATCCTAGCACAAAAGTATTGGCAACAACTTTCATGTGAACCCGCTTCAATAACAAGTTTTCCATGTGATAAATATGAACCGGCTATAACAAAAATTTGATGTCCATAGTCGATCCTACTCAGGGTCTCATCTAGAGACTTCCAAAGGTCGATAAGTTCCTTCCATCTGTTGGCGTTTTTCTCGTTGACTCTTGGCCATGCTGTTACTATTTTCCGCCACTGCTCACTTGATTTCTCACTAGCTGAAGAAGCTTCCTCGATATTGCTTCGTCCATTTTTTTTTATCAACCGGCCATGTTACGATCTGAGTCCTGAATGCTGACCATTCCTCGAGTATTTCTAGGATCTTATCAAACGTCAGTGCCATTCTGGTGAGGATATCACCGCGCATCCCGTCTTTTTCGAGGACAACTGCTCCCTCGCCTGCGACACATCTAAAGGGTCCATTCTTCTATTGACGTCCTTTAGTCGCCTCTCTTTCCACCTCTTCCCGCACACTTCTAAAGGCTTCATCGTAAGAAGTGTCGAAGTAATTCCCTTCGCTGGGAGCTTGTTCCATAATTTTCCTCGTACTGCATATAAATTCTGTCCATTCTATTCATAGTTGAAATGCCATTTTCAGTACTGCCTTCAGTGCATCGGAGTCGTGGCAGACTACTCCTTCGCAGTAATACTTTATTTTTTGTCCGAGATCCAGGTCTGTCCTGCGGAATATACTCGCTGCGAGACAGGCCGACCACAACGTGTTGATCGGCTCTTTGCCAACTGCGCCCGGAAACTTGCATCCAGGAATGTCGTTCAATCGGGCTTCTTCGAAACATCCATCACTGCACTTGAATAGCAGATGGCCCCTTTCTAACGGGTTCTACTGAAACATGGCACCATTACTTTATTTGCTCGTATTTTCGCAGGTTTTCTCCTTCGCTTCCCTCTACTAGTCTTCGTATCGATCGGTTCATCGGAAATACATCTGGGTACCACTCTCCACATGTCAAACTGCACTCTCAGGGGTTCAGAGTTCTCGCCAATCCTAGTTATCAAGGCAGAGTTTTGGCTCATTTCCAACACTCGATATGGTCCTGGCCACAGACCAATCAATTTGGGGTGGGAATTCATGGCTTTTTCATTCCGAGAAAACAGATACACTCTATCTCCGCTCTTAGCATGCTTCTTAACATATCCATGATTCCTTTCATCGTAGGTTTTCTTCATAGTTCCCCTTACGCGAACATTGTATTCCTTTACTCGGTCATGTGTTTCCGCTATCGACTGTAGTAGTTGATACATGTAGTCGTCGAGTTTTACCCATACTATTCCAAGTCACCCATTGGGGACAACTGCTGATGAAAAATTAGGATCTATCAAATGCAAGATGAAATAGGGGCTTTCTCCTTTGGAGCGATGAGGCGTCATATTATACGCCATCATGCAAAACGGGATCCTTACATCCCATTCCGTGGGGACAACTGTACTGCAGCGCAACATCGCTACGATTGTGCCATTCAGGCGCTCGGTTGTTCCGTTTTCGTGAGAGTTATAGCCCTTGGTCACAACATAGTCAATCTCAGGAATTTTCATGAATTAAGACATCACTTTGTTTTCGAACTCGTCCCCTCTATCTGATAAAATGACTTTGGGCCATTTGCACCCCTCTGCTATCCATCTGGTAAAAAATACCCTTGCCACTGTCTCTGCACTCTTATCCGGTATTGGATATGCAGCTGTGATCAATCACCGTAACTGCATAACGGTTTCCTCCTGTTGTGGGACACAATTCCAAAATGTCTACACCTACTTTAAGGTTTCGAGGTGACAATTGGTTTCAGCGGCAGTACTATCACTGAACTTGGATTGTGGACAAAATAGCGTAGACACTCTTTAGTCCATCTATGCACATCCTGCAGGCCAGAAAACTTCTTTTTCCAATCTATTAACCACTTTATGCACACTGAAATGTCCAGCAAAAGTGCCAAAGTGGGCTTCCTGAAACATCGCATACCTAGCACTTCTGGGAACCACAAAAACAAGTGTTCCATCTTTCTGGTACATTTTCAGATCACCGTGATCAATTTCAAAATCTACCACTCTCCTTCCTTTGTGGGCAACTTGTTGTAATGGCATGACATCTTTACTTCCCTTGCAGAGGCAACTGATTATGTCTGCAAAACAGGGTCAAGCGCGTGTTGATAAATTATCAACGTGGGGTTGTATGGTGGGCGGATAAAGGGGGGGGGGGCGGTCGTGAAGGGGAGCGATAGTGGTTGTCTTAGAGAATTTGGGTACAGGGTCAAGCGTGATGATGGTAAAAAGTCGATCCCCATACGACCCCCCCCTTTGAGCCTCCAAAAATACGACTCCCCCCCTCTGCGCACAAATTTCCTTCTATGCTTGCAGAATTTAGATATTTAAGTATCCCATTTCAGGTGTTCGTACTGCAAGAGGTGTGGTGGAGCCAGAGCATAAGAGGGAGAAAGAGGCTCTTTTGTATCTAACTACTTGTTTGGAAGTTTTTTGGAAAACGTTGAAATGTACGCGGTAAACAAAAAACGTGCATTAATTATGCAGTGTTGCTTACGTAACTAATTAGGCTCGAACACATCAAGAAAAAACATCTATATACAGTGGACGGCAATGGCGGTGGCCCATCTGCGGCCTCGAGAAGGACGCAGCGCAACCGCGCCGCGCGCGCCGGGACCGGTGTCGTCTGCTACTGGAATGCTATTTCTAGTCGCTTTCTTCCCGATTTGGTCAGAAATGCTTAAAATCGGGCAGAGAAGCTCTAAATATAGCATAACAGCAGCAGAAAACATTGTTTACGACGCGGGCGGCGCGGTTGCGCTGCGTCCTTCTCGAGGCCGCAGATGGGCCACCGCCATTGCCGTCCACTGTACATCATCTACATGGTGAAGGGTTCGATCCCTACCAGGGCTAAAATTTTTGCTGAGGGTTAAACCGTGTGCGGTGGGCGAATTTCAGTCTGAAAGCGTCCGTACAGAGTTTCTAAACGAAATACCTTCGTATTCGTCACGAAAAACAACCATACACATCATCGACATGGTCAAGGGTTCGATCCCCTCCCCTCCGAGGCTAGAATTTTTGCATGCCGTAAAATGACACGCGCTTGTAGTAGATTCGAGATGATCGACCGTAAAGCACGAAATAACTGTTTATAGGGGTGGAGGACTGGGTAGGACTTTCAGTACGGACGTGCGAAAATTTCAGCCTAAAATTTTGACTCGTTCAGAGGCATGGTTGTAGTCGGACACGAATATCAGAAGATCTGGCCTGTTGAGGTCCCAATTTTTTTCAGGTTCCTAATAGTCGAAGGTTTGCGCTTTCAGGCTGTACGGCTCGTTTTTCCGCAGCTGCTTCCACCGCGATTCAACTCCGTCGATAAAAACATGGAAAAAAGGCCATTTTTTATCGACGAAACATCATTTCCGTAATTCCCGTGCTGAATCTTTCCTCTTGAAGCTGGAGACCTGAAACTTGGGGGTAAAGCACTATTGGGTAGGGCTCATAAAATGACTTTTTACCGACCTGCAGGACTGGGTAGGACTTTCAGTACGGACGTGCGAATATTTCAGCCTATAACCCCCCACTTTTCACTATTCAAATCATACTGTTAAAGTCGTTTAATCACGTCAAAACAAATTCTGTGTATGGATAATTCAGTGTCCCACTTCTTCCGTTTTTTCTACCCTTTTTTTCTACCTCCTATTCCACACTAAGACACCCCCCTCCCTACCACGACCCCCCCCCCTTTCCCCAGCCCCCACCGTGCGACCCCCCTTGATAATTTATCGACACACGCTTGACCCTGTTTGGTTACCACTTTTGATACTACTGCTGCTAGATCACCGAGCGAAACTGAATATCGGGTGGTCATTTTTGTTTATACATGCTGCCAGTCCTGCTCTCCATTGGAAGCCGAAAAAAGTCATACTATGGAGCCTACTCAGCTATGCTCTGCCTTCACGTTCCAGCTCTAAAACTGCATCTATAGTGGATAGTGGGTAGCAGTCCAGCTCGATTTCTCAGGTGGGAAAATTCCAGTAGATTTCGCAAGTTTTCTCGATTCCAGTAGACTCTACCGGAATTTACACGTAAAATTAGCGAAATCTACTGGAAACTGCACTTCGTGTAAATTCCAGTGGATTTCGTGTACTTTTCGTCTATTTTTCTGGTAAATTCGTTTTCCACCAATTATTGCCATTGCTTTTCCACCTTCAGAAATGGGTCACGCCCCAAAAAATTTCAAAAAATCCGCTCATCATAACTACCAAAAAGTTTGTAAATTTATATGATGCATAAAAATATACCATGCTAACATGAGAGACATTCACCAGCGGAATTTACGGAGCACGTCAACTGGATGTACTGCATGAGTAATTTCGTTTCAAAATTGTACTCAAAAGTGGTTGATGAAACACCTGCAGCCGGAAATATTCTCCGGAGTGCGGCATTTTTGCTCTGGGTCCACAGCGGTGCAGCGCTGCGTGTCCGCCGACCGTGGCTGGGACTTGTCACATCAGTTGATGTCGCAGCAATTTTCGCGCATTTTCCAGCAGAGTTCGCTTATCTTTCGGGCGGAATTCGGGTGAATTCCAGTGGATTTCTTTTATTTTCCGGACATTTACGTGTAATTTCCGGGCGAAATCGGGAAATATTTCGGCGAAAAATAAGCGAAATCTGCTCGAAAGCACTCGTAATCTACTGGAATTTTTCCACCTGAGTTTCTTATTCAACTCCCTGTAGTCTTCACAGAGTATCAGACATCCATCTTTTCTTTTACCAGGACGATGGGAAACGCCTATTCTGAACGACTCTTCTCAATAATTTGTCTTTTTTCTAGATCCTCTAGCAAATCTTTCAACTTTTTTCTCATTCCCAATGGCACAGGGCGCGTTTTCATCTTAATTGGTTTACGCTCTCCGGTATCAATGTTCATCTCTACAATCTTGGTACCTGTCAACTCCCGATCACATGCCGCAAATACATCAGCATACTTATCTAGCATCCTCACATTTCTCTTCTACATTCGAGCTGACCTTTATCTGCTCAGCTAGCAATTTTTGTCTGTCCGCAAAGCTTAACTCATCGACGGTACTGTCAAGCATCAACGGATTCACGTCTTCCCAACTTTCTTTCCACTTCTCGGTCCCCCATTGACCGATTTCCTCACCCGCTCTTAGTACCATTGGTTCATCTTTGGCGTTCATTATTGGTACTCGAAATTCTTCACCTTGAATTTTGAATAACCCATTGCTCACTCCGTATCTTGGTGGCCACAGTATGCCTTTTGTGTCGCTCATCCGTCTGCAACGAGCTGACACTATGGCAGATGTGTATGGTGGGATATATGGCCTTCTAGTCACCGTTACCAGTCTACTTTGTTGGCTCTCCCTTGCTTTGTGCACTTCACACTGTTTTCCTATCCTCAATTCAACACCCAAGTTATCTAGCAAATTCGTTTCTAGTAGGATTTCCTCGTCGCGGTTGTCTACTATATGGAAAGCCACTAAGCTGCTATTGCCCCCCTCCAGTTCGACTAGGATCTTGACTGCTCCAAGGAACTCCTTTCTGTTCTCGGAAGTGTCATAGACGGGTTCGATTTTTTCCTCATCTATGACCTCTAAACTGTCTACGTCAAAGCCGCTAAGCTTCGCTTGTGCTAGTACCCCAACTGGAATGATACTAATCATGGACCCAGTATCGAGCATTGCTGGAATCCTATGAGCCAATAGCCTTGCCGAAACCGACATCTTATAACCAACCAGTCGCTGCTCACCTACTTTCCCCTGTTTCGTTCTTATTACTAAACTCCTAGCATCCTCAAGGATTTGGGACATTCTTTTTTTAGCAGTACATGTCTGTACAGTAGATGCCTTAGTCGGATTCTCGACGATTCCTCTTACTTGCGCTCCCTTCAGTGGGCGTTAATTTAAGATTTGACCGAATCTCAAACAACTGAAGCATTTCTTTGCATCGTTGTTCATACCACTATGTTCATACCACTAGGTTCATCCAATGCCCTTGGCCTAACTTTTGGCTCACGCCTTGTTGATCCATATCCATCCAACTGATTCCTCCTATCACGGTTCTCAGAACGTTCTTCTCTTTCCATATTTCTATACTGGTTATGCCTCATCTTATCCTCACTCCCTTGTTTCCTGCGAGTGGTGTTATTGTAGAAGGTCGATCTTCTCTTCCAATCTAGTCGTCGATCTGGGACCTTTTTCCGCACCGACCCATACAGCTTCTTCAACAGCTCTATCGAGAGTGCAAGCTGCTTCACTTCCTCATAAGCCTTCTCAGGCTTCACTGTATGCAAGACGCTCATGTTCGGGCCAATGTTTCGAGTTCGCAAACAAAATCTGTGCGAACTCGAGAGAGCGGTCTCCTATCGTGGCTTCTGGATTTGCTTTACGCCCCAGAATTTCCATGGCTACGCTGAAGTCCGCGACATCTTGGTTTGGGCGCATCTCCATGTCTTGGAGTTCCGCTATACCTCTGATCCACCCGCCACTGAGCCCTCCGACAGTATCCTACCCATCTCTTTCACAACTTCCTTAAATCCTCTAGCCTTCACTTTCGCCGGCACAGAAAGGAAGACATTCTTAGCTCTGCCTTCTAAATGGTCATCACAGAAGATTTCCACTAGGGTTCTATTTCCGAGAGAATCTTCTCACAAATTCTTTGAAATTCTCATTTTGTTTCCCCTTGCAAATCCCTGGGTCTCGGAGAGAGACTGGAGACAATTCAGTATTTTCAAGTTAATCTGCTGATTTTCCTTCTTCCTTCCGATGATGTCGCTACACATCGCCTCCAATCGTGCACGCAATACGCTCCAATCTGCTCCGTCGTGGGCGTCTCTTGCAGCCGATCCTCTTTCATAATTGCATCACTTTGTCGTTCTCCAACAACCCTTTGTAATGACTCACCATTTAATTTTACTCCACTGGTTTTACCTTCTTCGTCATAGGCCTCGGCCTTCTCTTTGACCTGTCTCACGACTTTGACAATCTGCAATACGTCAGTGTTCAATACCTCACAAATTTCAGCTAATAGTTGACCATCCCTGCCACCTTGATCACCTTGACTCCCGTTGATCTTCGGGTATACCGAGCGGGCACCAGCAATCCTTCCATTTGTCCCTCTCGCGAGCCAGAGTTGTCCAGTTGATTCTGTCTGTTCGAGGGACACGGAGAGCATCGTATCTATCCTTGAAGGGCTTCGTGAAGAAGTCTGAGCATCGGGTCGATGGTCTTGCTGTCGTGCGCTTAACGTCCCGTGGAGTTCAGTCGCTGACGGCTCTTGTCCAACGGTTGTCGTTAAAACGCATCACGTGTCCGGCCCAACTAATCTTTCTCAACTTGGCGTTAGCGGCAGCGTCCCTGATCTTCGATTGTTGACGAAGGGTGGAACTCCATATTCCAGCTCTCACTTGCGTGAGGCGGGCTATTCCTAGCATCACCCTCTCGATGGAACATTCGACGACGCTGACCGCATTCTCATCCTGCTTGCGCAACGTCCAGTTTTCTGAGGCGTACGTCAAAGCAGGGAGAACGGTTCTGTTGAAGAGGTGGGCACGGAACCTGGTGTTCTTCGTCTTCTTCACTACGTCCTCGATGCTCTTGTAAGCTCCCCAAGCCGCTCGTTTCCTCCTGCCCACCTCTGGAGCGAGGTCGTTCATCATGTTGTCTTCCCGACCTAGGTATACATAGCTGGAGCATTCGGATATGGTCGTTCCGTTGAGCGAGACTGGGGCATCCGGGACCCATCCGTTCTTCATGAACATCGTCTTCGTCAGATTCAGCTGGAGACCAATCTTTCCACACGCGTCCTCGAAGTCGGCCAGCATCTGTTCCGCTTCGCTGATGGTTGGTGTTATAAGAACGATGTCGTCAGCGAAGCGAAGATGACTAAGTCGCCGGCCATCAACTTGCACTCCCATGCTATCCCATTCCAGTTTCCGCATGACGTCTTCGAGAGTGGCGCTGAATAGTTTTGGCGACACGGTATCGCCTTGCCGAACCCCTCTCTTGACGTCGATGGTGATGTCGTCGTAGAATGGAGAAATCCTGGTCGTGAAGTTGCTGTAGAGCTCACGAAATACCTTGATGTATTGAGTAGGTATGCCCTGGTTGCCCAGGGCTTCCAACACCGCTTCTGTCTCAACAGAGTCGAAGGCTTTCTTCAAATCGATGAACGTGAGACAGAGGGGCATCTTATACTCTCGCGATACTTCGATGAGTCTAGTGACGGTGTGTATGTGGTCGATCGTACTGAATCCTTTTCGAAACCCTGCTTGCTCGCACGGCTGTCCCTCGTCTAGTGTCCTTTCGATCCTATTGAGGATCACTCGCGTGAAAAGCTTGTAGACGACGGACAGTAGGCAGATGGGGCGATAATTGCCAATATCCCGGGTCTCCCTTCTTGTACAGCAACACGGTCCTGCTGGTCTTCCATTGGTTAGGTACCTTGCATTCCGACAGGTACCGCGTGAAAAGCCTAGCCAAGGTGGTAATGAGAATTGGCGGTAGGTTCTTCAGATGTTCCGGTCGAATCCTGTCGGGGCCCGGTGCTGTACGATTCTTCACCGACTTGATGGCATGTCGGATTTCGGAAGGGAGAACCGATGGGACAACATACCAAGATTTGAGGGAGGTGGACGTGGCTATCGAAGAGATCCGAGTAGAAGTCGTAGATGACCTTCTCCATTACCCGTCTTGATGAAGAATTGTTCCGTCTGGGCGCCGGAGGGCGGACATCTTGGTCTTGCGATTGGCGAAGTCTCGGCGGGCGCAGCGAATGCTTTTCCCTGCCTCTGCGGCTTCGGCCAACACTGCTGCTCGTCTCTCCTTGAGGTCTTCTTTTATCGCTTCTCTGCACCGTTTTGCGAGCTCGGACGTTAGCTGGTAGTTGCCTGCGGCTCTCGCGGCTCCACGCTGGCGTATAAGCTCGAGGGTCTCGTAAGACAGTCGTCTCTTGGTGACTCTTAAACCCTCGGCGCTCTTTGCGCTGTCGCGGAGATGCTGTACAAGCCGATCGTACTCTTCGTCGATGTTGTCGACAACCGCATCTTCCCAAAAGCCGGCTCCCAATTGATGACGGGTTTGGGACTCCTTCTCTTAAACTTCACGGCTTTCTCTCCTTTGCGTGAGAAGAAGAATCTTGCACGAAGGAGGCGATGGTCGGATCCCGGTGTAGAACTTTGGTACAACACCGACGTCGGTCAGGCAGAACCCTCGATTGACGATGATGTGGTCAATTTCATTATGGTACTCTCCACCGGGTGATTCCCACGTCCAGCGTAGGGAGGTTGGCTTCTGAAATTGTGAGTTACCATGGATGGTCTTCGTCGTCATGATGAACTCAGACAGTCTCTCTCCCTGTTCGTTCCACTGCAGGCCGTGGGTACCGATGTGAAGTTCCTCAGGCGTTCTCCTATGACAATCTTGGCGTTAAAACCGCCAACGATGATCTTGTAGAATGTGTCGTCTTCCCTGTAGAACTTCTCCAAGTCCATGTAGAAGGCCTCGATATCCCCTTCGTCGTAGCTGGATGTTGGAGCGTAGGCGACGAAGATTGTCAAGGCCGGTATTGATCCACATCTTTTCAACCGCAAACGTCCGATTCGGGTTGTTAGCTGTTCGAATGAGTCGATGTTCATGACCAAGTTCGTGTTGACGAGGACACCGACCCCACCAACTCCTCTACTGTCGCAGTTTCCAAGGAACAGTTCTTCTCCAGTGTCGAAGGTGGCATTCAGTGGTCGGTGTCTCCTCGTCTCGGTCAGTCCGATGACGTCGTACCTGATCTTCTTGGCCTGCATCATCAAATCCTCGGTGGAAGCCTCCGATGCAAGCGTGCGTGCGTTGAAGGTACAGACCGTCATCATAGTCCTTCTGGTTTTAGGCACCCTAGATAATCACTCGGACCTCGTCCTCACTGGCGCTGTCGTACCAGTGCCTCTTCCGAGATCAAGGAAACACTCTATTATTGCTGTGTCGAGCTTGAAAAATTTAAAGCCCACAGGAGATAGCTTGCTGGGCTCTATTCCCC
>JBAJFG010000412.1:0-45581 GCA_037903475.1 Ancylostoma caninum | reverse complement strand
CTTTGCTCCACCCCCTTCCAGAGTTCGACATTGATCGGGATCGATTCCTGCACTTTGAATGAATGCTCAGGCAGTGGAGTTCTTCCACTGCCCGGCTCTGTAGCCGGCGTTCTTACACATGTCGCTCGTAAACTCTTCATAATGGCGATCCGCAGCGCGCGTCTGGAACCCTCGACGAAGCCGCCGCCGCACATTTCTCATGTTGATCACCAACTGATGGCCATTACGTGCTCAAGGTTTACTGTTCCCTGGGGTGGAGGAGAGATGCTGGTAGAACATCGCGACCTTCACCAGAAGCGGGAGCTTTCCCGAAAATTGCGTAGGAGATGGAGAAGTGAAGGATAAGGGGGGGGGGTGAATGCGGGTAATAATGATCCGATTATTTAACCAGTTGAATTTTTTCCGCATAGATCAGATCCTTCATAATTAGTTTGCTATCTCAATCATAGCGGCATTGCACTTTGTGGTGTGTCATTTTTTCCTTGTCTGCTCCCTCTGGCTATTCTCCCCGAAGTGTGAAGACAGATGAAAGGCTAGAGCTCATCACTTTCTCAAGCGACACGGATAGAACGTTAGCCAAAGCTCAGCTCCTGAAATTTGCTTGCCATGTCAATTTCTCTAAAAAGAGAGTGCATGGAAATCTCGCCGCACAAACGTAGTGCATAGCCAATTTTCCGCTGTGGATTGGATGGACCTGTCCAGGGAATTACGTTCGGTTGAGCGAACATGCCATGTTTATCCACAATGAAGCGGGGAAATGCCAATTATTCGTTTTTCCTTTCCTTTCAGCGCAGCTGCAAAGCGGTTGGCTGTGCCTACACACATGCTTGTTCCTCTCATAGGAATTCTGCAAGGGTATTTACTCGTTTACTTATTTGATGCACTCGAGTGTGTAACACAAACAAAAAAATCTGTTGGCGGAGGTAGAAGTCCTGTTTTTACACTCGGAGTGCCTTGATTTTTGAGCCATAGTTCTCTCCTTAGCTGGAAAACAAATCAATTGCCCCCGAATACGTTTAAATAACCATTTCCAAGTACTGTCCCCATATCCTGAACTCAACAAGAAAACGACTTTTACTAGTGTGCTAGGATAGCCCAACTTTACCCATATCAAGCAAACATTGCCGATTAAAAATTGATTTTAGGATTTGCACTCCAAAAAGTACATAGTCTGTGTACTACTGTTATATTTTTTCGAAAAACGGTTCATGGATCTCTGCATGACTGTTGATCAAAACGTGTTCTTTTTTTCTCAAGGAATGGATCGTGATTGTGGAAAGGAAACCCCGAAAGTGGCGGCCTATTTACTGCTTTGCATGCTGATCCACATTAAGCTCCTTGAGCCTCCTAATCCATTGCTCGTTAATGCAACTCGCCCGTTGGTCATGACCCTGGATCACTCCAAGCGGTTCCAGTGCTAATAAAATATAAATAAATTAAACGTGAAAAAATATATCTTTGAATAAAAAAACACAAAACACCCTGTTCCCATTTTTTGAATTGGGTTTGATTTTTTATAGTGGATTTTTGCCAGTAAACTAATCCTAATAACCCAAATATTACATTTTAACTAAACTATATTCTTAGGAGACTACTGGAGCATGAGGGACCTAAATTAAAGTTATACTTTTTTCCAAAGGTGCTTTTTTATCAATGGCTATACATCATTGCTGGCAATAATCTGTTTAAATCGTGTGGTCTTTTTTCTAGCACTACTAAACCATTTAGCTATACAAAGGTATTAAGGGTGTTTTTAATTTGCAACATAAATGCATGGTAAAACTTTCCCTCCATCACTTTCGTATTAATCCTGTCGTCTCCACACCATCCGCATCTTTCCAACGAAAACGATTTTTCTATATCTACAAGTGCTTCTTCGTCGATTTTTTGCCAGAAATTTTTTCAAAGCCATTAGCTGTTGTTACTGTGCTCTCAAATTTTTTATTTCAGCCCAATATCAGTAGAACACGACGAGGTCACCATTGCAGAGAACGTACAAGTAGCCAAAGGTGAGTAAAAATTTCGAGTAATACATATGGTAGTATTTTTCTTACAATTGTTTTGATATTTTCGTAGCTGTTTCGACGCCAGCGCATAATTAGAAGCGCATGTTTGTGATTGTGTAAGAGTACGAGGGTGAGTGCCGGAATGCCTGTGTAACAACGGCAGAATTGCGTCATTTCATGTCATCCATTAGTCGAGGAATCCTGGGACGTTGAGTGAACGTCTGTGCATATTGTAGCCATTGGAATTCATGAGCTCATTTGTATGTTGTTATCTTTATTTAATGATTTCTCATATACATTCTAGGATAAAAGAGAAAGAAAACGACTCAAAAGTGCCTCAGAAATGAAAAAAATATCTATCATATCTTGGCTAGTCAGAAACACTTCTTCAGGAGGAACATGTATACTTCATGCATCGAAGACTTCCAAGCCTTTTAAAGCACTTCATTCATTTTTCTCATTGATCAACACTTACATATTTTTGTTAACTTCATTCATTTTTAATCTTTGAAGCACCTATTGACAATTTTCGAAAGTTCGCTTTGTGCGTTTGGGATATACTTAAGACCGAATAATGCATTAGATACCCATCGATTAATTCGAACTTCGAGGATTGAATACTGAATAAGTCTACAGTTAGGATGTTTGAAAAGAGAGAGCAGTATAATTCTTTAAGAATGATTAAAAGACGTTTAGGTTTTTCTCTTTTTTGAACATTTCAATTATTCTATTCGGATCTTGCTGTGAATGAATAATTGAATGAATTGGATTACTCAATTTTTATTCGGTCTTAAGTATAGCTTGAAGAATGCTTCTATCAATTGTTAAATTTAAAGAAAGAACTTGGCGGATTTTCCATACATTATGTTAGAATTTCTATAATTACATAGGGCTTGAATGAAATTTTTCATTTTTGCAGCATACATTTCTATCGAGAAGAGAATAGTTCAGATATTACCTTCCGATTGAAAAAAAGAACTTTAATCATGTTGAGAGCAAAGCGATTTGAAAATTGTGGAATTTTTCTGGGATTTTTATAGAAAACTGATTCTTAGAGCGTGTTTTTCTCTATTTAAAGATACCATTCTGCAATTTCTTGTTTTTATCCAATTTAATGAGAGAAACTTTTTGAAATCATCAAAATATTCATGAATATGCATATTAAGTGAAGAAGCTAAGTTTTTTACATTGTCCCGAGAGGGAGTCTAAGCACTGAAGTACATCTTCTGCACTCATCATATATGTTATTTACATAATGTACTAATATTTGTACAATATCTACTTGTTTACTCTCATATTCATAATTTGTTTGTCCTTTTTCCTTTCTTATGTTTCGTTTTCATGTGTTTGCATCATGTATTTAAAAATAACACCTTGTAATGAAAATTCATCGGAAGAAAAGGTTGGGAAAGCACCGCTGGATGTAGGCGACAGTGGGGAGTGAAGGCACTAGAATATTTGTGCAATTCAGTTGAAAAGCACAGGTTACCTAACGTACGTACACATACGTATTTTATGAGTGTAAAAAAAGGCAGAGTAACCATAGCATCTGGCAACTGAGCTGCTAGTATAAGGGTTCCCTCACCTCACCTCTATGCTTACATCAGTTCTTGGGAAAAGAAAATGAATGGTTGGTGAATCGGGAGCACCACGAACACATAGTATTCGTTCGCACTAGTAATCATAGTGTTCGCGGCCATGTGCCCTGGTCAGGAAGGTGCTATTATATGTATTTGTTTTCAAATCACGGTTGACCACAGCCGAACAAGTAGGCATAGTCAGGGTGTCAAGCGATAACTCCCATTTACGGGGAAGCTGGGGCAGCGAACCCCCATTCTCACTACCACATCCCCTCATTGTCATCGTTAAACTGTCTTCTGATCAATCTTTTCTAGTCACACCTTTTATTAACGCGCTTTTTCTTTTTTTCTTTTGTTTGTAAAGCGGACCTGATTTGATTTATAGTCGACACTGAGGCTTCAGAAATAATGCATGTTGCTTTAGGGCCTTGAGGGCACTGTCGTTTTTTTTTCGTGCTGGATATGACCTGCTTCAACTCACAAACATATGTCTCCTTATAAATTCTGCTTTGCTAATCCTACCTTTAAATGGTGTTCACAGGGTTTATAAATTCTTTTAGCAATCTGTTCACTTTACAATTGCACATGCTAGTACTACTACTTGCTACTTTTCTTCATCCTGTTACTGACCGTTTTACGAAGACTACTTGGAAAAGCTCTAAAACTAGGCGTTCTTCACCGCTAGAACTAGTCCAACTCCCATAACCCCTTGATAAATAGCCGTTTCCATAGAACATATAAAATCCAGGTCGTTGGAGTTGTACACTTGCCCAATAGATGTTTTTTTTCGTGGGATTTTAGTAATTGTTGGTGGAAATCCTTGCGCTAGGCTTTAGCGGTTTGCACTTCTCCGGGATGAAGGGAACTAGGTATGTAAATCATCCAGAAATGAACCAAGAAATTTCCATTTTAGAGGGAGGTAAAATCAAGTGTTAGTGAGATATATACACTAGCACCAGCACAGCTTACCCACGGTAAACGTGTTGACATACGTACGTACCCAAATTTACCCACGTCATCCGCCCTGGCGTTTGTCCTGGTTATCTCAATCAAGCATGTCACCCTAGTCCGTCGACATCAATTTGAAACTATTTCCGTTTTTGTTGGTTTGTTTCCTAGAGATGAATGCTAACTGTTCATCGTTCAAAATGGAACTCTTATCTAGGCGCCATAATTTTGACGCGCCATATGTACGTGATGTGGTCATTCGTCAACGTTTTCAACCAAACCGATGCCTCTTCAAAAAAAAAAGAACAATTTTGCTTAGTAGATCGGATAAAAAATCCTCGCTTCTTTGAGTTGCTTGGCAATTTGTGCCTAATTTGTTTTGACCTTGATATTGCAAAATTTCACGCAGGAGTACCACTTTTTCGTCCACACACCTCTGTCTTGTTAATTCATGTCACTATATACTAAGCATTATATTCATGTCACATGTAACTGTCACTGTCACTGTCACGCTGTCACTTCTCATTAAATTTTCGACTTCCAAGGGTTTTGAAACTCTTGGAGAGGTGTTCGTCTATGCTTTTCTTTGTTGAAATTGTTGTTACTATTCTCATGCTACTTGTCCAATTCATTACTAGAAAAATGAAGAAAAAATTATAGAGAGGAGAAAGTATACCAGGATGCGTGCGTCACACGCACGCATTCACTTGCAAGCGATAACGATCTGTCTACGCGGCATGTGCATCCTCAATGACGAGAAGGTGCGGCTGCAACAACACCGCAAACACGTGCGTCTAAGCTGCGTCAGCGATGCGATTGGACCCTGTTCTTCAGCATTTAGACGCACGCGCGTCAGATGCATCCAATATAAATTGTCCTGTAGATGTAGGCTGTATCTTGAAGTCTTCGAGTGCTACTCTACCAATACACTGAACGCCATGTGCCTTGTTTACTGAAGTGCATAGCAGCAAACTTTCACTACAACCTCTTTCAATGCCTTTCTTCTTTGAAATCCTTGCTACATGCCCTCAATCCCCCTTACCACAAATATTCTGTCAACGCTACACCATTGCGGCCGTCGAATGATTGAAGAAATCAATCATATTTCCATCCAGTTATACTGTTGCTCTCTTATTATTTTGAATTGACGTGCAACGAAGAAGACTCACAGAGTAGAATAATTGCAGTCCGCCCAAACGGATAAAGATTAAACCAAGCAGTAACCCCAAGCTCTATAATACAATTGTACGTTCTAAAAACCGCGGGCCTGGGGCACGATCAGTATTGCTCGTCACGTCTGAAGACCTTCTGCAAAATACGCTTGTCTCGAAAATTCCGTCGTAGTTTCACCGCTTTTTCCGTGCAGCCCACACACGCATTGCCAACGCATAGCTTTACAAAGGGCAAACGCGTGATAATTATGAAAACCACAGCGAAACAAAACATTGCAGTCGTTAGGGCGATGTCATTCCAGTGTTTTCGAATGGGAGACCGTTGCGTTTTTTGAAATATCGCCATCGTTGTACTAATTCGACTGGATGGATGCGGAATCCGCTGTACAGAGCTGCTGTTACTACGGATTTTCATTGAAGAGATGTTAGCCTTTCAAGGATTATCGGACACTTACCACCCGCGCGTGTCAGGCCCCGGTGAGACAGTTACAGAATGTAGCTCCTTAAAGGCAGTGTCTCAGCTCATGTTGGGTGCCGAGATATTCACAGATTCAGGTCCAGCTCGGAGCGCTGATTCCAATGATGTGCTTGATGTCAGAAAACACCTTCAAAAACTCCTACTTTTAAGGCAAAATTAGATACAGGAGCGGACGAGTTTTCTGGCTACGTAGCTAGCAAAAACGGAGCTGAGAAGCTGAGATTGCACCTTAAAATGAACTTCTCAGCAGCAGCTATTATCAAACAAACAAACGTTTCCGTGTTGAAAAAACATGCCGCACCCTCGGCAAGCTCTTACTGCGGAATGAACTCTCTCGTCCACTGGCCGAGAATTTCGAAATTCTCGGCCAAAGAAACCCGTAACTTATGGGGTTTTCGACGTTTCTAGGAAAAACAAAGTACATCGTTCTGCTCAGCGGCTCGCATTCTTTCGACTGACGAACTTTGTCCCTGAGGTGAGACACTGCCTTTAAGGACTTTTTTGGAAAGGATAGGTCGTCTTCTGATTATTATGCCTAACCAGGAGCTAGAATGAGTTATGACACCTTTCTGAAGCATGTTCAGTCACTTCTTCCAAGGTTGAAAAAGGAAAAAAGGCCTGACGCGACGCGTGCGAGTGGTAAATGACGCCTTTCAAGTACTGACTACACGGTAGTGTTTTTGAAAACCTTAGTGAGAGTTTGAACGCAATCTGAATCCCTTCCACAGAATTATTAATGCACCATTTGATTTGATACATGGATTTTGTTTCAACAGTTTTTTTATCCTTTGAACTAAAATTTTGAACAAAAAACACTGGAAAAGTGCACAAAAATGACTATCAGTGACGATCACATAGAGGAAGGACGTCGGAAAAGGGGTTCTCACCAAAAACGGAACCCGAACACCCGGAACTTTGAGAAAAAAAACGCTTAAGAAAGCCAATCTCGAAATTATTAATTAGAGAGTGCCCTGTTTTGTCCGCGTTTAGTCACTCTCCGACATTTGAAGGGCCCACATAGCCTACCAATTTTACACTAGGATTAGGAGTAGGTAATCTATTCTAGATGCGTGCGTTCGACGTGCGTGCGTCTCCATGGTGGAAGAGTCATGACGCCAAGCGTTTGCACCTTCGCGATGGCCTCACGTTGTTTTCACTGAGAATGTATGGTACTATCCGCGTTGATCGATCTTTCATGGGGAAATCTTCCATAAATAGATGCGTGCGCCTATGTTGCGATTGACGCACGCACCTATGTAGTATAAATCGCCATGCCGCTTCGAGAACCCTCGAAGAATTATGAGGGAGCGCAACAAAGAGGGTAAAATTGAGCTGCAGTATTTCTTTACACCTTCTTTACACCTCTTTACACATTTTCAATAATTATTGTAACGTTCAGAATTTCCTTTGAGTTGGTGGTGCATTTCTCACAAAGGGTGTTTCTTTGGAACTTTTTCACGATTCCCGGTAGTTTGTGATCCTTTTCATGCGTATTGCTCGTTTTTCTTTTGAATTTTCCCTGTTTCTATTCCCCTCTCTCCCCCTCGCCTTCCACCTTTATCTTCCCAACATTTTTCGGTGCTCAGCATTTACTACTAATCGCTCGAAAAATTAGTTATTAAACTGGTACATAGATACCAAATCCACACATTCTATATTGATTGTTCGAGGATTGCCACTACTAGTGGGGTGACAGATGATAGATTCACAATCAATTCATTCGTAATGTAAATCAGCCATGGAATTATTCATCATAGTTTCTGTTGCTTCTGGAGGTGAACTGCCATTTTGAAAATGCACAATTAGGACCTTTCGAAAACAGAAGAAAACTTCAAGAATCGATTTATTTATCTATCTATTTATTTGTTTATTCATTTATTCATTTATCCACTTATGCATTCATTCATTCATTCATTCATTCATTCATTCATTCATTCATTCATTCATTCATTCATTCATGCATTCATTCATGCATTCATTCATTCATTCATTAATTCATTCATTCATTCATTCATTCATTCAGGTAGTTGAATATGCACCTAAAGAGTCTCTCTGGTTAACTTCACAAATTTGAATCGTTTTTCCACTCGTAAATGGCCTTTTGCTTCTATTTACCTCCACGTTCCTCTCTCCTCGATCGTGCTACCTTAGTCCAATTAGGAAGAAATTGGCTTATCGTAGGATTTGTAAGTGGATGGTAGTGAGGGGCGTGGCTAATTTACATCCATTTGCTGAGCCTATTTAACTCTGCTGTAGAAAATACATCGATAGTTTCGCTTTTTCCTTTAGCGTCTTGGCTCAATCTATGAGGAGATATTTTCCTGATATTTAACGTTGCAAGTTTTGAAAATGTACTATTTCTTGAATTTTTATTTTCCTTCATTTCTTCTTATGTTTCTGTGCTGAAAAAATCCTGATGTATGCTACAACGCAAACCTGAAATTTTTTATTGTTATTTTTATTTGAACCACACATGCATCTGCCATACATTCTCTATTGAATGGTGCACGTAGTTGTCATACCTCTAACATGAATTTCCATTTTGCTTTCTTTTTTTTCTATGCTTTTTTTTCTTCTCCAGAGTCCATTGATTGGCTTGATGTTCATGGCCACGCACTGTTGTGCTTTCTAATGTTTGAAAGCTTTGAAAAACTCCAGAAAACTCCATAGGACTCCAGAAAACGCTTGGAGAATGGCATATACGAAATTATGAATAAAATCTGAAATCTAAAAGATACCCAGAATGCATGATTATGATTTGTGTGGGAAGGTGACTTATGTTAATTCTACCTTAGCACATGCTTGTAGGGGCTATACACGACACCAACCCCCATTGTCTGTTAGCACATTTTTGTCCTCTTCTTCCTATGGTGGAACTCGTGAACGTTCAGGATAAGGCACACGCCCACTCCCACATCCACAAGAACAAGTTTTTCTAAGGAAAATCGGTGTATTTTTGCCGAGAAATTCGTCAAAGCAAAGAGAGGGGTTGGATGTTGAGGATTGTGAAGTAGAGCAGTTTTTGGCAGGGAAAATCTGGGGGGAAAGGTCAAAATCTTCGTGAATACCACTGCTGGTAGGAATCCGAAGAAACTCATGTAAGTTCACTTCGGAACGGTTTCCTCTGTACTGAACCTTTGATTCGAGCAGAGTTTTTTAAGTAGTCGACAATTCGAAAAACTTGGTAGCTCAACCTCCTCGAGTAGTAGATGCGTCTCTTTTTTTCAGAATTTTTTTTTCAGAAATAAATACTTCTCAAATAGTTAGGCTTTCGAATGAATGGGAATTCGATTCGATTTGCTTCGTCAAAGTCACATGTCTGCCCAATACATATACTACATATGTTCCCCATCAGTGTCAAACTTCATGCTCAGGGCACTTTGAGATCTGCCGAAAAAACACTGGAAAAGAATCTGGAGAATCCTGAGAATTTCCTGAAAAACTTTCTCCATCGCATTATCCAACCGCTCTAGTTTCTATAGAGGGCAGTACCAGGCAATTTACTCTGATTAAGCTGGTATGTGCGACCATTACACCATCGAAACGGCGCCAGTTAAAGTGGGGGTGTGGCTTGTAGCAGAGCATCTGCACGTTGATTTACATCTGTTGTTCATCCGCTTCCACATTTCACTATTGGCTATCGAAAATAATTTTTATTGCCCGCTCACTCAGTCGTGTCCTGTTTCAGCCGAACCCGCTCCGGCGTTCACCCCAGCTCGTCCCCAGCCGGCTGCCGCCATGTCGACCGTCGAGGAGAGCAACAGGAGCGAGACTGTGGTAAGTGGACCCTCTTTCCAGATAGGTCGAGCTATTTCAGCCCAGTTTCGCCGTTTATCGTTCGAAAATCAATGGACCGAACAGGACGACGGGGCATTGTGCGGATGAAGGTCGCAACATGCTCCGGTAATGAGCTTTGCCCTGACCACGCGGTGGTTTACTGGCGTTACCGGTAATCCTAGGCGGGGAGGGGGGGGGGGAGGTGGAGCACGGGGGTGCATCGGCGCTTCGACCGGGCGCTCCTTTCACATGGTGAACAGCTGCTAAGAGCGATCGGTTTCATATGCTGTTAGTGTTTTCTCATCGAAGTGGCACAGCTGGCGCTCCATTCTATTGGAGCTTTTCTCTTTTTTAGTTGGAATTTCCTAGGAATTTACCTTGCCAGGTGGCCGTAAGAACTCTTATTGGCTCAAGATCCTTTATTGATTGGCTGCTCTGGATTCCTTCAGATTCACCTATTTGACTAGGCTTCCTACCCTAAGACAATTTTCATTAGCGAATACGATTCTTTTTGAATCCCTCATTGAAATTTTTATGTGGGAAAAATATCATTGCAGTCTCGTAGTCGCACTTGTTCCCATATGTTCGTTCTATTATTGAGACAAGGTTCCCCAAAGAAATTCTAACCGAAAAATTTCATGCATATGTACAGTATCAATGAAAAAAAATTGAGCTAGAATGTTGTTATTCCTTCAAACAACCCATTTCTCGGGCTGTGGAGCGTTGTACCTGGAATGGGCGGTGCTGATAGGCCCTGCAATTGGTCTATTTGCTGAACTAACCAATCGTAGAGCTTGGTCGCACCCCCTTCCCAGGCATAACGCCCCACATCCATTTCTTGCACCTCGGTCATAAATGAGCATGACCCATTAGTCTGAGGTGACATACACCATGCGGGGGCCATAGTCCCATTCAAATTTGGGTTAACCGAGCCACCACCCTCCGTGGTCGCTGAATTGGAAGCGGTTCATCCGCGGTGGAAAAAGGAAATACTCAAGGTAAATTGGCTCTCCCAATAGTAAAACCAAATACTGACATCTCATTTAATTTAACCAAACAAGAAGTGTAATTATTAATAAAAACAAAAAAAGATACAATATTTGGTTAAATTAAATGAGATGTTATTATTTGGTTTTATTATTTCTGCAGTTGTTTTAAGGTGGTTAGGACAGTGTTTGGTTGAGAGCACGCATTCACTTTGCGGCTTTGATGTTACAAATGTGGGAGCGGTGTGACACCTCTTGTACCATTAAACAATTATAAAACAAGTAAACATGGTTGCAGTAAAGTAAATTGTTTGTTTACTGATTGCAAGGCTTAGGGACAGTTCTGAAGTTGTTTTATCTTTGCTAGCTGTGGCTTTTTGTGCAATGATGTGGGCACAGCTGTCTGCAACTTGGAGCTGGATCGAGCGACCCGCCACGTTTTCCGCATCTCATACATTTATTTCCAATATGTCATGCCAAATAGAGTACTGAATGTTTTTTTCCAGGGTTATGTAGGTGCAGGTTAGGCTCTTCCACTCAGCTCTAATTTCTTAGCGGAAAACTTCTGATTCTGTGAGCTTTTCCTGAAATATCCCACTGAAACTTCCTGTTTTTCACAAAATTTATGAGAAAACCTCTTAAAAGATAAATGGTCCGTATTTATCGCAATTTGTATGTGAAAATTCGTGCTAAAAGCATTTTTTTCTGCCAATTAATTCTCGTCCCACTTTTCCCGCAGAGGAATGTTGGAGGAATTTGTCGCTATAAATGTTTTTTGGTATTCTGTTATGTAACGGCTTATGCATAAGCAATTATGCTGTCATCAAATCAATAAATCGCATTCATAAATTGCCTTTAGCGTGCTGGATTATTCACAGATTCTATTTTTGTCCCACAATTTCTCTTTTTCATCGTATTTTTGGCTGCATTTCGTTACGAGGGCTTTTTAGTGTCTTCATTCTGAGGTCATGGATATTGCAGAGTAGATTGCATAGATAGAAATTTCGGTGTTTTATCCTATGGGGAAGTGGGGTTATAAACTCTGATATAAGCGTGAATTAAAGCGAATAGGCTCGACGGTTTTTCAGAAAGTTCAAGGCTAATAGCTGAAGCTCTTCTTACCAATATCTTCTTATCTTCTTATGATCGCAAAAATTGCTCATAAGGACCATTTATAGTCAGTGCGTGCGTTTGATGCGCGTGTGCCTAAATTATGGAGGATCAGTCCAATCACAGCCCTGATGCAGCTCGAACGCAGGTGAAGCGCACGCTTTCATGGCTTCGCGGCGACTGCACGACATTTTCATCGAAGATATGCATCCCGCATTGGCCATGCTTTGCAGAATATCTTTCACAAATTGATGTGTGACGCGCGACTGACGCACGCCTCTACTATAAATTGTCCCTTGTCGAACACCTTATTCGGAGAGAACAACCATGAACAAGTGGTAATTTAGTCACATCGTGTTACTGCTCCTAGTCTTTCTCGAAACAGAACCATCACGGCGCGTCACTCGTCCAAAACTTTCTTAAACGTAGAACAATTCCAATTTTTCTCGGAAGTCAGACCATGAATATCGTAGCCAATCTGCATGTCCACCGTCTCCTCGCTATCGAGCTCTGCACTGTTCCAAATACCGACAAAGCTTGAAATTTTTGATAAAAATGTATGACTTGGTCGATATCATTCAGATCCGCTTGGTGAAAAAGATCGCGCTGTTTTTGACCAGCGTCGACTCAGTGTTGGAAAATTTTTAACCCCTTCGATTTGCCGTAATATGTGTAATTTATGCTCAAGAAAAATTTTTGTACGTATTTTTGTTTGTGAACTAGTGAATTTTTACAATGAATTGTTTCACCTTGTGCGTTTTTTTTTGCAGTAGATTAGGAGCAGTATCATATAATCTATTAGCTCACCAGAGGGCGCCCGATCCGACTTTGTCCGCAACTACGACCTCATCATTTTTTCGGCTAACTGATATATTTTTTTGCTTTTTTTTATTTGTATATGGTGTGATTCCTTCCGTTCTTGTGTTATCCTACTGCCATTGGCTAAAATTTCCCTCCAGACACATTCTGCGGGCAAAGTCGTAATTGCAGACAAAGTCGGATCAGGCGCCCCCTGTGAGCTAATAGGCCATACGTACGTGGGCTAAGCGCAATTTCTAAAATTCTTCCTGTCGTTCCTTAACTGGATCTTTCCTATTTGAGCGTGAATCCGCATTCAACCACTCTTTTAATTTAGTTATTTCTAGTTATTATAGAGATGTACTTGGCTTACAGATCATTTTCTCCTTTCTCATATCCCTAATACTATACCGAGGTTGAAACCATATGTAGTCTCAGTGGCATGTCTTCCTTGAAAATCATTTCCTGATGCTATTCATTATTCAGTAGTGCTGATGTTCTTTTCAGTCCAATTGCTGGCTGAATTGGTAATGATTTGTCCCTTTTATTCTTTACTTTTGATTCGCCGGATTCAGCTCTTGATTCTTTGTACATATTTGGAAAAGCTTAAGAGATAAAAATGGAAATAGCACCTTACTCAAACCTCAAAAGAAAAAAAAAGGCTTAAGGCTTCCTATGAACGTGATCCTGAAAGACTTCTGGGATCCCTTCTCTGCCTCCTCGCAATAATAATGATTCTGAGCATATATCTCATCTTAAAACAACATCTTCATTCGTCTTTCAGACACCAGATCGCAGAAGCGTTGCTGATCTTCGACGACAGATCACGTCGCGACTGGAGATGAAGACGCCGGATTCATCTCTGCCTTCCAGGACAGATGGTGAGCCGTTTCTTCTTATGAAGTCGTAAATCACATCAAGGAGGCGTAGTAGATATGATAAATCTGCGAAAACAATACGGCCCGCGAGTAATGTGTAACCGTAGGAATTATGGGCCGCACGTGTAGTCGGAAATATAACGAGGCAATTCGATAGCGTACTTAACGGCTGAGGCGTGCTGCGTCGGCATTATTTACACCGGATGCTGGTGCTTTGCGGAGAGCAAATTCTGGATGATCTCTGTTGTTTCATTCCACATGTGGACAAGACGTTAGTTTTAGCCTCAAATTCGCCTGTTCCCCGGAGGAACTTCACGAGCAACTTCATCAAAGTGCATGAAGGCGCGGATCCAGACAAACAAAAGCCGTATTTTGGCCGTGTCATTGACGGTCCCGTTCCTGCACACAAATATTTTCAAGGAGTGAGTTTATCTTCATTTTATTTTTATTTTATTTTTCCAAAGAAATTATAGCTAAGGTATACTCTTCACTTGAGTTCTACATCTTCTATAGCAGTATTTCTTGATTGCATGGGAACATGTACTGATCCTTTGACGCTGCTAGCACGTACACGTTTTTTAGGAGGGCTGTTATTCACGGCAAGTGCTCGTTCTGCGTAAAAAAAAAACCAAGAATTGGAGGTCGTGAAACGAGAGAAATCAAAAATTTTGAAACATGTGGAGGGAAAGCAGTAATGGCTATAGTATAACATCCACCTACCGCACAATGGTGGAAAAAGAAGTATCTACATACCCAGACAACTTTTCGGAACTTCCGCGGAGCTTGACACTTTTCGAAACTTTCGCGGAGCTTCGAAAAAGATAGAATGATCCGAGAAACTAACATATCAACTGGCATGTTTTCGTCCAATTTTTATAATGATAACATATTATGTTCTTGATTGACTTCAGCTAGCCAAATAAGAAGCCGTGGTAGAATACGAAAATTTTTACGCTATTTTCTCCTCGAAATTCACTTCGGGAAGCCCCAATAATGACATCTCAAATGTCGAATTTCGAGTAAAGCTCGTGTCAGATAAGTGTGCCCCTGGGATTACTCCCATAAATACGGAAATTTGACGGATTTCTACCAAAGAGGAATTTTTCCATGTTATCACTGATTTTGAAACCTGACGCAGATACGTAGGTCAGATCTGTTTGAAGCCTAACAAGTAAATAAGGAATATATGAATAGATGTTCGAGCCAATATATGCTGTCAATTGCAGGTGATGCCCACGAGCCTCATGCAATGTCCATCGCCCGTTCCACACTCAGCCCCGGATGCAAAACCGCCACCACCAGCCAAGCCACCAAAACGCAACTCGTTCCTTAATCGCCTCGCCAGGGAGTCTTCTCCCGTCGAGGTGATGCCCTCAATCCCTCAGGAGGAAAGTCCTGCTCCGATGCGCCCGGAAGAACGTCCCCTCGTCGCTGAACAGCCCAGCACACCGGCCTTTGCCCCAAGGCCGGAAGAGCGACCGGTTCCAGTCGTTCCGCAAGAGGAACCCAAGATAAACCACGTTTTCGCTCCTATCCAAGAACTTAATCCATCCACACCGACCTTCGCGAAGACGCCGTTCAAGGAGAAGAGCTTCGACACTGTCTTCGGCTTGGCGTCAGTCGAAAAGTCTTCGTATAGTGAGGGGAAACCGATGAGCAATGGTTATGAAGAGGCCAAGCCTTTGAACAAAGTGCCGGAAACTCAAACACATCCTGTTCAAATCGAGAGTCGGTGAGTTGCCAAGCTTTTTTGAACTGGTTTTACTTGAGTTCCAGCTTTTAGAGTTGCGCGCCATGAAACAGGGCACTTTAGGGTAATGCGATTAGCCACGCTCTTTTCCTTCATGTTCATGGGTTTGATGATGCATCATGGGAAGCAGCAGAAAATTCTTTGTACGGCAGGGCCATAAAAGGTAACAAGAGGTAGAAAGGGTTTTTTTTTTCAGGAAAAATCGGGAATATTTGGCTCTTTTTTGTAGTTGGGCACAACATATTAGTGTAGAAACAAACAGAATTGGTGGAAGGGTTAATATAGGAGCAGTTAACCAATCAAGCAATGGGTCGAAATGTTTAATATAAACCACCGGTAGGATAGAAACGAAGGAGAGGGCACTTTTAATCAATATTGAAGCGATAAGCTTAACAAGCTTACTAGTCGATCTTGTCTACCTTTGTCACTCTTATCACGTGAGAGCAACACAAACCTTCGTTTTGGATCTGTGCATATTACCTCTCGAAGCTTCCCTATTCATCAGCACCTCATTTGTAGGAGATTCCAGTAGTCTGGACCCACACGCACGCGCCGCATCATCTGCGTCTTGGCGCTCTGATTGTCTGCGCATCTACACATTCCCATGATACCGGCGCACTCACTCGTAATCGATACTGTAATGTAGCGCTGCGTGTGGCTCTGAGCTCTTTGAGTCTCCTATGCATTTGAACACTATCACCTTCTCCGTACACATCGATCATCTTTTTCAATACTCCATGGAAATTTTCCTTTTTTTCGATGCACTCTTTCACATATTTGCTACAGTTTCCTTTTCTTCACCTTTTTAAGAACACAACTCCAGTGGCTTGGACGCGCCCTGTCACTCTGATTGTCTGCGCTTCCACAGATTTCGTTGATATCAGCGTTTTCATTTCCTGGTAACGAACCACTGGAGTCTTCTATGTTTATGTTTACTATATATTTTCTCCTATATTTTTCCCATTCTACACATATACATATTTATACACACATATATTTTGGACTTGTCTTTAACCATACTGTATTTGTTTAGTTTCTTTTCTTTTTACTACTCACTTATTTTCATTACCATAGCATTCATAATTTTACTTCCATCTGAATCCCGCCTACCATATCTGGTGACCTAAGGGTTATTCTGTTATTGCTCTTATTTCCTTTTTTCCCTCTTTTTTCAGCTGCGGTGTTTCTCCTCCTAGAGAAGCTCTCTCCTATTGCCTCCAATGAGGATCAATATTTTACATTTTTCTGGTTATTCATTTGTTTATTTATTACACGATAAGCTGTGCCACACTCAATAACAGAAAAATAAAAAAGCAAAAACCTGGAAAAGAAAGTGAATAAGTCATTCTGCCATGCCGGTTTACCAGTAAGAAGGAAGCAGATTTGAAATTTCAATGCAGAGCAATTCGATTCCTCTGCATTGCAGCATTTTTTTTTGGAGATCTCCGATCGTTTAGGCTTCTGCATTCTCTTTCCATCCCTAATTTCATTCACCATTCTATTCTTCCGTTGATTCTTTGGTTTCTTTGCGTTCCAGTCATTCTTTCGACACATTTGCATTCCTGCGCTTTTATGACTTTTTACGTCGTTGCTTCCATTGAAGGCATGATTTGATTTTCTCCTGTCGAACAGCAGCTGCTGCCAAATGCATCCATCCGGTTTAATGTCTCTTCACTTCGTAGTTTTTTTTTTCGGAATTTTAAGCTTCAGTGACTTCTGTTGTTAATCAGCCGTTTTTGCAATCTATCTTCACTATTCGTGAGGTATGAGAATTTTTTTCTAACGGGTTCATATGATAATTGATCAGAATTTGCTTGAAATCACTTTTACTCGATCCAGACTAGCCAGTAGATCCTAGAAACGGGTGAAATTTTGAACTTGAGAAAAAAGTCGAGGGGAAAATGACTCAAGTTCCGTTTTTTCTGTTCCCTTCGAAGGAAGCCGAACTCAAAAAAGACGGTTCCACTTCGGACCCGGTCGCATCAGAAGTTATTCGTGGTAAACTTGCTAGAGCACCCAAAATATATCCTTTATCTGGCAACCATCAACATATGTATGTACTCATGCGTGACGTTGTCTATATCCTGCTGCTACTCATGGGTATGATTGTGTTACCCATCCTTCAAACCATGCATCCGAGCCCCGTACTCATCAGGAGGAATAATTTTCTTAGGTCATACAAAACTAAATTAGGGTAGAAAAACTCATTAGTGCGTTGAAATTTTTGTCCTCTCAATAAACAAGGAGGTAATAAGTAGGAGTAACAGGAATGGAGAAATATTAAAAGCAAGGTCCGGGCAAAATTCCATCTCCCGAATTTCTATTGGATTCGTAGCCCACAGCGACGCCTTGGACGAAAACTATAGAAAAATCCCCGAAAAGGTCCCACAACAAACGCTTTTCATCGACCAATTTTGATACGGCGTTTGCGGGTTTGCGGTGTCCATGCTTTCAAAAGACATTATACGGCGTACTCCACATGCTGTCTATTGTGGCGTCGTAGGAAAAAATTCATATCCAAAGGATCGGTGGTCCAATTGGTGGGGTGGGGAAGGTTTCACGAAGTGTACGTTAGGCTGTACGTATCTGAGCGTACATCGTTGTTCAGTATGCACTCGTGCAGCCTTTGTCGGTTGGAGCGCGTTTTCCCACGGCTACAGTAGCCCTCGGACATTTTGTCCAATATCTAACGTTAGAGCTTACACCGAGGTCTCAAACTTGAGATACATGCTACACATATGGTTTCGACTCCAGAGAGCAAGAAACCTGGGTGGGCAAGATTTTGACTGGACCTTGCCTTTAAGGGGTAAAAGCCTCAAGCTTTGGTAGAGAAACTCCAATCCAAAAAACTATTGAAACCATTGAGAACAGGACGTCCCAAGTTGAAATTGGCTGAACTTTCTCGAACACTTGTGAAATGATTAGTGGAGTCACCCAAGGAGGAGTTCGTTCTCCCATTCTCTTCAACATACATACATACTTCTGACATCCCTTCTCTCTTCCTGAGACTAGATGTAAAATGTTGTAAGTACGCAGACGATATTAAAATTTATAAGCAAATTTCCTCACTTGATGATGCACATCAATTACAACTTGCTATTCAGAAAGTGGTCAAGTCAGCGGAATTAGGGCAGTTACCCTTGTCTACCAATGGGGCAAAATTTCGCGTAAAATGTATCTCTGTGTTCTTTCAACTCTCACACGTTTTCCTTGAGAAACATAATAATGAATGAATTAAAGCTATTGAGGCCTCTTTACACATAAGCCAAAAATGAACAGGAAAACCAAAAACTAAGAAGTCCAGCATTCTCTCTATAATATTCCGGAGAGTGCAGTGCTTACATCAGAGAACATGCAGCACTAGGTTTTTATACTAACTCGAGGGAGCAATCAAGGATAGCTAAAGAACTGCACTTGGAACTCTTACCGAGTTTTCTTTGCGCATTTTCTGGAAATATCTGCCCAGCGCCTCTTATTTCCCTATAGATTTTGGGTTGATGGTGAATCTATGTATGGAGAAATTCGTGTTTTTTTTTTCGGAATTTTGAGGACAGCACATTTGTATTCATCTTTTTGTTGATTGTACTGAAAAAGAGAGAAGGTATATAAATTTTGAAAAACGAGAATTAAATGTGATAGGAATCTCCTACGACAACCTCATATTTATGGATGAGTGACCATCATAAAAAAAGAACTAAAAAATTAGGAATTCTCCTGTCCTAGTGGCTTTAGCCAGCGAATCCTGACCAAACAGACGTGCATCTCTGCCGAAATATCTGTCTAGTGCAGCCCATTCAGCACTTTTTTCCTTTCTGGACATACATTCAGTGACAATTTCCCTTTGCGATAACGATCCATTTCAGAATGCCCGACCTGCTGAAGTCACGAAGTCCGGCGCCGTTCTCGCTGTCCACCTCGCCAAACGATCGGCCCGCGGTTATCTCGTCCGGCAGCGCCCTGCACGAGGACCTGACCTCATCGCTCGCGCAGGTCCTCGCCTCGTTCAACAAGCCGTTCCAGCCGCCGTCGAACGTCACCAGCGACAGCGGCTACGACGCACGCGACGACCGAGCGCCGACGGGCGAGTCGTCGCGACTCGAGGGGCCTCCGGCGTCTTCTGACAACGGACGCTCCTGCAACTCGTTCCTGACCGCGCCGGAGACGACGGACGAGCGCTCGCCGTCGTCGATGGCTCCGCCGAGCACCGCGGAGATGGAGGGACGCATCGAGAGCCGAATCGAGAGCCGCGACAGTCTCCTGAGCGGATCGGAGAGCGCCGCCGACGCCGCCCACTCGGCGACAGGCGACGCGATGTTCGACCGATTCCAGGCCGGTCCGTCGTCGCATCGGGACGAGATGTCGCTGTGGTATCGCAACATGTTCAAGAAAATGCACAAAATTGACGCTCCAGAAGGTGGGTCTCGTCGGGTTTCGAATTGTTGGAGTGTTCTTTGTTGCTTCGTTGTAAGAAATGCTTGCAAAGCGATTGACTGCTGGCTTATGTGTCGGTGACTGCATGGCGGAGGGACGCGGGATTGAGTGAATCTAATATTCATGTGGTTTTACCCTCACTTCGAATTGCATTGGGTGCACCAACCGGCCAAAGGCACATCAATTATTCTCGCTCTCTGCATTTTGCCTCGAGCTGATTTCGAGAAAATTCCTTAGCGCCGTTTGGAATTGCAATCCTTCTCTCAGCAATAAATAAAACTTCTCAATCACGCAACTAATGTTCTCCTCTGAGAATATTTCCACCTAAAATTGGGAAGTAGGGATCTCTAGATCGTTAATGTATCCTTTTTTTTCTTTTTTTCTTTCTCTTTTATTTTCTCTTGTGTCCCACATGGATGTGGTCTTGTAGGTATTCTCTTGGTCCTGTAGAGCGCTTTCAAACAGCCTGATCGCTGGATTGTTCTCCTCTTCCAGAAAAGGCGAAAAATGAGGAGCAGGGACAACATGATGTATCCCATTGCAGCTTTTTTCCACACAAATCCTATCCCATGCGTGTCCATTCTTCATGGCTAGGATTCGTGAACCTATAATCAAGCGAAACCAGGCTAACAAACCAACTTTTGCGTACTGCGTCTCCTGGCCCTTCCTAGCCTATATACCTTACCTAATCAAGGTCACCAGCGTTGATTTGTTTGGTTTCCTGAATCCCAGCACAGGTTATGGTATAATAGTATTTAGGAAGTATTCGGGACCTACTTCATATTTTATCCCATTTTGTTGTTACACTTAAATTTGTTATGATGTTTTGAAACCATAGCTAGCAGAGTTCATTGTCTACTTGAGAGTAGAATTTTCTGGATACCTCGAGCTTTTCTGTGAAACTGAAGACCAGGTTTTAGTTTATAGAAATATTTCCACCCCCACCCAGCAAACCAAAGAGACCTACCAAAAATATTTCTTGAAATGACTTCTCCAGGATATACGCTTACTACTGGACTACTGGAAATTAGAAATGTAGCGAGAACTGGTCCCTATCGGTCACTGTGGAAAGGACTGGTTTGGTGTAGTCTAGGATTATTGCATAAGATTAACTTAAACAATGAGATGTGCGTCTTGTTGTACTAGCAAAGGTAAAGCGCAATAGAAGCAAAGGCAGGCGAGGAGAAATTATTAGTATTGAAGGAAATGTAAACATGGAAATGCATAAATATGTAGTAAGGCATGGCATCGTTCCTCTTGAAGGATTTAAATTCAGCAGGTGCTCGAGGCCCACGTTTGTCCCATGTGAAGCCCTGATTTGCCGCAATAACACTGAAGTTCTCGGAAATTTCTTGAAAATCTCATTTACGCTCAGTCTTCGCTATGCACCTGCTTTTTTATACATCAATTACTCATTATCTTTCGAAACAGGTTCCTCAAAGGAAAAAATAATCATCCAGATAAAGTGCCACCCATTTCCTTGAAATACGGGATTTTTTCTACTTCCTTTCCATTTCCTTGAAATCTCCGATGTTTCATTTTTAATTTCTCCCGCAAAAACTCCCATTCAGCGCTGATATGTACCAGTTAATTTCCAAAGCAAACATCTTGAAGGGTTGATAATGTTGTACGTGGCCTTTCTCGTCTCGTTTCGCTTAGACCAGCTGGCTGATTTTTACCTCACTCGTCTCAAACGCCCACCATTATCCTTGGAGCATGTTTTTAATGACGTGTTTCTCGGCTGAGCTCCTGCACAGGCTGCTGATGTGAGGTTTAACGGCGTTTTCTTGCCTGAGGTTGCAGCATCTCATTTTTCATCCATGTAGACGCAATTTCGCACAAAATTTCATGGGTTTCACGGATATTCCGGGGCTGCTGCAGCAACGCGTGTAAAATCGCCGGTTATAAATGAGTGCTTGCAATGTGTATTGGTGGCTGCTGCTCTGTGTCGCTTTCAAACAGCAAGCAGCATAGGCAAACAGAGGCGCTGGCGGGGGGTTGAGGGAGGAGGTAGCGGAGGGGGCGACGAGCACAGGGACGACGGCGACAGGGCCGCGCTGGACGTACACGAGGCCATTCCTCACGCCCTCATTGAAATTTCGTCCTCCTCCACGTGTTTTTCGCCCTCGACGTCGCTTCACCTCTTATCAGGTCGAACCGGCAGCTGCCATTCTGGGAGGATTTAGCGCGAAATCAGCAAATCACAGAAGTTTCTAGATTCGCTTGGAATTCTGAAGTTTCCTGCAGATATAATATGCGATGTCCAGGATGGCAAATAGAATAACTACATGTAATCCGATGAATTTGCGAAAAATATGAACTCAGATTATGTCAATCCTTAAGCTTCCCTGGGGAGGTAGAATGTGCGCAAATTGCTAGTTTCCTCCACTCCGCTGCGATGCCGGCACTGGTCCCAGAATTCAGAGCTGAAAAGTCGGATAACCTTTGGTTCACAGTGAGAATGTAGCAGTGGCGAACGCAGGAGGGTGGGGGAGGGGTTGTATTAGTTTATTTTTGATTGTTTATTTTTATTATTATTTTTGATCTAATTTTTATTCATTATTTATAGTTATAACTAATACTTCTATTAATTTTATTCTCCATCTGGGTCACCAAAGCGGCGGAGACCCCACTTTTTTTCCCACCCATCCCCCCCTCCCGCCCACATTCTGCTGTCGCCACTGGAATGTAGGTAGTAGAGTAGCTATTATTTGTTAGTCGTAAAACTGCAAGTCCCAGTGAAACTTCGTATTTTTGCGTTTTTTTCGACGCTTTAAAACATTCCGAAAATTCAAATGCTCTAGTACTAAATATATTAGGTTGTTCGGGAAGTAATTGGGGTTTTTGAGCGTTGCAAAAAATTTATTTTCTCATGATGAAAGAACAAGAACAAAGAATCAACGATATAATCTCTATTTTGTTCAATCACCTTTTGCCATCTGTCTTGTTAATTTCGTTACTTCTATCTAGCAGAAATTCAGGTGTTTTTCAGCAAAAATCCAGGCTGCATAAGATTTGGTATATTCGGTAAAGCTTTTCCTATCCAATTAGATTTGCAACGATGAAAATAAGTGGTGGTCAGATGGCACAAGATCAGGGCTATAATGTGGATGCAACATCAACTCCCAACGAAGCTCCAGTAATTTTTTCACAGCCGCCAAAGATGTATGCGTTCAGCATTTTCTTAGTGGAACACTACTTCTTTGGAACTGTGAAGATGTGATATATTTTAAGGATGTCAATTCGGACCTCTATGGTCCGAAACTGACGAAATTAGATGAAACAAAAAATGGCTAGAATTACCGAGCTTAAAGGCACTGTGTCAGCTCGTTCAGTGGATTGTAGACATTAATAGACTCTAGGCCTCCTCGTCACGCTGATTCCAATGATATACGACAAAACGCATAGAAGTGAAGAAAACCCCGTTTTCGGAGGAACCGAAAGTGCAATTCACGGACCATTTGGGCGGAGCCATGGACCATCTGATTGTGCTAGCTGTCCGCCACTTTGCAACGATGGCGAACATGTGTTGACGTGTTCGATCGATGAGATCAACGGCTTCACGCGTTCACTAGGCTCGACAAACTGTTCCAACCTCCCCCCCCCCTTCCCCCATGAACGTTTAGAAAATGGGTCTAAAAACAGTTTCGTAAGATTTTATGTATGCCGCTCGATTCAACGTATCGAGAAGATTCAGAATCCGCTTAAACGAAAACGTTGTGGTACACTGCTCCTGATGTAGACATGTGCAGATTTGCAAAAGTGAAAGAATAGGTTAAGGGATTAAAATATGTACGTCAGTGCTGAACTTTTATTAGTCGTTTTGTGGTTTCTCTGAATGTTTTTGCAAAAATTTTCCACTCATTTTTGGAATGGTCCTTTTTCGATTCAGACGCCGCTCCAGCATTTATCCTCCTCCTTCCGGTTTCTTATCGACGCTTCGTTAATGTTCGAGGCATTCACATTTGGGCATTACATCTCTTCTTGTTCATGGCTGCAGGATCCCTTCAACAGGACAACTATTATCGAACATTATCGAAATTTGCCTTCATTCATTAACTTTCCGAATTCTTCTCTCGTAGGAGTATTTATTTATTTACTTGTTTACTTCTCTATTTAATGAAGAAGAAACCGGAACAAATTTCTGTCAAATATGAGCATAGAGGAGCCCGTTCGTCCCCACGGATTCAGCGACTTCGAAAGCAAATCTGTTATGTAAACAGTCGTTGGTAGCCAGAAGATTGCATGTTTATCCAGCAAAATCTCTTCCAGAATGTGGCCATGTTGCTGGTATTACGGCCGAATTTTTCGGTAGTTTTGGTTTTTTCGTATTTCCGGTTTTTAAAAAAACCTAAACTAACTTAGGCGCTCATTTTGAATGTATTTTACCTACAATATTTAAATCTCATGTATGAATTTACCAATTACAGCTGCTTCAATTCAATTCAGAATTGAATTTTTCGCACTTTCAAGTTTTGGTCTATAAATTCTGAGAAATCCTACGATAATGCCCAAATCTTCTCTATTTTTACGCAGTTTTCAACAACTTGTGTCGTTGATGTCGCACTTTTCTCTCGAAACCCACCACCTTCCGTATTTTTTGCGGGCGCCCGAGCCGATAAAACAATTATCCCCCGCCAATCCAAGCAATTGATTCACCCCCTTGGATTCGTTTAAGAAACGCTGTTTATAGCTAGACGGTGCTAACATTGCGTGTCCTCCGCCGTCATTAAGTTCATTTTCGTTGTTCTTTTCTTCTGAAGTGCCCTTTCAAGGGCTTTAACCCTTTCAAGATGAATCGCTCGTTTTGCAGAGAGTTCCGTGTTGCGCCACCGCTTGAGAGAAGCCTCTCCTGCTCTCACGATTAGCCGTGAGTTGCCATGTTTTTGTTCGGTTGAGCACTCGACCCGAACTGGTTTTGTTCGGGCTCACATCGGGGGAAATTTGAAAAATTTCCCACACGCAAAGCTGGGAACTCATCTGAAATTCTCGGAATTTCAGGTCCACTGACTCCGTTGTCGTTCACCGCACCCACCCCGTCTCGCCATGCATGCGAGGTGACGCCGCGAAGGGCCAGGTCCGTCGGACGAGTCGTCGAGCCGGAAATGCTGGGTACGAGTCCATCCATTGTCCATAGTGCGTGTTTCACAGGCTTAGCCTCGTCCAGCGCCAGAGTGGCCCCCGGAATTAGCGCCGCGCATGAGCCGCGCTCGGCACTGTTTATGTAGCCGAGGAGCAGCGCTGAGCTCTGCGCCTCGTCACCTCCGTCGCCCTCTCTCCCCTTGCGGTTGCTCACTCGTTAATCGTTGACAATTGAGCGTTCCACCTCTGACGGGGTGGTCTAAGCCATGCCACAGCCGCGCCACCATCGGCTTCGTTATCCTGCTTCCGGTAAGAGGATAACGCTCCTTATAACGTGGTCATCTTTGTCCAGTTGGTTGTTTGGTCTTTGACTTTTTGGAATGCACATCCGGACTGGTGGCGTATTTCAGCGGTAATGGATCAACGATGTCTCAGTCATTTTTCCTACAGTTATTTCACCAGAATTTCCGCGTTTTCAAGGCCTTCACAACCTTTCTCATGCTTTCAGAACAATTCCCTCTCAAATAGTAGCTCAATTTGGCTACGTATCCTTACGGTCTCTCACAGAACTTCTTTTAATGATGAAAAACGAACGTTTTGTATTAGTAGTTCATGAAGAAGATGTCTATCCTGACAAGCAGAAATTTCGATAATGGATTCAATAATATTTTCTTATAAATTGAATAATGAATTAAGTAATTCCATAATATTTTCAATAATTTCTGTGAGATGGCAAGCAGCGAATCACTCTGAGCACTTCCTATACTGCTCTTTACCCTCCTTTCATCACTAAAATAAACTTGTGTACGAAATTTCCTTGATTTCCACTATACCCATGTGTCATACAGGAACTTTTTTGTACGATATGCTAAAGAAAACTATCCAATAAATTCGAGTTACAGAAATAACTGGAGCTTAACATTTTCGTCCCCTTCCAATTCATTTTAAAAGGGTTGGTTAACACTGATCACTTTGTTGTTTTTATTGTATGTTTCGAACTGCCGACATCGCCGCACTTTTTTCTGCGCGGCAGTGGCTCCTCCACGAAAAGACCATTTCCGGACGATTAACTCATTTTCTTGGTTCTGATTTTGAATTTTGAACTGGAATATTACGTTTCTTTAAATCCGCTCTCGTACTAAGATTCTTGATCACTTGCTTTTGCTTCGAGAACGATCCGTTCCTTCGAACTCGATGGAATTAATTTTTGAATTCTCTAGCAAGTACATATTCCACCATCCCTTCTCAGTAGATTAGTTTTTATGTTGGATGTGTAAGAAGAAGATGTACCTATGTGTAAGAAGTTACTCACAAAAAATGGCGCAAAAATCTATAGATCTTGAAATATTTGTTTAATGCTATTTTTGATTCGAGATATTGTTGATTGACCTTTTTGGATGCGTTTTTCGAACCTCTTTTGTTGAACGTAAACTATTTGCTCTTCTTCGCTAGTTAATTGCGACGAGAAGCACCCTCTACAAAGTCTAGAAAAAAGCAGCTACTGCTTCTTTATGATTCTGGCCGGTCCACTCTCTGAGATACAGCTGTTCTGTTTGTTCTAATTTGAGTTTCATTCAAAACAGTGCGATTATGGCATCAAAATGAATGGTCTTTTTGAGTTGTCAAGTCTCTTTGCTTCAAGTGCTCTGCAGCAGTGAACTAACAGAAATAATCTTGGGCCTTAAGGCTAAGCACCTAAGGCAGCATCAACTCAACATCAGGTTGTTCGGTTCTTCTTGGAGTTGTCAAGGTTGCCCGGAGTTGTTCAAGATTTGACTCAGAGATACCGGAATCAATCAATTGAAAGCTAGAGAATAAGAGACACTCTCCAAAGAGAATTTGCTTTCTGACTCAATGATGAAAGATGGTTTTTCTTTTTTTTTAAGAAGAACTTCCAGCTTCATCAGTAAACTCTTAAGCCCAGGGTGCCAAAAGCAAAAAAAAATCGTGTTGCCTACCATCTAACTACGCATTCAATCCTAATAGAAGTGATCTATCTGATAAGCTTCAGAAAGGCGTGTCATGGAATCTGGTGAAATCAGGTGGAGAAAAATTCTAAAGAGCGCACCTACCAATGTAAAATAACAATAGAATCACAGAGCGTAATAGTGGTTATCAGTGTGGTTATAGAGAAAATTATACTAGAGGTGTGCGTGTGACTGTGCCTATTGTTTATTATATGGACACATGCACGTCTAACCCACGGCAGAAAAAGAAGGCTCTCTATCATTATGTGCGATTTTAATAACGCTAGATCCCTGGAGATTCCATTCCTTCTCTTGTTAACTTACTCATTCTTGTGTGCATTCCCTACTAACAACTCGCCCTTGACTAACAGTGTGTGTTCAGCAGCCCGCAACTCGCCTAACCTCTACGCTTGTGAGCGAGCCAAAACTCCACACTTTCACCTGCCCAGCTACAAATTCGTCCACGAAGACCCACGGCCGCTATTCGTCGACTGCTGCTCTCCGAATGGCACCCGAGTGTGTGGCGGAATGCGATGCCTGCGCTGCGGCCTTCCCAGGAAGGACCCCTCGTGGAAGGAAATCGACGCGGCCCTCGACGCGCTATCCGACAACGACCGGAAATTGCTCAACCGAACGCAGCAAATACACTCGAGGGTCGGTAAGTTCGCTAGTCATAGTCCTGCAGGCTGACTTCTCAGTACTAACAGAGGTACTAACTCCTTCTGACAGTGTCAGATTTACAGCTTTGCGGTGCATAACGGAGAATCTGGACGCTACTGCTGCGGAACTCGCGCAGTTCATTCAGCGGCTCGAGCAGTACTGGAAACGCTCCAGCAGTTCTCCTCAGCTTTCGAGCAGTGGTGCGACTAACATTTTTTCTACTTTCCCTCTACTTTTTACGACTTTTTCTAACAGTCTAACCATCAAATCCCAGCCGGTACAAATCCCCAGGATTTCATTATCCACGGCAATTTTTTTTAGTTTTCTGGATGTATTTGAGCACTCCTTTCTCCAAATTGAGAAACTCTACTTGTGGAATGTTTGTTCGAATGGTAATCCATGCAAACAAATAATTCGGCCAAAATTCTATGACGATGTTCCCGCGTAACCAGCAACAGTTGAGCGTTTCGTGCGCTTCATTGTGCAAACAAGCGTTGCTTATTCGAAATGTTTGAATTGAACCAGTTTACTGAATTCCGTGCGAGATTCTCCACTAGAAGGGCTGCGAAACTGCCAAATTCCGTGCTCTTGGATTAGAATTTACCGATTTTTTAACCGATTTACCGATTTTCCTATTTCTGTACTGGAGCATAATCCTAATAATCTAGGAAAATCCTAGGTAAAACGCCTTGGATTAGAATTTACCGATTTTTTAACCGATTTACCGATTTTCCTATTTTTGTACTGGGGCATAATCCTAATAATCTAGGAAAATCCTAGGTAAAACGCCATTCAGACAAATTTTGGGAAGGACCGCAGCAGAAAACCGAAAGAATGGATGTGTGACCTGCGGTCCTACCGGATAACTGGCGTTGTTCTTCCGCAACAGTCCAACGGGAAACGGAAGAACCGCAACAAAGAACATTCTGCTGCAGTCCTTTCTCGTCTTTTTATCTCTGCGTCTCTCGATCGAGATCTCATTCTTTCTGCTGAGGTCCTACCGACGTAGTGACAATCTCCTAGGTAATGGTATGATAAGTAAAATGTACTGAAGAATTCGAAAAGTTGGATGTATGTAGCCGCGTCTTTTTTTTTTTTGGGGGGGGGGGGGCAATATACGGATCATCGCTTTCCCATAAGGCTTGCAGGAAAAACATGAACTGAATTTTGAGAAATGTACAACCATTATTATAAACCATTTGTTGATGTTAAACCCGAAAATGTCTGGACAGGAAATTCCCGAAAGTTTCCTGCACGACACACAGTCACAGCCATAGTCACAGCCGTAGAATTTGAGAAATATCGCGGGATTCGCTTTATTCGCGGGTTTTGCTGAATTTTTGCACAATTTCCCTGGAACTGAGTTATTTCGGGAATGGATCAGAGACTATGAATCATACGCAATGATTCCACATTTATGCGCGCCAGTCACCTCTGACATCCAGCAGCTGTCAGCAAATTTTTCCACACATTCGTTACTTACCTTGACCCTGCACAGCAATTGAGGAGAAAGGTATTATTTTTAAGGTTTCCGGCTACAACTATATTACGAGACATTTGGGAGATATTTTAAAAGCTTTGAGGTGTAACGGCAAGTTCTTTGATATGGAAATTATTCGGGAAGCCAATAGATGCTACCAGATAATGTCCAGGAATTCATTTTCGGAATAGTTTCCTGACTTCTGTGCACTTCCTTCTATAATTTCACAACTATTTTACTCTATTCCAAACGCATTACTACTACATTGATCATCATGCAGCTCCATAGCGCAGATATCCCTGTAGAACACATTCATCTGTAACTAAATACGGTTAATATCAGTGGTAGAAAGATTACTTCATAAAAATTAAGGATTTATTTGCAGACCAGGGCAGCTCCTCATTGGCAGCAACAGCAGAAGAACTGGCTGAGTTGAAGAGAATCTCCAAGGAGGAGCTCCTCTACCGTCATAAGGCGGAAAAATTGGCGGAAGAGCTCCAGGAACAGCGTAATCGACGGCATGGCTACGTGTAAGTATATGTAGAGTGGCCGTATCAGTAGCACTGCCTACAATTTTTTCTAAATTCTGGACAGTCTACTGAATTTTATTGCTCTTACTCCTTTAGCCCCACTGCGTCACCGTCATTGGTGTACAGCAAGGACAGGTTCGGTGGACTTCTGGAAGAATACGGCGGACGAAAAAGTCCATCTCCTCTCCACGCCACCTCAGTTCGTACAGTGACTGCTATCTTCAAGTTTGACGCGAAATCTCCCAGGTATTCATACTTTTATTTATTTTCTGCCTGTATTACCTACTTACTTACTCTTTCAAACTTATTTTTTACTGTTCATTTTTCTTACTAGAAACCACTTTATTCGAATATTCGAATAATCGAATGAGTTAGGCGTAATAAATGAGCCAAAAATAAACCGTTCAAGAGCTGTTTTATAAGAATGTGTCAATTTCGAGATTTAAAATTCATTTTGGATTGACGAAGACATTTTATAGTGCATATTTCTGCTAAATGTTACATACTCTCCTAGATGTCCCTGAAAAAGAGCATCTCGGAAAATTATCCAGAAAAATAGTAGGCCTGCGAGAACAAAGAGTTTTTACATTTGTATTAGCTTCCGCTTCATTTTCTTCACTTTTTTTCTGCATAAAACTAATAATATTTCTCATTTATCTTTGACGTTGCACATTTTGCTCCATTTTCTAAAAGTGCACTTAGACCTGCTCCTATACTCCACGTGAAGTATGGCTCTTTGTTTCGGCGTCGACAAGCGACATTGATATCTATTCATATCGATTGAAGCTGGTTCATGCAGCAGCGACGCCAATGATTCCCGGCCAAAAATCGATAAGTATCGAAATCGATGTCGCAGGCGACAGCAACACAGGCTACACGTGGTCTGTGTGGAATACAGCAGGAGTCCAATTTTGGACCAATCTATTGCCCATTTGATCAATAACTCTGCAATATTAAAACAACGAAAACAACAACAAAAGTACTCTTCACAAGTAACTAGTCATCGTCCATACAAGTTGTTTCTCTACAGGGAACTGTCTCTAAATCGTGGCGACATAGTTCGACTAAGAAGAGAAGTCGATGCGAACTGGCTGGAGGGTGAGCGAAATGGACAGAGTGGAATTTTCCCACGTAGTTATGTTCAGGTTGGTTGAAAGGTTGATCATATTGGATGTTGTTTACCTTCTAATTGTTTACTGTTTAATCTCCATGTACTTTCTTCTCTGAACCTGGGCACTCTGCGATATGAACTCTATACTGTGTTGAGCCTGACCAGGTTGTTAGTGGATATATTTATTTACTAGCTGCCGTACCCGGCTTTGCTCGGGATTTTTACTACCTTGGCCACATCACACTGCTGAGACCAATACTATCACCGATAAATTCATTAAAACATTAAAATCTTCATAATTTCGGTGGTCAGCATGTTAGCGAAGCTCAAGTGACCCTTCCCCATCGACTTGTGGGCGGAAAGTTAACAAAGCTATTTTGGTGACATTGAATCGAAGCATTCGTGCAAAATGGTTGTCGTATTCGTATTCGGCGTATTGCGAGACCCCATGTCTTCACAGCTCCGTTGAGCAGAAGAGCGAAAAATCAATAAAGTCAACAAATCGACATTTCGTGCAAAATGGTTGTCATATTCGTGTTCAGCGTATTGAGATACCCCAGTAGACATGTCTTTACCACCCCATGATCAAGAATAGAGAAAAATCAATAAAATCAATAAATCGATAATTTGGCGCAAAATGGCTGTCATATTCGTGTTCAGCGTATTGAGATACCCCAGTAGACATGTCTTTACCACCCCATGATCAAGAATAGAGAAAAATCAATAAAATCAATAAATCGATAATTTGGCGCAAAATGGTTGTCATATTCGTGTTCAGCGTATTGAGATACCCCAGTAGACATGTCTTTACCACCCCATGATCAAGAATAGAGAAAAATCAATAAAATCAATAAATCGATAATTTGGCGCAAAATGGTTGTCATATTCGGACTCAGCGTATTGAGAAACCTCAGAAGACATGTCACGACCGACTTCTGGACAAAAATAGCGAAAAATCAATAAAATCAATATAATCGATAAATCAATCGATAATCCCAGGTGCAAATTAGCCTATAACCTCCGCCGGCCCGCGAAGAATGCGCATGCAAAATTTGGTCCGGATCGGTACACTATCCGCGATTTCTATTCATTACATACATACACACACACACACACACACACATACATACAAACTTTCACTTTTATATATACAGATTGTTTCGCCTGACGTTTCGACGTGACCGTCGAATTTGTTTCGTTTTTGGTGTTTTCTGTTTGTTGTTTACACTGTAGTTACGTGGGGATCTCCATAAAACAGATTAGTGTGAAAAAGAAAATACAAACTCTTCCGAGAAAACAACAACTATGTAACCAGGGATAACTAAAGCAAACTCTTCTTGAATAAAGCCAAATCGTCCCATAAAAGACATTTCTTCACTAGTAACCATAAAGCTTGAGTACGCTAAATTACTTAAGTTAGTAGTACATCTATTGATAGCATTCCACTCATGTTAGTTCCTTAATATTACCATCTCCACGTTACAGCTGTTGTTTCTGTTTATCCACGGTCTTCGAAGTTTTGTTTTTTTTTTCTTCTCTGCTGCGTTGGCTGTGTTTATTTGTTTTTGTTTCATCCATTTCATCCACAGTTCATATGCTTTGCAAAAACTTTGTAAATGTTAAGCTGAAGTAATAAGTTCTTCAGTTTATTCTCTCTTTAGCTGCAGCTTTTTCGTCCTACTCAACATTCTTGTTTTTGTCTCAATTTTTTTTCAACCTTATCTAGGTGTTTACTTTCCTACTCCCTATCTTGATGTGTTAGCCACGCCGCAGGGTAAATAAAAAAAAAAACAAGGAAGTCAGTATAAGGAAGCTTTCCGAGTTTAAATCGAGAAAGGTCGTGTTTGCCTCCAAACTTCAATTTCCACGATGACAAATCATGTTTTCAACCAACGCTTCCTTGAATATTCATGAATATTCATTCGTCACGGCGTCATCCTTCAGTGCTTCCATATAAATCCAATATCAAAGACAATCTGTATGCATATGAAAGGGGTTTTTCCAGATGGACGATGAATTCGATCGATCGCGAAGTAAACTGAGAGCGGTCTATCCGTTCACCGCTAGGAGTGTTAATGAACTCAGTCTCAAGATGGTATGAGCTAGCAGGAATTTCTTCTTTATTTAGATTTCCAGCTCTTTTTTCCACTTAGATATGAAAACTCCAAAGTTCCGGGGGTATCTCCCGGGATTTTCCTAAATAAGATTTTCCCAAATTTTCCTTACTTTCCAGGGCGAAATAGTGACATTCCGACGAGAAATCGACGAGAATTGGATTGAAGGCACGAATCATCTTGGAGAAATCGGCATTTTCCCCAGAAACTATGTTAGACAACTCGAGGACAACCGGATAAATGACGTTGTATGTTTAGCGTATTATTTTTTTCTCATTGTAGAGAATAAAAATCCTATTTTAGATGCTTACTTCTCCAGATCGACCGAAAACGCCAAAAACATTCGAGAAAGACGAGCCATACAGTGTGTCTAAATCGTGAGTGACTTTGCCTTTCTCTCTGTTTTTTTTTTCACCCTTATCAACGGGAGTTTTGCTAAAAATGGAACAAATAGTTTGGATGAATAAGCCGTAGGTGTCTAAAAATAGCTAGCCAAAATGCCAAGAATGCCATATTTGCGGAAGAGTTCGGTTGTTGTGAGCTACGCGTCTTCTTTTGACTATCACTCATTTATCATAAGAAGGAAGGAAGCTTTATGACAGTGTTAATTTTTTTGCATAAAAATTCACTGAATTTATTTTATTTTCGCTTGCTACTGTTGTTTAAGGAGGAAAGCCCTGTTTGATTGCTAATTATAGGCAGCATCCCCCCCTCGGGAATGTTCTTGAAATTTTCGCTCGAAAAGAATCTCCAAGAGCTCTTGATCACAATGGTATATGTGATTCCATACAAAACTGCCGCAAAACACGTTTCCCACACCAACTTCTGGGGAGGTTGTGGGCGGAGTCAATGTGGGCCTGTGGGATTTCTGCACCATGTACTTCCCTTACTAATCACACAGTCACGCACCGTACCTTCTATCCTGTTAGGGAGTTTATGATGAGATAATCTCACGAGTGCTGCGGAACTCCCCAGAATGTGCGCTTCCTGGAGTGCCTTATTTAGAAATCTCGTCCTCCCGCCTTGGCCCCGCCCTAGACCCCGCCCGCAAGCTCTCTGAGAATTGGGCCTCGAAAACTATCTTTTGGCAGTTTTACATGGAATCATGTATATCGTTGCGATCAGTAGCTCCCAGAGATTCTTTTCATGCAAAAATCTTTAAAAAAGGCGCTTGGCTTTCTGACACCTTTCACACAATTCTAGTCCAGTAGCGCTTTGATAGTATGAGCGACCTCAGATTTTTCAGATATTCAAGTGGCGCTTTGCACGAACCCACGACGTTTGCGCACAGTTCCAATCACGTAGAAGACCGGCTATTTAGTAGTACTGCCAGCAGCGAAAGGTACACTGCTTCTCTAAGCTCAAATGTCTTTCCTATACCATATCCGTATGAAGAGTGCTAATATTTCAGGACGCTGGTGAACGATAATTCAAGGACAAATCGACCAGAACGAAATACTCGGCAGGAGGGCTACTTATGCACGGCGGACAAAATTCCCAGAGGCAGTCAGACGTGAGCCATTCATTTATTCGCACAAATACGTTGGACTTTCGGAAATTAGTATAGAATCTCATCTCATAAGTATTCATCGTTAATTTATTGAACAATCATATTATCAGCATCAGAAAAAATGCTATGCACAGTTCTGGTCAATCATTTTTGCATCACAGACCATCGCGCGTCCGGCCTGCCGCGCCGCACCACATACGCGGAGCGGCACAGACGTATGCGATACTGATGCTTTGCTCATGTTTTCCATCGTTTCTCCCTGTGCACATGTTTTTATTTCAAAATGTTAGGGTCAATGTGGTAACAAGCATAGACAAGACGTCAATAGCGGCAAAACCTGACAACCACAGTGCCCAGCTGGTTAGCCGCGTGCGGCGCGGCAGGCCAGGTGGATAGTGATGCAAAACTGATTGACTTTTGCATCACACTTTATATTGAAGATCCTTATGATGCAAAAAAAAGCGAATTGAGCTCTATACTTTAGTTATCGAGCCCTCTATCGATATGCCCCGACAAAGGACGACGAAGTAGCCCTAGAAGTGGACGATATTATCTTTGTTGTTGAAAAATGTGACGATGGCTGGTACATCGGTAAGCATGTCTACCTAACCAGTTCCTTCTAGAAATATATTCAATAAAACGTGGAATTTTTGCCAATTAACTGTCTGTTTAGGAACAGTGTTGCGAACTGGACAATTTGGCACGTTTCCTGGGAACTACGTCGTAAGGCATTAGAACTACAGAACGATGCGATTTTTGTACTTAAAGCACAAAGAGATCCTATTTACGATAAAGAGTTTATATAACCCCCTGTTATTGTTTTTGCTGGCGGCCTTCGCGAAAACTTCCGGAGTACGATATGTACATGAAAAGACGGGAACGACCAGTGTGCCACCTCGTGGCTGTAGTGAATTTTTGTCAAAAGAAATAGCGAGCAAAGAATATAGAGATTACAGTGAATTTTGTTCCCTATCCGAAAATCATTGTCGAAATTAGATGAACAATAGATTTTAATGGAATGATGCTATTTTGTCCCAAATGAACGCGATCCGCATGTTCCACAAGAGATGTCGGACATTCAGAAAGAAGTGATTATTGGTGCATTCACTCGTTGAAGGAGAGCGATGCGGTTGTGCACTATCAAATATGCCTCATATTGGTTGAATATGGCCGCGTCTCAGTCCATGATCCTTTTACCAATGATCACTGCCGTCTGAATAGGCTATACTTAGTTGGAAAGTAGCACACACTGAACCATTTGTTCATACACGAAAAATAATTGTATTCTGCTTTCACTATGACTGCAATTAAATTTTGGAGTTGTGGAAAGTAGCTTCAGGAGGATTATCGACTGATTATTTAGCTGGTTCAAGCACTGAGCAAATTGTTAGGCCACTATCTCCACTCCGGCGGATCACTAGCCTCAATAGGCCCTTGAAAGTTTTGTAGTGGTGCTCCTTGAACAAGAAAGAAGTATGCCCAATCTAAAACAGTGTTTTGAATATTTGAGAATCCAGAGTGTTATGCGAAACTAAATGCGCTAGAAATTATTGAAGCTGACATCCAAAATTGATTATTTCATTCTTTAGAGGTGAATTCCTTCCATCTTACTAGGCTTGGAAGTGAAAAAATTGTGTTTGTTAGCGCAGAATCTGTCGCTTTCCAATCTTTATCGATTATCCCTGACAGTTTTTCTATACCTGAAATTTTACATTCTGATGGAAAAGTTGGCGAATGTAAAAACGTGTGATAGTGGTGAAGTTTGTCTCAAACGGTCGAACTGTAGGCAAGATATAATATTATCTCCGTCACTTTTACAATCTAAACAGTCATTTTATTTCGTCTGAGATGGGAGGTGGCACCTGGTACTCTGCAGAGTTGGAAATCGCTAAAATTGTTGTAACTTCATGAAAAAATCAAATTTTCTATAGAATGGGTGTCTACGAAAAAAACCTTACCATCAAAATTTTCAGTGGAATCTACCAATATAAATCGTTACTTGAAAACTTTGCGAGGAGTTCGATTTTTTAAAATCTAAATAAGTGAACCCTTCGCTGGATACCTTGACTAGAAGGGGGAGTCAGAGTAATCAAGCTAGAAAGTGGAACAGAAGGTGTGTTAGATGACTGGATAGGGAATAATTTGAGAAGTGGTCCGCACTCTCTAGAACTATGCGGTTTTAAGAAAGTCATTTTGAATTCGAGCGAATCTCACGAATCCCACTGAACTTTGCAGTTCATTCGCTAAAAGCAAGGAGAAAACGTGAAAAAAGTTAAAGCTGATATTCCAGGAGGAAAAAAATGTCCGATACACCAGCCATGTATAGATAGCCCCTGTGAAAAGGCGAGCCAAACATCAGAATTTATCAGGCTCGTATTGTTTTTGCTTGTTCTCCTCTACTACTGCCCTTCAACTAACAACATGCCCAGCTGACGTTCTAAATTCCACCTTATCTTTCTTGTTTGACTTCAGCTGTGATGCTGCTATAAATGCGCTTTCGTTCGTGCTTCATCAACAACCATGCAATTACTGTGGTACTCCGCAGCAGTTATTTACTTGTGCTACCCTGTCGACGCCATTCTCACCTTGAGAAACGAGGTCACCAGTGCTCAGATTGCCGCAGGAGCTGTGGCACCAGCTCATGCTACCGCTAGGATTACCAGAGGTACTGTAGCACCAGCTAATGCTACTGCTAGGATTACCGCGGGTACCGTAGCACCTGCTAATGCTACTATTGCACCAGCCGATAAAGACTGCCCCGGTCGTGCTCCATTACGACATCTCTGCCTGCCTTGCAAGGCGTTCGTATATTCCATGCAGGCAATACTGGAGAAGATTATTCTTGTACAGAAGGTGGGTGGGAACTAGCTTGTATGCTAGGCATAGTTCAGCTCAATGAAGCTCGAAAATCGAGGAGTTTTTTAGAAGAATTTACTGTTAAGAGTCGAGGCTCATCGACTACTATTTCGAGTCCAATCCTTGTTGTTGTGAAACAAACAAGAACAAAGAGGTTCCTTGCCACTAGTTTCATTGCTCTTTGGTTCGTGGAAAGACGCATGTGTAGATTTATTCAGAAATATGCTCAGTAGAAGCAGAAAAGAAACCTAGTTGCTGCTCTAAAAGCAAACTCGTTACAACTCAGGACATCAGAGTGGGGCTAATGACTATTCTGGGAAGCTGTGCGGTAACCTGTGTTAGGTTCACTTGTTGGGGACTTTTCCGTGCCAATTGGGACTTGTATAACTTGTTCTATAGGTTTATTCAACAGTTCGAGCACCCCCTCCCCCTCATGGGGAATACATGCTTACATACAGTACACAAATATGTAAACATGAGTCATAAAGCTCGCTAGGAAGAACGAGATAAAACAACATACACAATAACATAAACATAGCAAAGAAAAATCTACACTAGAGCAAAATAATGCTAGTAATCAACTGTGGTCGACCTGTCGACAAGCTGAGTATGTTGAGAAGTAAAAGAATGTCGCAACGAGATTAGTACATATTAGTAATAACGGTCAGGAGGAAGGAACGGGGTATCACGAATATGGTATTTACAGTATCTAAAGACAATGCAGAAAGTACATACGTTTAGGGCATGATTCAAACGTGTTCTCTCATACTACACCCGCACAGCTTCATATGCAAATCCGCTATGGAGGTCTTCTTTCTATTGATGAGACACACTTCAAATGAAAGGGTGAGTCTGTTCAGAGATCTGTGACACTAATCATTTTTTGTGCCTAATATTAGCAAGTAATACATGTTCCGTCTCTCAATTCCTTTTTGCGCTTACCCGGCTTTGTTTGTACGTAGATATGGCACAATTCATATTTGTGCTCAACATATGCAATGTTTTTTTCGCTTCTGTCTCCCTGTATAGTATTGTGCAGAAGAATAGGGAAACATTATTTTTTGAAGATCTGCCAACATCTATTGCTATGTGAGCTGAACTCAAGGCGACAAACTGCAAGAAGTTTACCGTTGGAACCAACTGAGGAGACCATTCTCAAGGTGAGCTATTTTCGTGATTAGCTCACAACCAATAGACCAGTACCGGTATTCATGAACGTTTCTGGATAGACTTTGACCTAGCCGCCCGTCCAAATTGTGTTGTCCAGGCAAAAGCGGATTTTTCTCACTGGTGGACTCATTACAGTCACTCATGAAAAGCTGGCAAAACCACGCATGTTGCGGACCAAAGGCGCTGTCGGGCGAATCGCGGGCTGAACGCAGAATCATTCGGGCTGATTCATGACCGCCGATGTAAATGGTGTCGGGCATCGGCCCGCTTTCCGTGGCCACTGATCGTCGGAAAATATCTCCAGGAAGCGGCCTGAACGACTATATATTTCGGCTCACTGAGGAACTGGCCCGGTCGGAATGGTTGGTTGATGATGGCACGGACGTGGGAAGTGATGAAGGCAACACCGGTCTGGAAAAGTTTAGCGGTATGGATGGTCTAGTGGACAAAGCACCAGACTCTCAAACATCCATAAGCAATTGTCACGTTGGTTCGAATCCGCTCAGTGATAGAAGAAAGCTAGCACTACGTAAGCGTGGATGGATCTTGCAAACAGTAATCTTTTCGTAGTTCTGATGAGAAATTGCATATTTGTGTTGCTTTTATACTCCGGTAGATCACTTTGGGTCCACAGTGGCTTCGAAACTGGGGCTGTTCCATGCAAGACTGTGAGCAAGCAGTACCAAGCTGCCAGAGGTTGCCACGCTGCCGACGTCCAAGTGACAGGTAATTGTGAAAAATGCTAGGTTGTGCGCTGGATTAGGAGCAGCAGCGCCCGATGATTTGCGGGCTCATAGCGGCCTGAACGCGGACAGTACTCGGGCGGATAGGAATGCAAGCCCTTTTTCAGTGGCCCTACAGCGGCCAGAATGCGGCTACTTCTCGGGCAAAAACACCCAAACGCTCGTTCCGACCCTCGTCCCCGCTCGTTCGGAACAGTATTTGCCCCCCCCCCCGAAATTGCCTGAGTGCTCAGACAATTTCGGGGGGGGGGCAAATCCCGTTACGAACGAGCGGGAGGCGAGGGTCGGAACGAGCGTTTGGGTGTTTTCGCCCGAGAAGTAGTCGCGTTCAGGCCGCTGTAGGGCCACTGAAAAAGGGCTTGCATTCCTATCCGCCCGAGTACTATCCGCGTTCAGGCCACCATGAGCCCGCAAACCACCAGGCGCTACTGCTCCCAATCCAACGCACAAGGCGGTATTCTCCACAATTACCTGTCAGCTGGACGCGCACCGTGACAACCTCTGGCAGCGTGGTCACTGCTTGGGCACAGTCTCGCACGGAGGAGCTCCGGGTTCGAAGCTATTGTGGATCCAAAGTGATGGACCGGAGTATAAAAGCAACACGAATGTGCAAATTCTTTTACAAATACGAAAAGATGGCTGTTTGCAAGGCATATCCGTGGTTTCGTAGTGCTAGCCTTCTTCTATTACTGAGAGGATTCGAACTAACCTGACCATTCTTTGTGAATGACTGAGAGTCCGCTGCTTTATCCACTAGGCCATCCATGCTTCTGATCTCTTCCATCTCGGTGTTGCCTTCGTCTTTTATCACGTTCCTACTATCACCAATCAACCATTCTGACCGAGCCATTCCTTATCGAGCAGAAATATGTAGTCGTTCAGACCGCTTTTTGGAGATATTTGCCGGCGGTCAGTGGCCGCAGAAAGCGGGCCGATGCCCGACACTCTTCACATAGCGGGCCGTACCTCGACGGTGGTACTTTGGCCCGAATGACTCTGCGTTCAGCCCGTGATTCGCCCGACAGCGCGCTTGGCCCGCAACATGCGTGGTTTCCGCACGCTGTTTGTCCGCTATTGGTCCTCGTTCAAACGTTTCGTCGGGGATTCGCCGGCGGTTGTAACGGGATTTGCCCCCGAAATTGTCTGAATAGCTTAGAACCGTTCCAGGAACGATCATGAACCCCTCCATAGTTGTTTCACGCATACTCAACACATTAAAAACTCGTGGAAATAATCAAAACTTCAGATTTTCAATGAGGGCTTCCTAAAGAGACAAAGTACGATGTATCTCAGCGCTGATGAAAGGCAACAAATTATAAGCCGACTTACAAACGAGCTGTTGATGAATGCTGGAGATCATCCAGATTTAAGAGACGTGGATGAAAACTACATGACAATAATTTTTAATACATTCTTTGATGCTGTGGAATATTATATGGCTGCGAAGCAATAAAATGTTTTCTCATTGTTTGAATTAAATGAATTTCCATTTAAGAGATCATTAACACCTTTTGGTGGGGACGTTTCTGAATAATGATCATTGTACTGATGAGAGCAATTTATCTTTATGGCAACGTATAGTAGATATGCCGCGAAACCGCCGTCGGAAGTGATGAAGTCACCATCTCGTGCATGCAGGAGTGCCAGGAGTGTCATAGGATGTGGGTCCCGCCACGAACGCAGTCCCTAATAAGTGGCCGACCGCCTCACAATCTGCGTATGAAGCTTAGCATAGCATATGAGTCTCGCCCGCGTTCTGGAAAGATAGTGTATCAGTTCATCCTCCGGGCTTTCGGCACTTTGTTAATGAGATCCGTGCGTTTGAGTAGGCGATGAACGGAGGGCATGCGCACCTCTGACCCCAGCCAGGAGGCAGGTGAGACACACGCGTCTATTTGTGGCTGATGCACACTATTCTCGATCGAGGTGTACATGCCGAGTAGACCGATCTTCAAGCGAAAACTCCGTAAACGAAGTTGTGAGTATGATGGGAAACTGATACACCCATCAAGAGCAAATTACTTTGTTTTCAAAACTTCACAGCGAAGTGCATTTATAATGTTGGACTGCCTAAAAGTGGCTGCAAGTAAGATTATTGCTTCTTTACAAACCAATTTAATTAGACGTATTGTACCGTTACCTCGTTGTGAAGCAGAGGCTGCCACGCTTGACACCTTTCGGAAATTTTGTCACGACGTCGATCTCTATTTCAGGAGTAGCCGGAGAAAAAATGGCTGTAGGAGCGGAGAAGACGAAGGAAATAGCGAGTAATTTCTTATAGAAATTCGAAAAGTTTCATGGGTTGCCGCTGAAATCCTAGCCTTCGATTGCAGAATTAACAGGCGAGAAGGTCAAAGAAGGAGCTCAAGCAACAAAGGAAGCATCACGTGTGTTTTAACAAAATTTAAAATTTCCTATCTCCAGAAATTGGCAAAGAACACATACACTGAAGCGCCGTTTTGACATGTATTTTACACTATACTCGTATACATACTCGCACGACATGTATTCCCATTTTTCTCTCAGGTGATATTGTCGATGGCATGAAAGAAGTAAAGGCCGAATGTGAGTGCATCTGAGTGGATCAAAAATCCTTTCCAAGAATTTCACATAAGTGGAATCTCTTTTAGTTGTTGTAATATACTAATCAAGTGATCGCATAAGCTACAGCTAAATGCTACAAAATCATCAGAAATTCTTTTTCTTGTGATTTTTTTGGAAATTATTTACACATATTCACCCTCTCCAGCCAATTGTTCATATACCTTCCAGACTACATATTACAACTCATCAGCAACGTAGAGAACTATCCAAAAATCTTAGTAGTTGGAATAATTCTCTCTAGAGACTTCTTATCATGCTATCAGATGTACCGCAGATGACAAGCAGCTCTCTCTCAAATTCTGGTGCCGTGCTCCTAATACATCCTTGTCAGGCTATTGATTCAGCTACCAAGTCCTGTAATATTTCCTTCCTTTCACACTAACATCCTTGTCAGGCTATTGATTCAGCTAACGATTGCCAACGGAAAGACGTTCAAGGCAGCACCCACCGAACTTTTCGACCTCGAGGTTTCGGTACTATTCGGGGTAATCGGGTGAGCTTAACACTGCTATAGTGCTGGAAACAGTCGAAGCCGTCAAAATCCCTGTTTTCTGGACCGCCTCAGTTCATCGCTTTCAAGCAGGTTAGGCCGAGTTGCGCGATCTATTCACTGTGGACCGATCCACAAAAAATTCAATACCGTTGCCTTTTTTGCCCGCTGTTTTGCGGCGAAAGAAGTTTCTGGCCATGTTTTGCGGCGTTCCTAAAGTTTATGGAAGAAACAAACTTCGGAAAAGATAGCCTTGAATTATAAAACAAACTCTAAGCAATGAAAAAAATTCGAAAACGCGACACTGGCGAAGACCAACCAAGTAACTGAACCAGCATATTTCTTGTGGAGTAACAAGTAAAAATTTATCGTGCTAAGTAATGCAACGAAGGAAAGTTAAGGGCCAAGAAATAGCTTTACAATAGCATGGAAATCTGCTGATCCAGGATCTTGGACATTTCACTAATTATATCTCAGAAACGGCTAAGTTTTCCGCGCTACTTCCTTCGCCAAATTGTTAGAACTATTGCTAAGCTTCAAAAACGGTTAAAACCTCACATATGAAAATTTCCGTGAGTGCTGCCTTTAAGTATTCCCACCACATACGTACATACTACGGGATTAGAATCTAACACTATTACTGTTATATTTAATTGCCTTGTATTATAATGCTTGATTTTAGTCAAAGCTGGATATAAAAAGAAGGGTGCAAAAGCAAATGGAGAACTAAATAATGAAGAAGCAGAGGCAGATGGGGAACAATGTGGTACACCACAGGCTGAGAAGTGTGGTACGCCGGAAGGTGCAAAGAATGGCACGCCAAAAGCTGAACAGGCTGGCACACCAAAAGCTACAAAAAATGCTGCACCGACACCTGGGAAGAGTGGTCAGTCTGATGATAATGCAAAGAAATGACGCTGCGAAGACGAATCATATGTGTAATGACTTACTAAAACAATGAAACCAAACTGATAAACAATTTAAATGTTGTATATTTGTGTTGTATTTCTTGCTTACCTTGAAGCGCTCCCTAATGACCTAAGGACCACATTCATAACGAGAAAATGTGGGAAACGTCATACCAATATTGAAATCGCACACGTTTACAGCCCGCGCGCTCTTTTCATTGATGCCGCGTTGGACGGTATTCATGTACAACCTCCTGCAAAGGGATATGTGCGTCTTGGCGCTCGGCTGACGCACCTAGTATAAATTGCCCTTGTGCTCACAATAAGTCCTTCCTTGGACGTATACCTAGATAATTAATACTTTCCTAGCGGAAGCAACAAGAATAAGCAGAACGTGCACCAGATTGGAAGATTTCAAAACTAGAGTATTAGGGTTGGGAACTATAATATATGCATTATTAATGAATGGACCACAACCGAGGTGGTTTGGGCCATTTTTCACACTTTTAGAGATAGGCCCTTCATTATGCGGAAGCGTTAGCAGTAGTATACACTTTCCACTGGGCGGAGCGTCTGCTCGAGGGGGCGGAGCGTCTGATGGGTGCGGACGAGTTGTCCGCCCTGTATCTATGTTTGTATGTATGTTTGTATGTGTCTATGTATGAATGTATGCGTGTATCTATGTATGTATCTGTGTATACGTGTATGTAGGTACCTCAAACTTGGGTAATTAAACCAGTGACAGCCGCGGATTCCGGGCCTAACGGCCCGAAATCCATGGTTATCCTCGGGATCCAGCCGGCTGTCGCGGCTGGGATCACTGAGGAGAGCCATGCAAAAATCGGTTGAAACTCAACCAAAGCTGCCGAACTAAAAATCCGGCAAAATTTCTGCATAGTTCTGGTTTTTTCCCACCTCCGTCCTCCACCTCCCAACCCGCCTGGTGGCAGGTTCTTGGGGGAAATTTCGGTGCGTCGTAGGCCGTTCCTCCGTTAATGCACTATCTCCAGATGCTATATGACTAGAGCCTCGGGGAGAAGCGCTGGCGCGGGGGGAGCAGGGGGAAAAGATAGGGCAGGGCCGGGGCTACTGATGTGGGGGTATGCGGTCGCCAGGGGGTTGCGGGTCCCGCCACGAAAATTCAAAATTTACTTCCAGCTTCTAGATTAGCGCTCTTCTATGAAGAGCTAGAGCAGTGGGACTTTTTCCATTAGATTCAGCATAAAATTCTGGATCGAGGTGTCCAGGTCCCGTCCCTGGATAACGTGTGGGTCCCGGCACGAAAATTAAAAAACCGAGAAAAACCCGTAAAAACCGGGAAAAATGCTTATACATACATACATATATACATCTATATACGTATGTACATAGTTTTTTATGGAGAATTTTTTAAAAATATTAGGCGTCGTTTGTAGTGTAGAACTGGAAATTGTGTGTAATTGCACAAAATGGGGGGTGAAGGCTGTATCTCGGCTGTATGTGGATACGATGGCATACATGTATATATGTATGTGTTCGTCTCATCGAGCTCTATCGAATGGTCACATAGCCGTCGGTGTAGCTCGTCCAAAGGGGCGTGGCATAGCTACAAATCTTCAAAAACACTCAATGGTAGGTACGTATGTATGTTTTGGTAGAGTTTTGGATGCTCTTTCAAATGAGCATAAAACCAAGAAAATCGGATAAGAAGTGGGCGTGGCTTAGCTACAAATCCGTGAAACGTTTAAAAATCCGTAGTATGTCTGTATGAATGTATGTATGTATGGGTGTATGTATGTATGTAGTAGATGTTGGGGGGAGTGTTGATGTGTAAAAGAATTCCAGTCGGGATCCACCAAAAATGAGAAAATCGGATTTTTCGGATTTTCGGATTTTTTCGAGAAAATTCGTAATTTCGGGGTCTGGGATGTATGTATGGGTGTATGTATGTATGTATGTGAGAGAATTCAAAATGCCAAAAATCGGGCCAAATCGGCACAAAAGGGGGCGTGGTTTAGGTCTCACTTTTCAAAAATCGCGTTTTTCAGCGATTTCTCTCCAAAATCTATGTATCTATGTATGAATGTGTGTATGTATGTATGCTTTATGAATGCATGTGTGTATGTATGGGTGTATGTATGTATGTATGAGGATTTGAGGGGAAATCTGGCTAAAATTCCTGAAAAGTTGGGGAAAAATCGGACAAAAATCGAAAAAAATCGGAATTTTTGGGATTTCTGGGGATTTTGTGGGATTTCAAGCTGATGTATGTGGATGTATGTGTGTATGTATGTGTGTATGTATGTATGATTTTGGTGGAAATTCTGGCTAAAATTGCTTAAAATTGCCAAAAATTCGAAAAATCTTGGATTTTTTGGGGATTTTTGTGGATATTTGGCTAAAATGTGTGTATGTATGGATGTATGTGTGTATGTATGTGAGTATGTATGTATCTATGTATGT